>CM065669.1:2351293-2393793 GCA_033220385.1 Triplophysa yarkandensis
TGACGACGGCGTGCCGCTGCTGCCCTGGTCCTTGCTCGCCAGTCCATCTTCTCTTCCCAGCGCGTGGCTGGAGAACAAGGACCTGAAGTACTGCGAGCAGGATGCCAGGACGGCTTTGTGGCAGTGGAACTGTTGTCCCTGGGCGGTGAGGGTCACATCGCAGAAGAGCTGCTTCCTCCAAAGCAGGTTGAGACCGTGCAGAAGAGTGTCGCTGTGGGTCGGATCAAACGTGGAGGTTCGGTCACCGGACCTGGACATGACTCCGGGGCTGCGGGCACCTCCTGCGGGCAAACAAAGCCATTGGTACTCGACAGCGCATCCTCCGCCAATGCGTAAAAGCGCAGCGGTGCCCAAGTGGCGCGCGCCGCATCCGAGACCCCGCACCCGTGCGCGGCCAAAAACACACACACACCCCCCCCCCCCCCCAACACCATCAGTTCGTCTCCCGCATCCCTCGGACCTGCGCATCCCAAACTTACCTGACTCAACGCAAAGTTGCTTGTTCTTGCTTCTCGTCTCCGGGTTCCTCCGGGTCTCTCACAAGGAGCTCATTTGGTGCTCGTTTGCCCCTGTGATCATTTGGCCAGAGTCAGCCCAAAGAAGTGTGCGCGAGCGCGAGAGGAGCCGTGTGCTTTCTGCAAGAGAAAGAAGAAGAAGAAATATACGTGTGACAAATTATGCTACCAAGAAACAACACATCATTATCCTTGGGCCTGGGGCTCAGCGAGTCGTAACGAGAGTAATAGGAAATCCACGGTCGGGGAGAGAAACGGACGCGCATGGCCGGTGGAGAGAGACCGCGCTGGGGTTTGGATGCTGGAGAGACTCGCAAAATTATGGCTCAAGGCTATTGTAAAAACTGTCGAGCGTAAATGACTGCGAATTCAAACATCTATGGAAAAAAAGAAGGAGAGAAAGAAAGGAGGAGGAGAGGAGGAGAGCGTTTCCTCTCTCTGCGTTATGGAGAGAAGCGTCAAGTTTTAGTGCGCATTGCTAATTAGTCAATTTCTCTGTTCCTTCACAGCCCGACGAGTCTGGCGCTCGGCTGAAACTGCTAATTTCTGGGACCAGCCTTTTTTTGGGCTCTGAACGGGGGATGGATGAATGGCTTGTCTCGCACAGATGACAAACCCCCCCCACCCCCCCCCCCCCGCACCCCCCCTCTGCCTTAATCTCCGTCGCCGAAATAACCCCAAAATGTTCAGAGGAGACCTCGCGCTTTGCACCGATTTACGTTGTGCTCGTCTGGAGACTCACGTGTCAATCTACACACATTCATCTCTACACAGATGTGATTATATATATACATGTGATTATATATACATGTGATCATATATATACATGTGATTATATATATATATACATGTGATTATATACATGTGATTATATATACATGTGATTATATATACATGTGATTATATATATACATGTGATTATATATATACATGTGATTATATATACATGTGATCATATACATGTGATTATATATACATGTGATTATATATACATGTGATTATATATACATGTGATTATATATACATGTGATTATATATACATGTGATTATATATATATACATGTGATTATATACATGTGATTATATATACATGTGATTATATATACATGTGATTATATATATACATGTGATTATATATATACATGTGATTATATATACATGTGATCATATACATGTGATTATATATACATGTGATTTTATATACATGTGATTATATATACATGTGATCATATACATGTGATTATATATACATGTGATTATATATACATGTGATTATATATACATGTGATTATATATATATACATGTGATTATATATACATGTGATTATATATATACATGTGATTATATATACATGTGATTATATATACATGGACACTGTATACATACCTGTGGTTATATATACATGAACACTGTATATATACCTGTGATTATATATACATGTGATTATATATACATGTGATTATATATATACATGTGATTATATATACATGTGATTATATATACATGGACACTGTATACATACCTGTGGTTATATATACATGAACACTGTATATATACATGTGATTATATATACATGTGATTATATATACATGTGATTATATATATACATGTGATCATATACATGTGATTATATATATATATGTGATCATATATATACATGTGATTATATATACATGTGATTATATATACATGTGATTATATATACATGTGATTATATATATACATGTGATCATATACATGTGATTATATATACATGTGATCATATACATGTGATTTTATATACATTTGATTTTATATACATGTGATTATATATACATGTGATCATATACATGTGATTATATATACATGTGATCATATACATGTGATTATATATATGCATGTGATTATATATACATGTGATCATATATATACATGTGATTATATATACATGGACACTGTATATATACCTGTGGTTTTATATACATGGACACTGTATACATACCTGTGGTTATATATACATGAACACTGTATATATACCTGTGATTATATACATGTGATTATATATACATGTGATCATATACATGTGATTATATATACATATGATTTTATATACATGTGATTCTATATACATGTGATCATATACATGTGATTATATATACATGTGATAATATATATACATGTTATTATATATATACATGTGATTATATATACATGTGATTATATATATACATGTGATTATATATACATGTGATTATATATACATGGACACTGTATTATATATTATATATATACATGTGATTATATATACATGTGATTATATATACATGTGATTATATATACATGGACACTGTCCATATATATAGAACCTGTGGTTCTATATATATGGACACTGTATACATACCTGTGGTTATATATACATGAACACTGTATATATACCTGTGATTATATATACATGGACATTGTATATACATGTGGTTATATATACATGTGATTATATATACATGTGATTATATATACATGTGATTATATATACATGGACACTGTATATATACCTGTGGTTATATATACATGGACACTGAATACATACCTGTGGTTATATATACATGAACACTGTATATATACCTGTGATTATATATACATGGACACTGTATATACATGTGATGGTATGTTCATGGACACTGTATATACATGTGATTATATATACATGGACACTGTATATACATGTAATTATATATACATGGACACTGTATATACATGTTATTATATATACATGGACACTGTATATACATGTTATTATATATACATGGACACTGTATATACATGTGATTATATAAACATGGACACTGTTTATACATGTGATTTTATATACATGGACACTCTATAAACATGTGATTATATAAACATGTGATTATATATACATGGAGACTGTATATACATGTGATTATATATACATGGGCACTGTATATACCTGTGATTATATATATATGGACACTGTATACACCTCTGATGGTATAAATGGACATTATATACACCTGTGATGGTGTATACATGGACACTGTATATACTTGTGATGGTATAAATGGACATTATATGTACCTGTAATGGTATATAAATGGACACAGTATATACATGTCATGATATATACATGGACACTGTATATACCCGTGATTATATAGACATGGGCGCTGTATATACCTGTGATGGTATAAATGTACATTAGAAACACCTGTGATGGTATATACATGGACGCTGTATATACCTGTAATGATATTTATATGGACACTGTATATACCTCTGATGACATATACATGTCACTGCATCTACCTGAAATGAAAATACTGTATGTGACGCTGAAAGATTTCCTGTTTAACTTGCTCGCAAACTGCTCAGCAACAAAGTGAGAAATGCATTATGTATCAATGAAACATACAAGCACCTCTAAATCTGGACGTTTCCCCATAATGCCCCTGGCTCCTATGGGGGATTCATCACGTCACGTGACGCAGTCATTGGAATCGCTCATTGCATTACCTGCCGGCTGGCCAAAACATACATCTCTGCTGTGCATTACTGCCAATTCTGTTGCCTTTAGTCTGTCATGTGCAGGATTAAGATATCAACATAATAAGAACAAGAAATGAGGTCTTCACATCATACAGTACTTAAAACATTAGATGAATATTAGACCTCGTAACAACATCCCAAGATCTACGGTCCTATCGCAGCACCTGTCGGCTCGTTTAATGCATAGAAGCAATTATAACGTTTCTCTGTGGAGAACATAACACAAGCTTATAGAAATAAAATGTTAATAAAATATAAAATAAGTCGCACAGTAATGTATATGGCCAATTAGTCAAACATATGTAGCGTTTGTTAGCAGGTACGATAAATGATTCGAAAGCTTCATATTATAGCGTAGTCGCTTGACATGCAAGACGGATTTATGAATGCTATATAGCCATCTGGAAAACAGCATCAAGCCTACGAAGCCATTAAAGGAAAAGGTTTGAGATAAAGCATATGGATCAAGTGAAGGATTAAAGTTTTTGTTCGGTGTTTTTTTTGTTCTCTTGATGGCTGAATCCAGCACTGCCTGTGATGCTGATGAAAGTTTCACGGCTGATGTCCTCGTATGCTCTCCGGAAGTTCTTCACATTGCGCTTTTCCGTGTAGCAGACATCATAAATAATTCACAACATTTAGTCGATTGTTTGAAGAGGACGGCCTCCAAATACAAACGCTAACAGATTCATTCGTATTTAAACCCGGTCCAGTAATGGATGTTGTCGGATCTGATGGATGATACAGAAGGTGTTAAATCTGAGAACTGATACACAAATCTAAAATTATTGAATTCTGAAATACCATATTACATTTGTTGGGATGTTGCCGTAGATTTGGAAATGTGATGGTCCCTATTGATGTTTGAATTTGACTTTCTTTCTTCTAGAGAACACAAAAGAAGATATTTTGAAGTTTGAAACTGAAAAATAGTGGGACCCATTCACTTTATGGCATGTACAAAAAACAAAGCAAGTGTATGGGTGACAATTCCCAGCATTCTTCAAAATATCTTCTTTTGTGTTTTGTAAAAATAAAGAAAGACATGCGGCTTGCCCCTGGTCCAGGCATCCCAATACGTTTGTTCATGTTGTGTATTTTACGAGGTTTTAAATTGCGTACACTTTTTAAACAATTTCATATCTGTTTAGTACAATCTCCTTTCACACATTTGGATTGGAGTTTAATTATTGATTTATTCAAATACTCACATTTGAATTTATATTAAATGATTCACCTTGTAAAATACATACAAGGTTGGTTATGTGTTTTTCAAGTTGCCATTATTTTTTAAGCTTGTTACTAAGTGGTTGCTAATGTAAATATTTTAAAAGTGCAATATTCTCCTTTTTAATGTACAGATGAACAATTGTAACAATGATTCTTGTATCAGTGATGTTGGTAACTACAGCTGATCATCGACTCTTAGCTGAAGAACATAAAATATACGGCCTCTATCATTTACATTAGTCTGTATATTGGAGAAATAATTAAGAGTTTATGAAGTGAAATTTACAGCAACACTTCACCTGTTAAAGGGTGAGTTGGGGATTGACATCTTGAACAGAGAAATGCATGCTGCTTAAGTGCACAAAAAATATCCTTAAAAAAAAATAAACTTAAGCATTATATTCATCTAAATCTTTTCGAAAATTAATTAAGGATGTTATTCTCTCCAAAAAAGTCCTAAAAGTACAACAACATGTAAAAAAAATATAAAGATCTGAATCATTGATCTGTAACTGATTAAGTCACTTGTGAGATTTCTGAAAAGGCAAAATTTATCTGTAAATGACTTCTTATTTACTTTACATAAGGTATATTATTTGAATATAATGCACAAGTTTTATGGAAGACTTTTTTTGAGCATAACAGATTAAACAATTCTGAATTCTTTGAAAAATACATTTTTCAATTCCACCATAAATTTTGGAATATCATAATTCATGTATCTAATCTAAAGTACCTGAGATTACAATGACATTTTTCTTGTCTTTACTCATGACATGAAGAGACCGGGGGTTTAAATCGATATGACATCAGCTAATTCTCAGTTGACTTGTTATTCAGTCTGAGTTGGTCGTCTTTGAGTCTATAAGCTCGGGGGTTCTCCGGGGGCCGGCGGACTTCAGGCGGAGGGGCATGGCGTTCGTAGAGTGTTATGGAGGGGTGTAGAGCGAGCCTTATCACGTTAAAAGCGGAATCCGTTGACTAATTAAACCCTCAGAGACTGCGGATCGCAGACCTGATTTACAACTCTCTCCACAACTGTTAAACCAACTCCTATTTATTGCTCAAATTACAGACACTGAGCCCATGAGCGAAGCACAGACCGGACATCAGCCAGACTGGATTTGTGTATGTGGAGATATGGTGACGGCCTAAAGTCAACTTAGAATCTGTAAACCGGATATACAATTACACTTTAATCTCAATTATGGACATTTAAAAAGCTTTATAATGATGGTTAAACCCCAAATCAGCATTTATTTTAACCTATGTGGCTCTGCAGAAAACAAAGGAATAATTATAGGGAAATGTCGAAGCAGGTTTTTTAATTCAACCAACATTCTTCAAAATATCTTCTTTTGTGTTTTGCAGAGGGAAGTCAAACAGATTTGCAGTGAATGAATGCATTCCTTAAGCAGTTTCTTCTTTGTACGTTCAGTTCAGCCGAGAGAAAGCTAATGTAAGACAATGGATGTAAGGACACAACACGGGAGCGAGCGCAGTGAAAGTTTAAGGTTGAAACTCTTCCAGGCATATTTTGGCGTGCCTGGCTGCAGAGGCGAGGGTATGCTAAGATAGAAAGTATTATTTTCCTAAATGGAAGGTGTCAGATCGTCACGCCGAGGTGATCGGCTGTTCGAGATCACTGCTTCCCATCTGCAATTTGTGACGTGTGAAAGATTCAGCCCAAATGTGCTCACAAACTGGAAACCCACAGCACTTTTCCTTATCGGTGCCAAGCAAGATAACCAGCTGCTTTACAGATCAGAGAACATATCATATTAATATCATGAAGTGTTGCGATATCATCTTGTTTGTAAAAATATTTTTGTTAACTAAGTGCGGTGGGACGGCAGCCTCCGAGAGCAGCTGCTTTTTTTTCTTTGTTTTTTTTTCTTTCGTTTTTGAGATATTTTGTGATTGTTGTTGAAATGCTGGGCTGTTGAAGCCGCCGTTGTGAAGTTTGCAGTAGATGACACCTACACTGTTCTACATTTTCAGAAATGCAAGCTGATCTTGTTAGGGTTGCTCGGGGACTTGAGCTTATGAGATTGTACATCACTGCTTTTAACAATATTACCGTCAATAAAAAACCTGTCGATTTATAGGGGATTACACGCAACATATGTGCAGATGAGAGAGGGACGGTTCATACAAAATGATTCTAATATCAATCGTACCTGTATGATAAAAGAAGATATTTGAAGAATGTTGGTAACCAAGCGTCATCCTCCCATGCCCCTTTTGTATGAACACAAAATCCCTGAGATATTTCTCAAAATATCTTTTTAATTTTGCATGAACTCTCTTTGAAGTGTTCTAGTGCAGAATCTCAAAATGAGACTGTAAATTAGACCATGATAATGATTATTTCTAGGAGAATGTGTTTGCCTGTGCACAAGTCGTCTCAACGACACTAAGATGCATGGAGTGTTTGCCAGAGCGTGGCATCAGCGTTGCTAGGTGGTTTCCAGGGTGTTCCGGGTGGGTGCTTCATGGCCCTTGTATCACTACAGTTTGTCGGATGTTGGATCTGATAAAACAGCTATCAAAGACTCTCACAGATACATGTAGAACAGATGTTTCTCAAAAATTCTTTGGGACACAAATGAGACGATTGAAGAGTGCACTGATTTGTGTACATTTAAGTTTGAGACGTCCTTGAGATCTCTTCTAAGACTCTAATAGAGACATCTAGATTTCTCTTCTTTTGGAGAACTATCTGAGATGCAATGAGAAATATCTGATATTACAGAGATCTCATCTGCGTTCCGTGTTTCTGTCCCATGGTTGGTGTTGGGAGGTGTTGTGCAGATGTATTGTATGTAATCTGTAATTGTTCAAGATGAAATGAGATTTTAGGATGATGTGGTAAACACTGAGGCTGTGCGGCCCACAGGGTGTTGATTAGGTGGGGTAAGTTTGCATTGTTTTTCCCTCGCATATGGGGTTCTAATGGGCGAGTCCCCAACCAGGTGGGCCCTGGTGTTTAGAGACCTGCAAACGATCACTCATGACAAAGAAAACAGCAGAAGTAGAGAGAGAGCGAGGTATCGGGGTAGCGGGGTGTACCCCGGGGAGCAGGTGGGCAGCGAGGACAGAGGCATTATGGGATACTAGAGGGACGGTGGCACACGTGAGTTCGCAGGCGGGTGTTTGTATGCATGTGTGTGCGGCACCAGTGGGTATCCACCCTCAGGGTTGGCAGCGGCGACGGAGCCGTGTGCGTTGGAGCAGCCGTGGACTCAGTGGCGCGATCACCTGGGGAAGGTAAAACCAGTGGAGCAGAGCTGATGCGTATTTCTGGGGAGAACTGGGAGATTTTATTCGTTAAAGAGGCGCCCAAACGCTCCTGCATTAAAAAAAAAGAAAGAAAGAGATTAGAAGAAAGGAATCGCACGGGGGAATTGGAAGCAGGAAAAGTATCCAAAATGTTGTTTGTGAAAGCAGATGCTAAATGATCAGAACAACATGTGATTTCAGTTTGATAATAAGTCATCATCGTTTGTATTTGTTACTTTGGCATTCTAATAAATAGGGCAATTTTTTTTTAAACATATCTGTTATGCTTTTGTATTGAACTAAGAAAAAAAGTTGTTTGTAAGAATGGATTTAGTATGTTTAATAGTGATGGATGGTTTAAAAGTTAATAGTGATGGATGGTTTATGGATGTATTAAATGCATCTCTAACACAGAGAAAGATATTTAGATGAATGCTTTACCCAAAAAGTAAGTTGACCACCGTAGAAGAAAAATAAGAATGAAAGTCAAAAGTACCCCAACACATTTTGCTGTCGTGCATTCTTCAAAATATCTTATTTGGAATCAACAGAAGTCAATCTACCATGCCAGTCTGTTTGTTCCAAAAAGTGTTCGGTTACAAGCATTCTTCCAAATATCTTTCCGTGTTAATTAGAACAAAGAAATTCACACGGATTAGAAACCACACAATACTCAAGGTGAGTAAATGATGACAGAATTTGTAGTTTTGTCTGAACTTTCCCTGTAATCTGTACTGGTTTAGTCTATCAGTCCATTCATATTTCTGTCTGACTTTACAGGTCAGGTGATCAGAAGTGGATGGATGACATCATTGATGTTGTGTACCAGCTGAGCGACAGACAGCTTACAGACAGACAGCTTACAGACAGACAGCTCTTCAGGTATTTCACACATTCTGTTGCCATGTTCTACATTTAAACATAACAGTACTGTACAATCTATACATTAACCCTTCACAGAAAAAAGAAAGTTATGATGTATTAAGTGTTGTTGTCCTCATGCTGACCAAAGTATCTTCGGAATAGACAAGACCTTTCACTGTCATCCTCGTTTAATCATAGACAAACACAAACACACAGCATCTCTTTGCATTCCTCCTTCACTAATCTTCCCCAAACATTCATTTGAGGAAAAAAGCCGACATCCTCAGACATGAAGTCTTTAATTTCTCTGCAATCTTTTGTTTTGACTCCAGCGTCTCCCTCTCGGAGAAAGCGCTTTGTGTCTAATATGGTCAGCGCCACACAATTACTCCCTCCAGTGAAAAGTGAAACAAACGCAGGGCAAGTAAAGCATTTTGCATTATCTGCGCTCCTTGGATAGTCTTACCATAATAACTGTAAGACAACGTCAAGCCCAGGCTGCCAAGCTCATCTAGCATGCATTAGAACTTCAGAAATGAAGTTTTACTCGAGGTGAAATGAGTGTTGGATACTGTCGCTCGGATGCTGGAAGGCCGCCATGTCTTCATGCAGATTTTCTAAAAGAATATGAACGGACATGTATGAATTTATATGCACGCTATATACGACATATGGGCGGTTGGCATGAAACTTTAAGCAGCATGATATATTGGGTATATTCCTATGATGTTGGACATTCAGCTCATCAGTTTTTGGCACACAGTGTGAAAAAAAACAACTAAAGTTGCCTTTGTGTTTCTGTTTTATTGTTAAACATGTAAAGAGCAATCTGTGAGTTATATATTTCAAATTAAGTAAGGCCTTAACAAAGTTTGAAATCATATTTTAACGGATATTGACACTGTGTTATAGGTCAAAATTATACATATAGGTCATTTTGAGCTCATATTGTATATATACACGTTTGTGTTTTAATAATAAAAAGTTAACAGACATTTTATTTTTAAACAAATGTTCAAAAAATTTCCCACTATCACCAATATTACATACAGTTGCATCACAGGATGGGGTATCACATTTTTATAACACTCTATTATTTCATTTGATTAAATAAAACATAAAAACTATACATTTCATTTTCGGTATATCCATAAAATAACTGAATTACAAATTAAATCAATAAATGTGTCTGGGAGGGGAAAAATACACTTTTTTTCACATTTTAATTTACATTACAATAAAATATAACAGACCTTTCTCTTAAACAATAGCATATTTAGGAACTTTAATTTTATTTAAGAATTGACATTCCCATTTGATTCAATCATCTTATGTAAACTTTAAGATTGAACATACCTGTCACCAGAAAATAACACAATTTTTATTGCAAAATATATCTAAGTATAATTTAGCCATTCAATCCAATTATATTTAATTTAGCCATTAAATATAAATAAATCTATTTCTATTATATTTAGTCTTTTTTTCATTGAAGCTGATAAATACTGCAACGGTTATTTATTTTCTTCTATAGATCAGTAATGTCACCTCAAAAATTACGAAAACTATTTAATATTTTTTAATATTTGTTGTTTCTGTTTAATAAGACAAAGCAAAAAGTTTGTAGCCTCACCGCCACATACAGAACATAAGCACTGGTGATGACGTCAGGCCCAAATCAAAGCCTGATTTCTCATCAACGCTTTGCTTTTATTGTCACAGTGTAAGTATTAATAAAGAGATTTTGTCAAACGTAACTCGTGCTTAATTGCCGCCAGGGCGATCTGACTGAATCCGTCCTTCAAATCCCGCATTGCTTGCGTTCTCTCCCTCTCTTTCCGTTCATCTCCATTTCATATCTTTCCCCCTTACTGCACCCATCGAATTGGCACCAAACCCTTCAAGATGTCCCCAGCAGGCTCGTGCATCGCTGGCCGCGTAGTAGACTGTGTGGTTTCCTTTAAACAGCTGTAATTTGTATTTCCAATCACTGTGCTGATTTCTGCTCATTATATCGCTGTTTCACACCGGTAAGTGAGCAAAAGTTTGGATTGATTGACTCTAATTAACTAAAAAACGTTCCGAGCCAGAGGTTTATTACCATGCTAGCTAGCCACAAATGTCAAAGACTTTCACAAATTATTATCCTGTTAAGATGAATGTGTGGGAGGCAGAGAAGTGTGGAGACAAAGAGAACATATATTATTTTCATGACGAATTTGTTTATCGGTCTAATTCCTTGTTTTTCTTTTTTTCTAAATTTCAGGTGCTTTTTTTCCAATTAAACACACTCGCGTGCTCGCCGGCATCTGTACACATTTCAAGGGTTGTCAATGTGTTTCAGCATGACGTCTGGGAGTTTATAAGTGTGATTCTGGTAATTATGTGTTTCTCGCCATCATGAAGGACAAAATGAATATTTGAACAGAAGATTGTTTGAGTCTGATTGTTTGGATAAATGCATTACAACACGCAAGTGTGCTGGATGATTGAACAAAGCATTTATATCAACTGTAAATGACTGTTGCTTGCAGAGAATCGATATGTTTGGATCATTCAAAGATTCCTTTGAAACATGCATATTTTATTTCTTACAAAATATTCTCTAGTAAAAGCGTGAGATCTCGACAATATTTCTGATTCCTCGTAGATTTGACAAAAAAGATTGAACTGAACAATTGTCTCCAAATTCATCAGTACAAATGATCCGAACCGTGCTGTTTATTTCACAATTTACAGTTATCTTTTCTGACTTTAAGTCTGGAATATTGAATTTTGAGTATTCGGTAATCAAATTGTCTGTATCTAATAAATATTAATTTAAATTAATACATTTAAATTGTTGACCAATTGATGTTGATCATTTGTCAATTTAAAAAAAAAAAAAACTAGTTTTATATTTTTTTCCTACAAAATTAAAGACCGAAATACCTGACATCAAATGACTTGATAGGTAACAAAATATGAACAGTGAATGGAAAAGTGTCTCCAAAATTAAAATCATGTCATTGGGAGAAGATATTTTGAGAAATGTCTGTGGGATTTGTGAACATACAATGAAAGTCAATATAGGTCGGTGTTGTTTCATCACCAACATTCCATATGTTCTTGTGTGTTCTATAGAAGACAGTTAAACAGGTTTGAAATGACTCATTAACATAACACCTATCATGTGCTTCATCACTAAGTGTACCTTTGCCCTTTTATACGCAGTTTTTAACTCTGAACTCACTGTTAATCACAAAAGCTGGTAAAGCGAGTGTGTGATGCAGCATCCGTGCATGCGTGTGCGTAATAGAGTCGTCTGGTGGTATCTAACTCGCTGTAAGCTTTGATGCATGTTTCTGTTGAAATTAATGGCAGTGGTGTTTCCTGGCCTCGTGTCATTTATTCCCACGATTGATTGGAGGCTGGAAGAGCAGACAAATGTGTTTGGGAAGTGTTCTCATTTAAAATATGGCTGCCTGACCTGGAAGAGATAGCAAAGAGACGAGCCATCCTTCAAAACGTGACCGAGACGTCCGGGGTTGCTCGAAACTTTGCTCGATAACAGGACATAGGAAAAACATTTCTAAGCGTGTGGATGTCTTTCGTTCCTAAGTGCTTGTGAATCAGATTGTTTAGACTTAAGCAATGAAAGGGGTTTGTTAGACACAACCCAAAGTTTAACCCCTTGAAAGGTTAAGCCGGCTACACCTTACCCACTAGGAGTACCATCTTTCCTAACCTACTCACTCTTTATATATATATAAAAAAATCCTTAACCTTTTCTCCCTACAGGTTTTATCTCGCTTTGTGTAACTTTGTAACCTTGTTGTAGCACTGGTACACCTATTGTTGCTTTTAACCGCTTCATTGTCTCCTCGACTCTTTGTTAGTCGCTTTGGATAAAAGCATCTGCTTAATGCCTAAGTGTAAATGTAAATGTAAATGTAAATCGTGTAATTTCTGGCACCAAACCAGAATTGCACTTGTTTTGTTTGTGTGGCTTTGTTTGTTCGGTTTATTGGGCATTTACTTTATAAAATTACGTGGACTTGAAAGGAAGATAAAGGAGACGATGATCGTTATATTGTAATTCATGTTGCGGAGGCGAATGGGAGCTACACACGGTACTTTACCATCCTATACTATGGTAAATCAATGTAACACATAACTTTTCTGTGGTAGGATCAGCAATATTTAAAAAAAATCGATATAGATGATTAATTCACTTATATATATCATTTTATTCTGCTTATGTTTGCCAGCACTCTCAAGAATGTTAAGAATGCTTCTTTAAAAATACCCATCTCTTCAGATGGACTAGTTTAGTTGCTGTTGTACTGATGAGACATTATTCACTAGTGGAAATCGCTGAAGGATTAGACATGGTTATCTTTTCAGAGTAAGTTTGTATAGCGGTGAAGTGTCTCTCTGAAAGTTCCTTCTCCGTATTCTCCCTTAGAAAAGTTGTGCTTCTGTCATGAGTATGTGTAAACTACAGACCCATTCATTCATGTCAAATGAATCCTGTAAGACTTTGCAGGGAATACTCGTCACTTCCATATCTACAGAGTGTTCAAAACTGTCTACATTTCACAGGTAAACGCTCCTGGAAACAGACAATACTTCAGTTGTTCTTTGCGGCTGTGGTCATAAAGATTCACATGTTGTTCTTTAACCACGTGCAATCATTCACGATGATTTTCACTTTTTTTAAAACACCGGTTTTTGCAGAATTATAAAAATAGTGCCTCAATGGAATAGTTCATCCATAAACAAAAATGCTGTCATGAAAAACTCATTATAAGACTAGATGTTCCAAATCATTTCAAATATCTTTGTTTGGTTGAACAAGAAAAAAATTGAAAGAATGATGGTAACCAAACAGTTCTTTGACTCAATCGACTGCCATACTAGGAAAAATAATAATGGTCGGGAACTTTTGGGTTCAACTATGTCCAGCAGAATACCTCATTTTGTACAAAGCATTCTTTAAAATATCTTTCTCTGTGCCCTTCAGAACAACAGAATGAATACAATGACATTTTTGAAACATCTTTTTAATAGAATTCTAACTTTTTGGTAAACTGTCAGTTTTATAATATTAAAATGTAATTCTCCATTTGGTTTAAAGTTTAACCTATTTCTAATTTATTTGGCTTATATATTACATTTATATTTATGCATTTGGCAGGCGTAAAGCAACTTACATTGCATTAAACTTAACACTTGATTTTAACTTATTTTAACACTTCACTGAACCCATGATATGGCGTTGTTAGCACCATTGATCTACAGGTAAGTTTATATTATTTGGAGCGTGTAGTTTGATTGTTTAGAAAAGTATCGATACTTATTTTATATATGTGAAACATAACCTCAATTTCAAATTCATTTTTGTTGACTTCTCATTTCACCAGAGGAGACGTGCGGCACATGGGTTAAAAACACAGATAACAAAACCAAAAAGACGCACATACCAAGAGCAAAACGAAAACTCATTTTTGTAAATGAAACCTATTTGTCGACGGAGCACATCAGACTCGTGAAGCGGGGTAAATTAGAAGGCTTGTGTTTCCGTGGGGTTGCGCGGAACGCCAGTGGGTAGCGTTCGTACAACATCCCTCTGTGCATACTATTTACCCCTGGATTGCTTCAGGCTAATGTCTCAATAATTTTCCTTCTTTTTTTTTCGCAGGTCCTTCCCACAAAGGACTTGACTAATGATCCATGGACAAAATGAAGCATTCAAATTTATTCATTAATCATTCATCTCCAGCTCATTGAAAATGCTAAACTTCCACAAAATTAAGATTGAATATTGAAAAGTGATTGAGGAAGACAGCTCTCTGAGCACAGAGGGGAGAAAAGCACAAACAACCCAGAAAAAGAGACGGAAGGCGAGCGAGCGAGATGCGGCCCGGGTCTGGTTATAGGGTTACGCAGGTATACTATCCACTAGTTAAGGTCAGTTGAGTTTAAGTAGGTGTAATGAGATCCCAGAATCTAGAGAAGCGGAGAATTTCTGTCAACACGGCCCCCTAATTATTCTCTTTTCCAATTAATGGTGACATAGATTAATTATCTGATGAGGCAAAGCCAATTGCAATCATTCACCCCGCTAAAATTAGATCATTCCTGACAGCACCATGAAAGTCACCTGTTTCATTGTTATGGATTGGGCTATGAGCAGTGGATGGAGGAGAGAGTGAAGCATGCTGGGCCTTTAAGTAAGTTGTCTGGTGCAGGTGAGCGTCCGATCGCTTCATTATATCAGAACTGCCGGCTGCATGTGTCCGGGTGTGTTCAGGACGCTGCCGGTTGAGTCGTCCGTCGGGGCGAGCAGAAAGCCGGAGAGGCGGTAGATTGCGTTTGACAGCTCCTCCTGTTTAAATAGGAAAACAAATGGAATCGATGAGTGTTGGCTAATTGAGGAAAAAACACGGACGTTACTGACACGTGGAGGTCTGAGAAACCCGGGGAGAGCGATGGTGTATTGGTGACCGCCGTATGTCTTACAGAAACCCAAAAATGAAAATGGTCTCATTTACTTGCCCCCAGGTTATACGGTATCGGATCATTTTATTTCTTCAGTTGAACATAAACAAATAATTGAATTGCTGTCATTTTTTCAACGAATGGGGGTTTACTTAGCAAATACCTTGTTAAAGTCATACGGATGACCCTTCTTTTATGTAAGTGTTGAACGTGTTCCATCATGTGACATGCGAGAACCTGTGTCCTGAACTTAACTTTGGATAGATCTGTTAAAATAATTAATTAGTTCAGTAAAATGATTAGTTCAGTAGTTTTCAATTTAATAGAATTTTTTATTAAAATATTCATCTAAATAAAATAAAAATGTACACCATATTGTCACAAGTATTTGTATTTTATGGTAATATAGTGTATATATATATATATATATATATATATATATATATATATATATATATAAATAGCTAGTAGCGAGACTAATAAACAAAACAGACTGAATTTTTAGTCCACATAGCTTTTAATTCTGCAGAACACCAAAGAAGGTATTTTGAAGAAAGTTCTCTGACTGTCACACAAACACTCATCCTTGGTTTTGTGTCCATACAACAGAAGTGAATAAGTGCCTTGCTGTTCATTTGTCAACGTTCTTTAACAAATATTTTTTTTGTGTTATGCAGAACAAAGTCATACACGTTTGAAAATATGTAATTGATTCTGTTTAAGCTTTCACTTCAATTTTAGGTCATGTGCATGTGTTTGGATACCATCTATACACACGTGCTTTTCCTGTTTCTAGCCAGCAAACTTTTAATCGCCTTTACATCAGACCGCTGGGATCTACCCCAGACTTTTATTTTGCCTGATGGGCGAGTGAGAAATCCAAACGAAAGACAGGTTACGCCACACTCCTGTTGAAATGTGCGTGAGGGTTCAGTGCCTGTCCGCTGAAAAAAAACTCCCAGCAACCAGTTTTTCTATTAAACTGCCTTGCACTGTCAACCAGCTTGGGAATGTGAACCGGCTTAGCCATGCAGAAATTTTCTGACTAACAATTATATCAGAAACAAGATCTTGGATTACGGTCCCCAGAGAGGAGCGCAGTGGGCGTTCGCTCCAATTATTACTGGCCATTCACAACTCTCCACCCCGCTCTCTGTTGTTAGCAATTGTCAATTATGCCATCCCTGGTGTAAACTTGCATAACCCGGAACTGAGTGGCCGTTCTTGCAGCGGTGTTGCGAGATGACAGGCCTGCGCGCTTGCTTTCTATCTTTTAACTCTTCCCACGGCTTTCATCATCAGTAGAGCTCGCCTGGAATCATTTGTGACACATCATTGTAACTAGTTTTGACCACAACGTTAGGCTTGGCTTCATGGAAGAATTACATCAATAAAAATTTGAATAAAGTTAGGATGGTTAATGATACTATAAATAATATTTAAATATATTAAAAATGTAAATTGATTGAGAATGAGGGTGTGGGATATCCGTTAACCCGTACGTGCTTAGCATCTGTCAGTTTTGGGTCACTTCACATTCACATTGTTCTTCCTTCTGCAGAACACAAAAGAAGATACTGAAGGATGTTTGTAACCAGCAACCATTCACTTGCATTGGTTTCGATACAATACAATATAAGTGACTGGGTGCAAATGTTGTTCGTATGTTCACTTTCTTTAAAATATCTTCTTTTGTGTATATTTGACATAACAAGTCAATGTACGGCTGTAATAGAGTTAACCCTCAAGTTCATAGAGTCCGTCAGTTTTTATTCCTTACAGAATGCCACGTTTATTGCATAGGCCTGCTTTTCTAACTTAACGTCTCCTCCGCACCGTGTCATATCTGCGGGAGGATATTGACGCTCGGCTATGGCAAAGTTTCGGGTAGAGTCGCTCCTTTTGTCCTTCACACTCGGAGGAGCTTGAAAAACTCCTTGTCTTCATGCTCCATTCCCCCGCCGGACTTCCAGAGCCGGTCTCCCCTGACTGAACCACAAACACACCGCCGTTCACCTCATTATAATACACTTTCTGCTGAGAGCAAATATCTTACACCCATCATCATAGTTACGTGTTCAGATATACAAGACATTAAAATGTAAAATAGTCTAATTTTAGTAATCTTGCATTGGATGAATGTGTTTGGCAGTTGCGATGAGTCACATTGGCTTCACGTTTTTTTTTTGAGAAGCCATGTCAAATTAAAAAGCATCTCGAGACACCTGCATTCTGTTCCATTCAGTTGCGCTGCGTCTAGCTGCTTTTTGAAATGAGAACGCATACTGCGTCTGCAGCGTCTCTCAACCAACTGTATTGTTTTTGCTAAAATAACAATTTCTAAATGTTGTTGTGTGTGTTTGTTTTCTATGAAGTGTGTCTATAGGATCGCTTGGTTCTCTTTGATTTTGACTTTTGTCAAAATTCCAATGAGATTTCAGGGATTGCTTTACATTAAATCTTACCTTAGCAAGACAAGAAAGGATAGTTTCTTTTTCTTAGAAAGAAACAATGTTCACTCCCACTTGCCAATAGCTTACGTTGTATAATGCTAATGCCGATAATGTCACAAAACTGATAAACTGGATGACTTCTCAGCTTGGCCATCTGTCTTTCTCTACTGTAGTTTTTATATGGTTTTTGTCAATTTGTGAATCATGTGTATTAATCTATCTTTCTTTTTAACATGGAGCAATAGTTCACAAAAAATGTACAATATTTACTCGCCCTCACCTTTTATAAAACATAAGTCATGGACTATCAAACCTTGGATGTCCGAATGTGCTATTTTTTGAAAAATGCTGACAACACAGTAGTAGCAAATGGGGTCATACTGTCCACCATTATTATTATTTGTATTTGGTGCAATGTGAATACTTGACTTCTGCCCTGTCTTATTGAAAAGTGAGGTGGGATATGATTGGCCCGCTAACCAGAACTTGTGATTGGTTGAAATTCTTTGGCCCTTAACATATCTGCATCATACGGTTCCAGAGTTTCAACACTAATATGACATTAAAGGTGCACCTCCTTTATTTCCCTATACATTTGGCTATTATTCCAAAGTTATCACAAAATGACACATCAATCAATCAATCAATCAATCAAAAAACACTTGTTAATACTTCAATACCACAAAAAATGATTATAAAAATATTAATAAAAACTTATATTTATTCACTTATTTATTTATTTTTTATGTTAATGTGTGTTCCCTCTCACACACATTTTATATGAAATGAGGGTGAGTAAAAGCAGACAGAACTGTCATGTTTGCGTGAAATATTCATTTATCAAATAACCACAAACAAGCTTTTATCCGGGTACCTCTGGGACCCATTGTCCTATACAGGCAAGTCAAAATAGCTGGTGCGAGTATACGCTTGTGTTTGTGGGGGTACTAAAGAGCCCATACCTGGAGGGCTTTCATTTTCTGGTTGTTCTGGTTGGAGAGGGCCTGGAAGCGGGCCAGCTCTGCCTGCCTGTAGATGCTGCGCCGTTTGAAGTATTTCAGCATGGCTTTGTGCATCCTCTTCTGCAACAAAGAAAGCTGGGGAGGAAAGAAAAGAGAGAGAGAAAGAGAGGAGGAATTGGTAAGGCAGCAGAGGAAATTAATGGCAGTGTTCAAGAAGAATGATGGAGGGAATAGAGAAAGCAGTCAATAGCCCATTCTGCAGTACACGGAGCTGACAGGAATTTCACAGTCTCTTGCTTTCCCTGCCCACTCATGTGCACTGGGCGGAAACCAGTCACATCTGGCTGCCAGGATGGGGGGTTAATTTTCTCTAAATGCTTCAGCGGTTTTGTTCTAGCTCAGGCAAACTCGGTGACTGCAAAGCTGATGAGTAAAATATTTCGACTTCACTCACTTTAACTTTATACCAATCCCCTCAAGACATATTTTACACATACACAAAAAGTCATGAACCCCCTGCCGCAACGAGAAATTATTCCGAGTACACTGGAAAAAAACCAGAGCGTGTGTGTTTGTGCGAGTGAGTGAGTGAGATTAGAGAAAAGAGAAAGAGAGAGAGTGCAGAAAGAAAGCACGCTGCTCTCTTTATTATTTGTGCAGTTTTCCAGAAAAAAAGGGGGTTTCAATTCGGAGGGATGCCGTCGCCCCATCTCTCCTCTCTTCCTTTAAGCTTATCATTGCTTGGCAATGTGTTCTCTGGAGCATGAATAAACTAAAGAGAATTAGCTCTGCCTTTAACCCGATGAGACAAAATTGTCCTTTTGTCGAAACAAGAGCTGTCCTGTTAAAGCTACAAGTAAAAATATTCAAGACACATGCGATCAGGTCATGAAGAATATAAAGGATCAAGACCTTACAGTGAAAGGATGTTTTTTTATCCATGCAAACAAAGATTCCTTTTCTTTTAATATCTAAAACGGTTTAACCTGATTTTAAGGTTCTCTGAAATGTTTTATATTTTCAATATTGATGTTATTAATACCTTCAAGAACCCTTTGATCATAAGCAACTAGTTTTGGAAGTTAAAGCAGCAGATACAGGCCTGAGATTTAAAACCTGTTACTACAGCAAGTGGGCGCTCTCTCTCTCTCTCTCTCTCTCTCTCTCTCTCTCTCTCTCTCTCTCTCTCTCTCTCTCTCTCTCTCTCTCTCTCTCTCTCTCTCTCTCTCTCTCTCTCTCTCTCTCTCTCTCTCTCTCTCTCTCTCTTAAAATATATACATTACCGATACAGCTTTAAGTTTGTAATGAGACTATTAAATTTATATTTAATATTTATATTTACTTTATTAAATGTGTGTTTAAACATTATGAATAATCAAATTTAGCTATTCGGTTGCATGAAAGGTATATCTATATTTTAGGTAAAGTCAGTCAATTAATGGCTAAAAGTTTAATTTTATATATACTTAGTAGAATGTTACTTTACTGTAAATAACCAAAATTAAAATTGTTGTTAATTTAATTCTTTTAAACTGTATAATCTTAAATGTGTGGTCAAAGTTAAGCTAAATCAATAATGAATTAAGGGATACGAAACAAACTCATACACAATGACTAACATCCCAGATATAGCAGGCAGTTGGAAGGGATAGTTTACCATCATAATTTTCTAAGCCTCTTCTCATTTCAAACCCGTATGACTTTCTTTCTTTTACAAAACACCAAAGAAGATATTTTGAAGAATGTTGCTAAGGACACTAGTGCCTCTTTTTCTTCTATGTTTATGGATTCTTCTCATTTCAAAGCAGTATGACTTTCTTTCTTTTACAAAACACCAAAGAAGATATTTTGAAGAATGTTGTTAAGGACACTAGTGCCTCTTTTTCTTCTATGTTTATGGACATTGACACATCAGGTCAATGGGACTCCTATTGTTTGTTTACCAACATTCTTCATAATATCTTTTCTTTTCTGTTTTGCAGAAGAAGGAAAGGTTTGAGGGTGACTAAATGAAGAGATCATTTAATAAAAGTCTATTTAAATACCGAATCCACCAGAGTCTATATTAACATGACTGATGCTTTTTCTCAGCACATTACTTTTCAGAGACATATAGAAATGTTAGTAAAAGCTTGTGTTAAATGCATTAAGATACTACTGCGTTCATTTTTGAAAGCGAGAAAGCCGAAGCTCAAGCTCGAAAATAAACAACAAACTGTAAAAGGGCTGAATACTGAGTTAAAGAAAATCAGGCTTTGATCACGAGCGTGGAGAATCCCGTCCACAGGATTTGCCTTTTGCATGCATTTCTCACTTGATAACATTCATGTAGTTAGATGAAGAGTTGTACGAGTATTAGTCTTTTGGGGAACAAACAATGTGTCTCGCTCTTTAGTAGAGTTTTACTGTCAGTGGTAGAATATTAAATCGTGCTATAATGATTTACAGCTAAAAATGTTGTATATAACTAAAGTGACAGATTACGAGTAGATCGGATGATGGAATTTGTAATAATCATGGCATTTGCAGACTGATGCCATGTATGAAAAACTCAAGTTTTGGCACCTAAAAACATCTTTACAATACACTTTCCTGCACATTTATTTATTTGCTTTAGTACTGTTTTAAAAATGTAACGTTGAGTCCAATTTAAATTCAGGAATTAAATTAAAATTAAACGCCACCCAGTTTTTCATCCTGTATATAAACACTATATTGAGTTTGAACATGAATAATGTACTGCAGTATACAGGTACATGCCGCACTTCCACACCAAAGCTTTGATGAATACAAGCACAACCACCCATCCCTCAGTGATGGACGTATGTGTCATATTAGCGTTTTCCTGAGCTTTCCGGAGATGCAGGATCTAGAGAGTGCTTGCATCTGCTCTTTTTCCGTTCGTGAGATGGAATAAACACATGTGCGTGGCAGAGCGACGCTGTCATGAAGCTTATCTCATCGTGATTAGATTACTGCAGTGGCCTCCTAGCTGACTGACCAGCTGAAACCAACCACCTATGACAGCCGCCCGCGGCACACCTCTCTGTTCTCATCACTGTTTTGCATGCTTGCTGTCTATCTCAAATCACATTGATAGATACGGCTGTGAGATAGCCATGACATGTACACACAAACTGTTGGGATGGAAGTGGGAATGTTTGTGTTGTTACCTGCTTGTGGTCGTGAATGTAGGCCTCTGTTGTGTTTCTTTGGTCGTAAACGTACACGGCATCTTGTCTGGCGATCATTAAAGCTTTCTGCTGCGTTGTGTATTCTTGTGCTAACGCCAGGTTGTCTTGAAGCGCTTTTTGTAAATTTGCCTGGAACGCATTGAGAGCTATTGTCAAGATACCGAACAAAGTCAAATCTGGTAAAAAATCTCATTACCAAAAAAAGCACTGGCATTTAATAAAAGATATGAAAGTAACACAAGTCATACTTTAGGGGTTTCAGAGTTCAGGACCTAGACGTCACATCGTTGTACTTTTTTGTGCTTTTTCTTCATTGGAATAGTTCTCTAAAGTTTCTCATACACTCTTAAAAATAAAGTTGCTTATTAGGTTCTTCGGGACGATGCAATAGAATAAAAATGTTTGGTTCCACAAATAACCACTTAGTTAAAAGTTCTTCAAAGAACCCTCCTTACCCAACATTTTTATAACCTGAAGAACCTTTTTTCACCCCTAAGAAATGAAAGGTTTTTTAGATGTTACGGGTTGCCTATGGATTTAGACAACAGAAGGTTCTTCTGTATCATTGTGAAGCACTTTTATTTTAAGAGTGTAGTCATTGGGATTCAATGTGAATGGTTTCTCTCTGTCCAAGGGCGCTGAATTCCGATACCATTTAAAATCAATGTTGTTTTGCTCTCATTGTAAAATCAATGATGTTTTGCTTACACATTTTTATTAATTTGTCCAATTGTTTTTCAAAGGCAACCAAGAGTATTTGAAAAGAATATGTATGGGAATATGGAGAATTAAATGTGTTTATGATCAACAAGGTATATGCATACAAGGAAAGGATGCACTTCTGATCAAATCTAAGCCATCTTTGTCACATCCGGCCCACATAGAGTTCACAAGGAACAATGGCCTTTTCTTATTCTGTCCCTTCAAGATGCACATACTTCTGCTAATAAATGACCAAAGTGCTATGAGAGCAGAAGTACCTTAACCAGATGAGATTCTAGTCGAAGTACGTTACTGACCCAGGTGCATTACACCATAATTTTAAATAGTTTTTTAGGACATTAGTTTGACAACTACCCTGAAAAAGAGATTGCTGGAATGATTTCATTTTACGATGTACATTGGATCCAAATGATCAAACTTAATTCTTTTTAACCTAATTCTTTTAGAATTTAATTAAAATTATTAATTTTATCGTACATGATGAAATTAAGTTATTTAATTTTTTACAATCATAAATATATGGGGTAAGTTAAAAAACATACGGTAGGCCTTTTTCAAGACAATGATTCAAAATGATAAAGATATTAAATTGCTGTTGTTTAACAGGAAATGTTAGTTTGATGTAATTTGACAAACACAAAAAGTTAAGCGTGTACAGTAACCTGCATATATATTTTCAAACAGAGATGGCGATAGAGAGGCAAAGTTGCACAAATCTCATTAAATAAAATACTTATAGCAATTCTTTTTAAATGTCAAAGTATACTTATCAGGCCGTGTGTACTGAATAAACAAATGTTAGTTGAGTTAAAACGGATGCTCTAGCATTTGTTCATATTATATTGTTTTATGGAATGAAATTGAAAATGAAAATGAAAGTTTTGATAGTTCTGTCTAAAGTGTACATACACTTGTACATAATGTATAGGATGTTCATAGCACACCTGCATGTATATCTGCATGTATATTAACCTGTAAATCTGTCCATAATACTTATCTATATTCATATATTCTGTATAATTATTGTATATATACATATATAACCTGTATTTACTGCTTCTTGCACTTCTGGTTAGATGTTAACTGCATTTTGTTGCCTTGTATCCTACATGTGCAATGACAATAAAGTTGAATCTAATCTAATCTAATCTAAATTGAGCACTTTTAGGTGTGATTTAACACACTAGAGAGTATATACATACATACCAGAGATGTTCAGAGAGGGAGTGGAGACTGTCCTTGAGCATCACTTGATTAATGGAGACTTAAGATAGTTGTAAAAAGTTTTGATTTTTTTAAAACTCAGTTAATCTGTGTTAAAACTCAGTTAATCTGTTTTGCTTCAGCTCCATGTGTTACTAGTAACTTCAGGAAATGTTTAGAGGATCTATTAACCACCATCGCTGTTCCATAAAACCCTCAACTTTCACTCAACTGCGCTTGTGACCGATCAGGACCAATCGGGATAATTAGTGGGATTTTACGGGAGAACGGCCAGTAAATAATTCATGATAACGGTGATAGGTTAAATATTTGAAAGAATCTTTGCAAACCTTTGGCTGAACGTCGTGCGTCTAACTCATTTTTTAACAAACGGACCACTCTGAACACAACAACCCAACTTTGTTTAACAGTCCAAGCACTTATAATGCATAACTCGACAATTGAGAAGGAATCCAAACAAATTACACTAAACAACTGTCTGATTTGCTTGCCTCCTATCATCTCCTCAAACCTCCGTCACCATCAGAGGCCAACAGAAAGCGAGCTACGGAAATCAAGGCGGAGAGAAGGTTTCCATTCTACCTGGGAATGAGGAATAACGAAGTGTGTCTGGAAGGTAAAACTACCGGACGATAAAGTGATGAGTTTAACCCAGTGCTGAGAGTGCAACTAAACATGACAAATGCAAGCTATTGATTTAAAGCTTAATTACAGCGTGCCGTGCTGACAAAACCCGTATGATTCACCTCTGGAGTGTAAATGGGACCAAATTACACTCTGTTGGCCGTACGAAACTGATGGTGTCTGCACTTTGCATCCTACCGCTTCTTAACTCACTGAACGTGTGACTTCATTATGTACACAAGCTACAGGAGAACATGATGAGGGGATAGAAACTAGAGGAAATCACACCCGAGTGTGTCCAAGTGTTAAAGGTGTCTTGGCTGATTGTGTAAGCAATTGTTAACAATACTCGGTTATGCAACTGAAGTCGGGGAAAGGCGGTTGTGAGTTTAAAACTTGCACATAATGAAGATAAAACAGGGTCTGTAAAGTTGTCAAAAAGGTCGAGATATATTCACTTATTGTCTTCTTATATTGTTAGTTCTTAAGAGGACACGCAGTTTTCCTTTCCACATCAGCGTCCAGGTAAATCTGTTCAAGAATCATCGCCCCGGGTCAATCGAAGGCAACAACGCACAATCTCTCTTCGTCGACGCCGTTAAAAGACGAAACGTTTCCATTGGGCGATGAATCTCGCTAGTGCTTTATTGTTTCCAGTAAGAAGTCTAAAGAGACTCTTTGCTCTGTTGCCCTGCAGCAAGTTAATGGCAGACTGCCTCTATGAGGGAGGACTTTTAATTCGGCTCCTGTCTCGCACCAACAACTTGTTTGGAGTTTGCTGCTTCTGCGCGCATGGCGGATTAAGCCCCATTGCCTTTTCTTGTTTTGAACTAATGCATTCTTGATCACCGTTTAATGAAACTATATACCACATGGCGATTTCACATTAGATAAGCCATGTGAGACTTTCATCAGGCGCAGGGCTCTGACTGAGGCCATAATCCCGAATCTCGACTCCCCCAATAAATAGCTTTTCCCTCGGAAAATGAAGCGATAATACGTGGGTTTCATGCAAAACATAACATATTATCTCAGACGCGAAATTGTAAGAGCTTTCGTCAAATTATTATAATGAAATGTTTGTATAGGTGTAAGGATTATTTTACGAACAGGTGCGTTTAGATCGAAACTACTGCAGTGGTCCACATTTGAACCTCTGATACAAACACTTGATTTTGAATACTGATCAAGGATCAGCTCATAAAGGGAACCTTGAGTATATTTTTCTATGTATGGAAATAATATGGATAAAAAAGCTTTTTTAACCTTCATGTCCTTCATGGCAGACTGGCGCTGAGAAAGCAGAGCAGAGTGAACCTGCCCGTGTCGAGACTTCCTCTCATCACAGGAAATCACATCTCTGCGTAGGTTACCCATCACCACTGTGGCTGTCCTATGTTTGAATGCTGCAGTATCTGATAGACTCCTGAAAATACAAAAATACTTTATAATGATGTTATAGCTGGATGTTAGTCATGGTCTGGTGGTTCGAGAGTTGGACTTGTTAGAAGAAGGTTGTGGGTTTAAATCCCAGTGCCAGGAGACAATGACTGAAGTGCCCTTGAACAAGACAACTTACCCCTGTTTGCTCAGCAGTGATAAATGACAACTGCATAATACTGTAAGCCGCATTGGATTAAAGCATCTGCCAAATGAATAAATGTATATGTATAATTGGATGTGGTTCTTACTTCAGGTTTTCTATGATGTCTGGCATATTGGTGATAGTTTCCTCCATCTTGTCTGAGGCTTTTTTTAATTCTTTTGACTTTAGTTGAAGTTCGTTGATCATGTTTGACATCTTCTCAGACCTCAGTAACACAATATGAAGGATGTCCTAATATAACAAGGAGACATCCTTATCTCACTTCTGTTACTATGACAACACTTTATGTAAAAATTAGGCAAAGTTTTGTTTCGATTTCTATTAAGAATACAAAAAGGATTGTATTTTTACATTCAATTTGGGATTTGCTTTTGTCCAGTGTGTCTGAGGGTAAACGTTTGATAAGAATGTTTGTGATTTGAGATTAAATCAAGACCTCTACTGCTCGCACAATTGTATTTTAAAGGTATAGTTCACCCCAACATCAAAATAATAATTATTAATTATTATTAATAATTATTAGGTAATTATTTATTCAACCCTTTGTCATTACTTTATTTCTTCTGCAGAACACAAAAGTAAATATTTTGAAAAATGCACCCATTCATTGTGTGAACACCAATCCAAATGCAGGTGAATAAGTGTCATCATTTGTTTAAACATTCTTTTGTGTTCTGCAAAATAAAGTCACACATGTTTGAAAGGACAAAGGGGTAAAAAATTGATGAGACAATTTTCATTTTAAACTATCACTTTAATTTTTAGTATTTCACCTTCACAGAATTCAGATGTGTCTGATGTTCTTGCTTCGTCTTTTCAAACTCATCTGAGAGGCGTTCATGTGCAGCGTGCACATCACTTAGTTTTGCTTTAAGGACTTCAATTGTCTAAAAATTTTAGAAAACAACATATGAAAAGAGGAAGTCAAGCATGATCTACAAATGCAAAAATCAGTCTATGTTTACTGTACCTGATGTGAAGATAAATCATATTTACTTTTCTAATAAATATCCCTTTAGTGCCAAACATTTGCATATTTTTTGCTTTAAAAAAATGTTTCATGGCTCATTTTAAATGAACCAAACATCATCTAAGGGAAACCTTATGAAGTGCTAGTATTGGTATGATATACCTTTAATTTCTCTGTATAGATCTCTCTTAGTTTTTTCACTTTAGCCTCCTGCTGAGCGGCCGTAGACGAAGCATCTTCAAACTTTATCTGTAGCTCGACCTTCACCCTCTCACATTGTGTATGTTCACGATTCAGTTCTGCTGCAGCCGCGGCTACATCTCCCTTACACACCACACAAACACAGAATTCACACATGACCCTACAAAGCTCCATCAATCATACTTTGATTCAATTCTTAAATTCATTTAAGATGTTTGATTTCACCTTAAGAGTATCTAACGTCTTAATTTCTTTTGTAATCTGTATCTTCATCACTTCTATTTGTTTCTACAACACAAAAAGAGAAAACATTAGAATAACGTCATCACACAGACACAGATTTTGAAGCATTCCATAAGGCCACAGATGAGATCTTCTTCATTCTCTTACACATCAACGAGTATCATGATCAAGTCAATATGATTGAAGGTCTCAACTTTTCTCATCAATTTGACCAAAAACCAGATTATATAACCATTCTTTTATTTACAACTCCATACTTTTCTTGGACTTAAAGCAATTATTTAGGAGAAACATCCTCTCACCCTATTCCTCAGCTCCTCCAGGTACGTCAGGCGCTCCAGGTGGTTCAGCTCATCTTTAGTATACGAGTGATCCTCATACACCTGATCAAGTTCTGCTTTGGCCTGTTTTCTGTGCTCCTTGTTCAGTCTGATCCTCAGCATCAAGCGTTCACGGTCTTTCTGTAGCTGTCTCACAGCCTGCTCACTAGAACAGCACCGGCACCGTTAAACAACATCATAAAACACGGCCCGTCTCTAGAGGCGGACGCCGCACAATGTACTGTACATCGGCTGCCTGCCCACAAATATGCTTGCGCAGCATTCAGCATAATTCAAAACTGAAAATAGAAACGTTTCGGGACGCCACCGATTGTGTTATTTAATCCCATCATTTGTTGGTTGTTTTCTTTGTAAGGTGGCACTATTAAAACAATGATCTGTTCGACCACATTTTACATAAACAAAACAATTTAAACAGGCCCTTTCCAATACTATATTAGTTCATACCGTGGTGCTGCTTCACAGCGTTTTAATTTTGGTGGCAACGCCACACACACCTACACAATTTTAATGAAGTGGAATAACAGTTGTTGCGTGATTTCATGACATGATCTGCAGAACACACATTCTGTGTTGATAATTAAAGAATCCAACACTCACACAACAGACCAATGAACCACAAGACATTTCCAGCTCATTTCTCAGTGTTGTCATTTTAGTTTCAATCAACCACATGGAATATGTTCTAAAATCACACTTTATAGGTAAAAGGATTAAAGGACAATAGTATTATGGTTTTGTATTTTAAGGTCAATGTGAAACTACATATGCTGCCCGGCTTACTTATGTAATATAGAGTGTTGAAAGTAAAAAACAACAAAAACGTTCTATTTTTGAGGTTAACACAGAGTGAAAGTTTAAACAAAAATGTAGAAAGTTTTATTGCATACCACTTTCTTGACCTTTTGAACCAAGACTTTCTGTCTACTGCAGAACACAAAAGAAGATATTTTGAACAATGCTGGTAATTGGACAACAGTGGACTTTCTGTCTATAAGACAGACAATGGGACAGTTAACAACATTCTTTAAATATTTTCTTTTGTGTTCTGCAGAAGACAGAAATTCATACAAGTTTAAAATAAAAAATAGTAAATGATTTTTATAAATATCTTCTACGGACCCCTAAAATTAGCTTAAAATCGAGGGGGTCAACAACTTTTGAGGTGGCCGGCACCACCCTCTGGAACAACTTATCAGCTCACAGTACAACTGCTTCCGCTTTATCTGCGTTTGAGTTATATCTTAAAACGCATCTTTTCCACAAGGAATGTGTTTTTCTTATATGGGTTTGGGTAGTTTCAGAGTTCTCAGAGTTAACAATGTAGAAAGTAGTAACAATAAACACTCATATGCATTCTGTGTTGGTGAGATTTGGCAACAAATGCTTGTATGATATAGATTCTTTAATTTAAAGGTTTCACTTTATCCCTGAAAGATTTTTACAGGTACATTCTGGAAGTATACCATTTCAAAGGTTACAAACTAAGCTTTTATAGGTTTCTATTGAACTCTAAAATGGCAGTCAATGTTTGGAGCCATTTGAGTCATGCACGATTTGTGTCCGTCTGGATTTTTAAAGTGTAAGATGCCACTGCTGACAATTCACCACATTTTGAAATCAAATCTTGATCTGAATTTTGCGAGACAAACCTTTGCCAAATCTTTCTCTTGTAATCTTCGATTTCCAGTTTGTGATCTTGGTTTTCAGCACGCTGGGCCAATAAATCATGCCGCTTGTGACTCAAGAGTGCGTTCAATTCAGAAATCTTCTCATCACCTTCACCTTTCTGAGAAATGAGAAAATCGTATTTATATTTATTGAGAATCTATACATGCTAGAGCAAAAATGAAGCTTTCACCTCTACTCTCTCTATATTCCCTCATCTTTCCTTTATAAACAGGCTATGCATACATAAAGAGCACTTGTATACCACCCAGTGTTTACTGTATATTTACTTTACGTGTTTATACTTTATATAACAAACCAAACTGTCAAAGGATTTAAAAAAAAGTTTCAATCTCTTCAAACGCAGAAAGAAGCTGAAAAAGAAACCGAGAAATACAAATTTAAAAAAGGAATAAACAAACAGCTCAGGAGACAGCTGAGCGCTCTGCGGCTCGTCCGCTCAAGCGTACCTGTAATTGTGAAATCAGGGCTTAGACAAAATGGAGGGCCTACAAGAATAAACACGGCAGATCGGTGCAAGAAACCATGGGCCTTTCCTGCCCTCCAGAGGACACCGGGGTTGACATATCCGACACATCATTTCACTACTCAACATCTTAAATATGAAATAACTTATCTAATGCGCTGTATTATACTTACTGTGATTTGTATTTGGGTTTGAAGTTGTAATAGTTGCGTCTTTGCTTGTGTGAATGTCCTTTCTTTATCCTCTATCGTCTCTTTTAGAGTCACAACCTGAAAAGCATAGAGACCGATATCACAAGATCATAGTAATATTGCAACTCAAGGCCTATAATAAACGTTTCAAGTATACATTTAAAATCTAGAGCAAAAAATACATCAATGTTGATTGGTGAATGTACATTATTGTAAATGTGTACTGACAGCATCATTTTGGTCTGCTTGCTGCCTCTCAAACTGGCGGATGTCTTGCAGCAGGGCTTTGATTTGGCTGTCTTTCAATGTAACTTTTTCTTTACACTTTTTAATGCTTCTGTGAAAAATCTCACACTGTGACTGCAGCTGGTGTAACTCACTCCTGTAAGCAGAGAATGAGAAATTGTGTGTCTCTCCTGTAGTATGTCTATAAACTGTTCCATATTACAGATGGAAAGCGTTTGTCTTCATCAGAATGTTTGCAAACCTCACCATATCTTGTTAAAAGATAGTTTTGTGATTTTAGTATGTCAGGATGAGTGTCGTTTACGTTTATGCATTTGATGGACATTTTCAATCAAAGCAACTAACCATTTGACTATTTGTTTTATACGTATGTAGATTTCTTGGGTTTCGAACCCATGGACTTTTCAAAAATATTGCATTGCGATCGCAAATCCAGTTGAGCTACAAGAACACTGCGGATTGCAAATTTTACTACATGAAGTCAAAGTAATGTTTGTACACAATACTGCACAAATTACACACTAATGTATGTGCGGTTATTTATACAAAGCACTGATTTATCACACCATAGGACAGTTTAATAGAATTACAAAAATGCGATTAAAAATGAATATAAAAAACAAAAAGACAAAAAATCTGATTTCCATACTATTTATGTTTATTTTATAACTCGAAAACTCTATTTTATTACGAAAACTCTAGAAATTTGCTTAACTTTCAAAAAGTAAAAGTCAAGACGGATAAAAATATCTATTTCTTTCACATTGACCTGTTCTTAAATTTTTTTTTTTATATTTTAACTTCAATTTTAAACATACTCTAATGATTTATAAATATATTTTGGTTTTATATGTTCTTTCAATTCAAAGACTGCTACAGAACAAAAAATTCTTTGCAAATGCTTTAGACCAATTAAAAGACATGGCATCCAGTAAAACGATCTGGACTTTTTCTGTCAAGTATTTCAACATCTATTGTGTGATGCTTTGAATCAGAATGAGAAAGGAGATTGTAGCATTTCAGTGACACCTTCTGTCTGGACTGTGTATTGAAATAAAATATAGATGTCACTGGAGTATGAATGCTAAAAGTATAACTCACAGTTTGTCACTTAGATTCATTTTTAATGTTTTGATGGCTTTGTTCATGTTGTGTTTCTCAGTGTCGGCACTGATTTGCTCTGCTTCAAACTCCAGCTGAAGATCCTTTAGCTCTTGGGAGATGTTTGTAAGGCTCTGGCAGGTCTGTGTTTGTGAACAGATTAGAAACAGACAACAGTTACAGTATTATTTACCATATCACCTAAGGTTGTCTTAACATAAAAAAATTCCCACTTTAATTGTTCTTAATAACTTTGATAAACTGCATTTCTCTTCTTTATATGTGTCTCATTTTTTCAGGTACACCAAACAAACCAACCTGATTTTCTGTTGTTTGGATGTGCTTCATGATTTCCTCCTCCGTCTGGAGTCTCTCCTCCATGAGCGGCCCATGTTTCTTCATAAAATCAATATCCTCATTTAGACGTCGGTTCAGCACCTCCGTGCGGGTCAGTCTGTCTCTCACCTGCGGCTGCTGATCTCTCCTTATTTTCAGTTGCCACGTCAGCTCAGCAATTTCTGGGCAGCAGGCGTCACGCTCTGACGGTGAAAACACATAACAGACAGATCCTCAAAAAGTGGGAATAAAAATATACTATTTTTGAAATAATACAAATTGAGGTTTGCAGCTTTGAAACCTTGTATGTTATCTATGTTAACCTAGCAGTTATCTACACAGAATGGGCACTTTTCTTAATATTAAACAATGGCCCCACAAAATTTTTATTTCTCAAGGATGAATAATTTTCAAATGTATAACTCGTATGCATAACCCTATTTTTTGTCAACTGATATAAAAATATCCCACACCCCATTGTTGGTATAGGTTGTTACACCTCTGATGGGGAAAGAATAGAATAATAGTATATATAAATAATAGAAATAATAGAAAATTCATTTGAATAAAGTAAAGATATGTAGAATGTAGAATAAATGTAGGCATTCTTTCTTCACAGTTATTAAAATCACAACAATCACAACTTTTATTTAAATTAACTTAAAGGAAACAAAAATTCTTGTCAATTCATCTTTAGTTTTGCTTGTTCCGTGTATTCGCTATCTCAGGCCAACAAATCATTGTTTACAGTTGAAAAATAAAAATTCTGTCATTATTTACTCATTATTTCTCATCTTTTCAGTTCAAACCTTCCTTTCTTCCACAGAACACAAAAGAGGATATTTTGAAGAATGTTCATATTTGTTCAGTGGAAGAAAGATTGAATTGGATAAAAATGTAAATTAAATATTAGAAATAAATAAATGTAATAGTAATGTATAATATGAACATAATATATTCAATAAAAATTTAATAAAAATAGATTAAATATTTTTAATAAATAGAATTCATTTACCTTTAAGTCAAACACGATTGTGGCTCGTGAGGCCAGACTGTCCATAATTTTATCATATGTGTAAAACATATAAATTCACAATCATGTTTATTTGAAATTTTTAATCTTTTTTTATATTTAATTTATCCTGTTAAAAATATCTATTGGTTGAATAATGATTTTTAAATAAGACAACAATGTTGAAGATTATAAATTCAAAGTTTTTTTTATTTTATTTATAGTTTATCCCACTGGCTCATCCTGGCCATCAAAAGTGTTATAAAAGATTGAACACAAACTAACACTTCAAAGAATTGTCATATTGAATTGCATTGAACAAATTCTGATTAGTCGAGAGGACAAATCCCATTTAGGTTAAAATTAGGTTCAGGATTTATAGGGTTTGGTAAAAAAATGTATCTTGCTGTAAATTTTAAACAAGAAATATAGAGATTTGACATCAAACATTGATGAATAGGTTCACTACACAACAAAATGCCATGACACACTCATATTTTTTAAATGTGTCACTTATATCGTTTTGGAAAAGTGCTGTTCATTTAGAATTGTAGAATACGAATTGCTGAAACTTATAGAAACTTTACAAGTTTAGTATATAATATAATTAATGTCCGGCCTGACCTTTCTTCATTGCAATAGGAAACTCCTGCTGCCTCCAGTGTGAAAGACTGTCCCGTTTCTTTAAAAGATTTTTCGCTTTCTCCTTTTCCTCCAGCAAAGCCTTTTCTGCATCTCTCCAGTCCAACTCAAGACGCTCCATCAAACACATCACCTCCGCTAGAACATGCACAGTTTCCTTCCAATGTGGAGTCAATGCATCACCTATTCACAAAGGTATTATAAAGGCAAGAATCTCGTCCAACAACAAATGTTGAAGAAAATAATTTTTGCATGATGAATCCATGTTGCTTCACCCATAATGACTATAAATCCAATATCCCAATGTAAGTTTAATGCATATTAAATTTAGAAAGACCATCATCACCTTCAGCACAAAGCCCCGAACCTTTTATGCGCAGCCCTGTAGTGACATCTGCATCATAACCATCGATAGAAACACATCTAAAAAAAACATAAACAACTTATAATAATGTTTAACCTATTATTGGCTTACAGTTACAGCCTGATCTTGTGTTAGCACTCATGTATAATGGGCACAGATATAATGAACACTGACCGTTACTGCCCTCTTACTGGAATAATGGTTAGGATGGATAAATAATTTGATATGGAAAACCTATAACGCTTCATGGCTCACTTCCAAATGTTACTGTGGTTGTTTTCATTCTCGGTTTCATGCTGAGCATTACCACCCTTGAAGAGAAGAGACATTCATTATTCATTCATTATGTAATGTGAGAGTAGAGAACATAACATTCAAGCCGTAGATATGTCAGCTCAATCTGGCTTTGATCTGTGTGCTACTGGTCTACATCTATAGAAGTGAATGGACATGATTTATCTATATGTTCAGTAAAGTTTTATAGGTAAAGGTATATCTGTTTTTAATCCTTTGTATTCATAGTTTTACCTTCTGTCCCCAGTTTTCTAGTTTTGTCTTCAGCTCTTGGATGTGACACAATGCTTTCTTCACACATGGTGTCGGGGTGTTAACCAGAGCACAGCTGCGTCGCCTACTGGAGCAAACTCGCTGTGCTAAAAAAGTTTATTTTAAATCTAGAATTACATTATAAATTGTATACATTTCCATATGTTGATATGAAATGGAATCAAAGTTCATATTATTTCCATAATCTGTCATATTTTTTGTAAAACAAAGAATAATAGTTGGTGTTGACGGGTTCTTAATTTTCTTTGATTCTGTAATTGACAGGACTGTCACTAGATTGTATTACAAACCAGACCCGGTTAGAAGAAAGGGATTGAAAAATATGTGTGATTTGTGACATCGGTCGAAAGAGAAGATGACATTGTCGCATTTTGAAGATTACAATTTTTTTAAGAATAAAATGCAATGAATAATCCACATTTACACCTGGAACCACCAGGTGAAAGGTCGCCCAAGAATGATAATCTGTCATCATCGTGTCATTTCCAAACTCTTTTAAATTCTTTCTTCAGCAGAACACAAAAGAATGTATTTCGAAGAATGTTGGCGACTGGCACACTTGCATCGGTTTCGTGTCCAAACAGTGAAATGAAAAGGTTACCAACATTCTTCAAAATACCTTGTATAGCGTTCAGGGGCAAAAGCAAGAGAAAAGAGTGAATGATTAGTTGAATATCACTTTAAGAAGGCAAATATAAGGTTTATTTAGGCCTTATGTCAAATAAATGTTGGATTTTGTAACACTTAACATTAAAAATGTGCATATAAAGGCTTTCAATGCTTAATGATTAAGTACGACACCACAAACAACATGATTTTAGTGTATTATATATGTATATATTATATATATTATATATATAATGGCAATATATTACCTTGTAAGAAAGTCTCCTCACTTGAAGGAAGTTTAAGGAACTTTATGTCAGGCATCCCACAATATCTGCATGTCAGGGTGTAAAATAATAATGATATAGTTATAGTATAGTAATATAGTAATAGTAATGATATAATAACCAATGACTTTTATTAAACTATCAAAAAACATAATTAATTCATAATTAAAATGTAATTTCAATGTATTTAATTCATACTTCATGCATGTGTGACGTCATTTAAATATATCTAGTTAGCAATTTAACTTGTCTGTTATCATTAGTTAATAAATAATGAAAGTCATAAAGCAACATAACAAGTTTGAAGTCCTTTAACCTTTAATACTTACATATGAGTCGTGTAAAAAGTGGAAGATTAGAAGTTTTTCACTTATTTATGAGCAACAAATCTCGATGTGCTAATTGTTTACTCTGTTACTGAGTGACGTGTGACGCGCGGTTGCTAAGCAACAGGACAGGCCTTCATTCAGCACAGACAAAAGACACAAGTGAGAAAATAACAGAAGAAAAGTCTTTTTAGGGTTCAATAAAATCACGTTTGTGGACCATAAAATATTTTATTCATATTTCTTTGAATTTTTAATAAATATAAAATCACTCACACACACAGAAAGGACTAAAAAACGAATCCAAAATATTTTATTATTTTGTGTTATTTTTTCAAAAAATGTCCCCGCGACGCATTTTAATTGAGAATAAAAATGTTTTATATAAAAAATAAAAATGATACAATTTTAATTTAATTGGCTTATGCTGTTCAGCATCACTCGGGCTCTTGCGGCGGAGAGATCCCGCATGACGTCATCGGCCGAGGAGCATTACGTCACACGAAAGCAAACGTACGCCGGAGAACGGAACGCCGCGCGCTTCTCTCCGCGGATGAAAGCGGAAATTTGCGGTAAAAGTGTCGTCAACGCGAGCGGATTTCTTCACGTAATGGCGAAGGTTTGGATTTAAAGCCGTTTCTGCGATGACAAGCGCGTGGTAAGGAGCAAGTGCACAGAGAGAGAGAGAGAGAGAGAGAGAGAGAGAGAGAGAGAGAGAGAGAGAGAGAGAGAGAGAGAGAGCTTCATTGTTGATGCTCAGCAGTCTACTTAACTATTAAAATCCATAATGCTGTTTGTAAATGTATGTCATGCATACTGTCCTAAATCATCATAATAACCCTTTATTTAAATATACATGCATTGTGTGCTCTTAGATGTATTTGTTATATGCTTGTGTGTAATTCTTTCCTTTAAATGCTTATTAAATGTATTTATTTACTGTGTTTTAAATGCAAACTTAATTCAAACAAGTGGTAATTATGTAACATTTATAAAAAATAATAATACAACATTTTAGTGTATCATCTAAAATGAATGCATATTCACTTTTTGGCTCAATTGATCTGAATTAACCCTCATATAACATTTCCACCCATAGGAGACCATATAGATACGGTCCTGTAAAGCCCCAGAAGTGAGTGACAGAATTAAAGTGTTGATCCGGAGTCCTGTGCGGCATCCCGGTGATGCCATGGCGATCAGAGCAGCATCCGGCCTTTAAATCCCTGCATCTGACTGATGGAGAAAGCCATTGAGTGATGGTCTGGACCATTCGAGTTCTCGCGGGATCCATTGTAGACCTTTATGTGTGTTTGCCTCATATAATAACCTCAAAAACTAATATTAGTATCATCGTGGCTTGCAGGCCCAACAGCACGCTATAATATACATTTGTAAAAACGTGCATGCATTTTTTGGTGCGAGGTTTTAATCGATAGTGCGATAGTGCACTTTTTTCTGCTGATGATAGAACCAAACACGCGTATTTGTTTTTAACCTGACATGTTTAACATTGTTATCAGCTTCCCCGGGATGCAGCCCTGCTGCTTTTCAAGCCGAGCATTACATGGTTTTGTAAAAATGCAGTAGGGTTAGCTATCATGTACTCCCACAGACGGCGTGATGGGAGTAATCCGGTGCTAATTACTCATAGACACTCGGAACAGCTGCCTTACGTGGAACTTAGTTGGATGTCCTCCCGGGCCAGGTCCGTAAATATTCTACGGTCCGCAGCTTCAAGGGTGTTTATCAAATGAAGAGACGAAAAGCATCATTTCTCGTTCTTTATTCAACCCTGTGTACTAAATAAATCACACAAAGGCGGCGACAGAAATGGAGTGGGTCTCAGAACGCCTGGATGGCACCTAGTGTCCAAACGGATATTTATAGGCCCGGAGATCCCAGAGCCACAATAAAAGAGAGAGAGGGAGAGAATGTAGGAGACAGACACTGTGAAATATAGGATCTCTTTGGAAATGTCCCATTAGAGAGCTTGAATTACAGTCTTCTTCTCCAGTAACCCGGTCTAGCGTGGCCTCATCATTTGGCCTAATAATTTCACATGGATCGTCTGCAAATAAGTCCACAGATCCCTTCTGATGGACCAGACCTCCCGGCGGAGGGCCGGGAGACGGTACAAACCTGCAACCGGAGCTAAGCGAGCCGTCTAAGCCCGACAGGAATGTGAGTCTCTTATTGGAAGTTAAAGATAGAGGCGACACATGTTGGATCCTGATGGGTTCTAGTTTCAGTGTGTTGCCAAGAAATCTATGGGCTGCTTTTGTTGTGAAGTCGGACCTGACGAGAAACATTTTTAAAGCAAGAAAACGCTGTTTCATCCGCTCAGAACCTGTGATTGTGTGAGGAGGACCATGGTGCTGTCTGAAGGGTATCTGGTTTGATTTTTGTTTGCTTAGGAGTTTAACATTTTTATCAAGCAAGTTTGGTTAAACTTTCCACGATAGATTAAGTGATCCATGACATTAAATGACACGCACGACCATATATGGCATGATATGAGTTCAGAAGGTTGATAAAGGGTCAGCAAAGGCAAAAGTATTTTTCATATGTATGGTGTTTGTCCCTGTGTTGTCATGGTGACATTGTATTACTACAGGCAATGGGAACGCTGGCATCGCTCGGATTATGACTGCACATTCCTTAAACTTAATTGAGCATTACATTCTTTGTGAAGGAGTTTGAGACTGAGAGAGTATTAACAAAACATTAACAAGTGACCTGCAGTAAATGTTTTCGATTTAAAAAGTTCTCTCTTATGAGAACGGGCTCATCATTAAACATCTCGTCATGTTAAATCTCTAGGATTTTCTTCTGGAGAACACAAAAAAGATATTTTGAGGAATGTTGGTAAGCAAAAACTGCAGGTCCCGTTTCACCTCCATTGTATGATCATAGCGCAAGACAATGGGGCCAACAGTTTTATTTTCCAAATATTTCTCAAAATATATTTTGAAAAAGAAAAGTTTATGTTCAACATTTCGAGTAGAATAACATATGGAGGCTAACACACAGCAGATAAAAAGCAAAAAAACTGCATTTTTGATTTCATGGGATCTGAGGTCTCGGTAGAACATTCACATTGGTTCAGGTGTGCACCGTAAAGTTATAAAAAATTTGCATATTATAAATGCAACGGTACCAAAGTTGTGATGGACACCTACATTCACCCCATTTTAGGAACGGGCTGGTCTGCTGCCATGGCAACGCATCACATGATGCGGTGCACAGTATTAGATTGCATTTGACAGCACAAAGTCAGATGTGTTCTCCCATTCATTGTGATGGAGGGGTCCCTATTCAGATGTGTGAGATTTTAAAGGGCTTTGAATTTTTTATTAATATCCACTGATGATTGTGGAATTTTACTGTAGAAACTTATTAGATATCTGTTGTGCATTCACAAGCACAAATCAGCAAGTTGTGTTATCCGTTATTGTGGATTTTGAATGTAAATCGAAATTGTAATATCGTCCCTTTGTTTTCTCAATGTGTGATGTTTTGTAGAATGATCGAGGAGTTGGGCAGTAACCGCAGCATCATGGCAGACAGGAGACAACTGTTTGCTGAAATGCGTATGTAATATATTTCGCTGTATTTCACTACACACTAACATGATGCTGATAACAATATTCACTTGAAATGTAGGCTTAAGATCCACTTTTGGTCCGGCTGTCAGACCAGAACTTTCCTAAGCCAGCTAAGACCTTTAAAGTGTAGTCTGTTTCAAACTGTATGTTTTTATCTCTCAGGCGCACTGGGTCTGGACTCCATCCGCTTGTCCACTTACAGGACGGCATGCAAGCTGAGATTCATTCAGAAGAGATGTAAGTATTTAAAGCATAAACAATCAAAAAAAGTTTAATAACATTGTAAACTGTTCATCTTATTTCCGTAGTGCATTTGGTGGATATCTGGAATATTATCGAGGTGTTTCGTGAAAACAGGCTGAACACCATGGACCTCAACACAGAGTTCTCTGTATCACACCTTCAAGCAATCTTGTCGACCATTTTTTACCAGCTGAACAAGCGTTTACCCACCACACATCAGATCAACGTGGACCAGTCCATCTCCTTCCTTCTCAACTTCCTGTTAGCAGCATATGACCCGTAAGATCATTTGAAGAGCCGATTTGCTCTCCATTTATGTTAATGCAGTAATCCAAAGTTACATCTTAAACTCTAAACATTTTTTTAAATGTAAATTTTTTATTTGGGAAAAATTTTGTAAACATTTTCTTGGTATGTGTTGCCTGAACTATTTAAATGTGTTTGGTGACAAGTGTGTCTATTCTAGGGAAGGTGTTGGAAAAATCTCGGTTTCCGTTGTGAAGGCGGCTCTCGCAGCCCTGTGCGGAGGAAAGATTTTGGATAAACTGAGATGTAAGTTTCACCTGCCTCTGAACTGATGTGTGATCAGTGGTATGATGCTGATTAATGGACACTTATATTCATCGTTTTATCTTCATTTGAAAGGTCATAGCTGCTGTCATTACTTGAAAGTCACTCGTAACCACACAGCATATTTCGTCTTCTCATGACCTTGTCTGTGTAAAACTTTGTGCCCCAATTCTTGTGGAAAACTCGTCATAATGCGACTATAAAATCAGTAACATTTCCCCTTTGTTTTAAGATATTTTTTCACAGATATCCGACTCAAACGGAGTGATGACATACTCGCAGTTCGATCAGTTCTTGAGGGAGGTGCTCAAACTGCCCGTGTCGGTTTTTGAGGGACCATCTTTTGGTTACACCGAACAGTCAACGAGATCTTGCTTCCCTCAAGAGGTTTGTCAAATAAGTTCAATCTTAGTTCTGTTTTCCACCGTACCAATGGATATTTTTAATGCGCGTGACTAATTTGTTTACAAATTGATGACTCTTTGCAGAAGAAGGTCACGCTTAATGTGTTTCTCGACACATTTATGTCAGATCCTCCTCCTCAGTGTCTGGTTTGGTTACCGCTGATGCATCGCCTGGCAAATGTTGAGAACGGTGCGCTTTGAACGTCAATTTCACTGTAAATGGTTTGATAGTATTTCCTTCATTCACAAACTAACGGACTTTCCTCTCCAGTCTTCCATCCAGTGGAGTGCTTCTACTGTCACAGCCAGAGCATGATGGGATTTCGCTACCGTTGCCAAAAATGTGATAATTACCAACTCTGCCAAGAGTGTTTCTGGAGGGGCCATGCCTCGGGCAGCCATAGCAACCAGCACCAGATGAAGGAGTACATGTCATGGGTAAGTCAACGCAAGTGTAGATGTGAATAACAGGATTTTTCTCAGATCAGAGTTGTTCCAAACCTATATAATTGTACTTGTTCAGTTAAACAGAAGGAAAGATATTTGGAAGAATGTTAGCAACTTAGACATTCGTGCCAATATTGATAAATATTGATATTGATAAAATATGATGATAGAGAACTTTTGACATTATTCCAAATATGTTCTTTTGTTTAAAATGTAAAAATTTTTTCCTGCAATGGTGTGTCAAATGAAATCTCACTTGATAACATTCTTCTAAATATCTTTCTTTGTGTCGTACCAAACAAAGATATCTAAACAGGTTTGGAACAACTTTAAGGGTAATAAGGCTTATATTTAGGGTGGACAGATTGTAGATTTAAATAAATTAAATGTATTATTCATCACATTATTACATATTTAATGTCTTGCTAATGAAGTCTTTTCCTCATATGATAAACATATTCAGTTTTTTTAAGATACTTGCTTTAAAACGGACTTTGTGTCTTCCAGAAATCTCCGGCTAAGAAGTTGTCGGATGCTCTTAGCAAATCTCTGAGTTGTGCGTCCAATCGAGATCCTCAGTACCCGATGTTCTCTGATTTCCCTGAAAAGCCGCTCAACCTGGCTCATGTCGTGTATGTTATAAAGTACAAGCTTCAATCAGTTTTGAGTTTGTCTTCTTACCAATGGAATGTACATTGTGCATGCTAACATTTTCCTGCCTTTTGTTTTTATGCTACAAAAAAACAGGGACACATGGTAAGTTAAGTGATAAAGAGCCGTACTGGATTTCGTTAAAACAATAATCGGATGCTCAAATTTAACACAGTCACAAACACACTTATATACAGGATTTGATAGTTACACCTCTTGTGAATGTATTCAGGCCTCCTCGACCGGTAGCTTGTGGGAATGAGTACACTTCTCACTCCATGCCAC
>CM065669.1:2398793-2501293 GCA_033220385.1 Triplophysa yarkandensis
ATTAAGTTTTCTCTGATTGAAATAAACTAAGCATACTTAAGTTCTTTCAAGGTACTTATACATATTTAGCAATGACATAGTAAGCGTGTCTATAAAAACCTCACACATCATATAACACATTGTTTTTGGTCTCATAGGGCAGCGGAAGCTGGAGGATTTTATAGGAATGATTTGGAAAAACGTCTGGACAAAGAGCTGAAGATGGAGGAGCGACTGAGACGCACACAGGAACAGGACAAGAACGTCCTGGTGAGTTCCTCAAAGGCATTTTTATTCTAACACATTTATAAGGACATTTTGCTAAACATCACCCTACAATTTAAGGTTCTGTCTGAGATATTTCAGAAAGTAAGCTTTTTAGTTTTTGCATTCCATTTGATTTTGAATATGGAATATTTCTTGTTTACACAAGAAGAAACATTGCATAATATAAAAAAGGTAAAATCATAATTATGCATGTTGTTGTCCATTGCTCTCCGGTTTTTAATCATATGCATTGCAAAAATTTATGATAGAAAATTATGACTGAATGTTTATCAGTACGATAAATATTATAGAAAACAGTAGCAACACCCGGCCAACCTTGTTTATTAAATGTGCTCTAAATATAAAATGAATGAATGTCACAGTTATAAATTGAAAATAGTTTTTAGACATATTTTTGCTCGATTGCCACACATCCTTAACATTTTTTGCCCTCCTTACTTTGGATTCTGGGAGACATGCCAGAATCTTGTCATGAGTATGCTCTATCATATATCACATTTTATATCTTTTTAATTGCTATAGAAATTAGATGAAATAGAAATGGAATATCCATTACACCTAATGGAGATTTCATTTAAATGAAAATAACCCCGGGCTGCTTCCAAGCACCTGTTTCTGAGCATGAGAGTGAAGTTCATTTTATCTACGCATCTGTACAAGTATCGCCACGGGTTACACACATCACACAACCCGACTATCAGTGCAGATGCTTGACTGTGTGTTCTTATCATGCCATTTATGGATATTCAGGTCATTTTTACCCAGCTGTCTATGAAGAATTTTCAGCACCTCTAGCTATTCTGTTGAAACCTGTTTTTAATGTTTTTAAGGTGACCTTACAGGAGTAGCTGCATTTTAATAAGCAATGGTAAGTCTTAAACAAAATCTAATTCAATATTAAAGAGGACAAACAGTTGTGAGACCTTTTTTTTCGACCGCAGGGAAGACGAGCTACTTTCAAGCACTGTGCAGTAACCGTACATGACACAACACCTCTGGAATACTGTGGTACACAACCCAATCTATGAATATAGAAATATATTTTTAGAATCTGCAAAACGTTTCAAGACAATACTGTGAACCAACTTGGAGCAGACAATGGAACTGTCTATAACACCACCAGTGCCATTAAATCCAATGATTTAGAGATTATTTCATTTACTTGGTGTTAATGTGAACTGGTTTGGTTTTATTTTCAAATGTATCTGTTGAAAGAGTTGTAATGTATTTAAAAATCTGTTAGGTTTGATCTTTAATGAAGCTGCTATCTTAACAAATCACATCTTTTTTTAAGAGCATAATGCCCAGACCAAATGCTCTTTTGAAGCATATAAATAGAATTTTGTGTAGCTTGGATTACTCTTAAAAAAATCATTTGAGATTTATCATAGTCTTTGATATACAACTGATACACTGCCTTAGCTCATGAGACTACATTTGTTTTTTAGGTGGATAGGTATGTGTACTATTGATATTTAACCATTAACCACACAAGAATGTCTCCAGGTCACATTTCACTCTAAAAGCTACAGACCAATTAACAAGTATTTCCATTTTGCATAATAGAATTTTCATTATCAAATGGAAATTGTGTTTAAAAAATCCTTTTAAAAATTGACTCAAAATGTTTTAATAGTTGAAATAATGTTATAATAACATCATGTCTTTTTACAGATTTTTTTCTAAGGAAAATATCATTTCTGTTTTTTTTCTGTGGCGAAATATAACCTAGACATATTCTTGAGGTTTAATGTGAAATCTTTGTACCTCTGCATTCAATGCATCATCATTTGGCTCTCAATGGGCTACGGTATATTTACCTTGCTATGTTATTTAACTCGCACAACTTTTAACTGCTGAAAGGGAAAACATTTATAATATCTTCTTGATATTTAGGCAAACTTAAAAAGCACATCTGGCAGTATGTGACACTGATGAATCTGCTGTCATGTGACTGAAGATGCCTGTAGGAAATGCATTTAAAATACAGTTTTTATGGAGACTGTATGTTGCGTGGGAAGTTCTTCCCCTGGACGGATTCTGTCAGTCGATATGAAGCGTGTATTAAGGTGTCCAATTGGGTTTGACTCTTTTATCATCTGCACTCTCTTATGTTGATGTGTTCTGCATACGCTTTGGTCACTCTGCAGTGGTCACATGGCTTGCTCGTGCTTCTTCATACTGGCTGATAGATATAGACCAGATATAGAAACAGCATCCACGCTCTGTTGCCAATCAAAGCACTTTTCGGTGATTTTTGCATGGTACTAAAGAGAAATAAAATATTGTACAAGTATGTGTTTGTGTGTCTGGATATGTTGAAATATACCGCTGGGGCTTTCAATATGTTCTCATTACATTAGAGTCTAGACATCATGATAATTTTGTGATGCATAAGGTGGAAAAGCCACTAGATATTCCAACAGTTCAAAATGAATCTCAAAATGAGCGAATAACAAGATGGTTGGGTGGAGCTCCATACATTAAATACATATGTTCTTGATATAGATCACAATAAATAATTTATTGAGTTATTTGACATGGTCACCCATGCTCGTGCTCTGCATTTAACCTATCAAAAGGCATCACACAGAAGAGAATACACACACACACAGTGGTGAACACACACGCACCACCATGAACATACACACAGCAGTGAGTACACACGCAGATGTGAACAGACACAGTAGTGAAGACACACAGAGACACAGTAGTGAACAGACACAGTATACACAAACAGTAGTGAACACAGACACAGTAGTGAAGACACGCGCACACACAGTAGTGAACACAAACACACACACAGTAGTGAACACAGACACAGTAATGAACACACACACACACACACACACACACACACACACACACACACACACACACACACACACACACACACACACACACACACACACACACACACACACAGTAGTGAACACGCACACACACACACACATACAAACTTATGTTACACACACACACACACACACACACACACACAAACAAACTTATGTTACACACACACACACACACACACACACAAACTTATGTTACACACACACACACACACACACACACACACACACACACACACACACACACACACACACACACACACACACACACACACACACACACACACACACACACACACACAGTAGTGAACACACACACACACAAACTTATGTTACACACACACACACACACACACACACACACACACACACACACACACACACACACACACACACACACAAACAAACTTATGTTACACACACACACACACACACAAACTTATGTTACACACACACACACAAACTAACTTATGTTACACACACACACACACACACACACACACACACACAAACTTATGTTACACACACACACACACACACACACACACACACACACACACACAAACTAACTTATGTTACACACACACACACACACACACACACACACACACACACACACACACACACACACACACACACACACACACACACACACACACACACACACACACACACACACAAACTAACTTATGTTACACACACACACACACACACACACACACACACACACACACACACACACACACACACACACACACACACACACACACACACACACACACACACACAACTAACTTATGTTACACACACACACACACACACACACACACACACACACACAAACACACACAAAGACATGAACCCACAACCTTAGGGTAAAAAACATCAATACAAAAAAAAGGAAACACTAAGACAGAAGCGACATGTTAGATAAGATATAAAATCATTCAGTGAGAGTAACACTTAATAATAATTAATAACAGCTATAAAAATATATGATGCTGTAACTTTAATTTAATTTAATTAACTTTTTCCTGGCATGCATTTATTTATTTTATGGGTTTTATTTATTAATTTCTTATTTGTAAATCAATATTATTCACTTTATGATTGTTGTGAGATGTATATTATTATAATAATATGTTTAGATCTGCATAATAAAATAAACACACAGCAAGCGGCGCATTCTTATTGGCTTAAAACGCAACATCCGTTCCATCTTTCAACCAATCATCTACAAGAAGGGCGGGCCACAGTCTTCAAACCTCTTCCGTTTGATCGATCCTCCAATCAGAAGGTGGCAGGAAGGAGTGTCGGCCAATCATGGACGAGGGGCGGAAATACGTCACGGGCTGACACTTGTGTGAGGGCGCCGGCGGAAAGTGAGACGCGCAGCTGGTTTGCTTGGATTAACTGTTGAGTTTACGGGTGAGTCGAGATTATATACGTCGTGTAATTATTATGGGCTGGTTTATTTTGCCTGTCACGACTAAATCACAATTTACTTTTATTTTGTCAAAAGTCTTTTATTTTGTAGTCAACTTGTTTAAAAGCAGGAAGATTAGCTTGCTAGCAGTGTAGCTTTATGACATAAAAGTCCTTCTATATAATCTATTCTGTGTCTTTTATATGTTTATGGTGGCTTTATTAATAAATGAATAACGTCACTGACACACATTTGTTCTGTTTTATTTTTTTATATTTATTTTCTAAGTGCACTTCCGGTTTCAGGCATAAGCATTGAATTGGGTTTTATTGGGATTTAAATAAATGTGTAACTTGGTTGATGACGTCATGCATTAAATTCACACTTTCCCTCAATACTCTTGAGTGCAAAAAACAACATTTCTTTCTTCTTAGGGGCCAAACAAGTCAACAAAAGACTATTGAACTGACTGGTGCCATAGAAATACATCAAACCCAAACAGCATGTTAAACAGATCACAGACACACTTAATTTAAACTGGATCTTAAAGCCTAACACCACTTATAGAAATACATATACTGTATATTTTTACAATACAAATGATTAAATAATCACATTGAAGTTTACTGTCATTGTGTACAAGTTCATGACCCTTGAAATGCTGTAGGCATCTATCCAGAAGTCCCAATTGCAAACTTTATAAATACACACACACACACATATATATATATATATATATACATACATATACATATACATATATATATATATATATATATATATATATATATATATATGTATATGTATATGTATGTATATATATATATGTATATGTATATGTGCATGCATATGTACATTATAATATATATTATATTATTATGGAGTAAATGCAAATGCCTGAGAATAATGTCATTGTACAAAGTATGGTGTATACACAATATATGTCAATATACACAATGTATTGACCGCAGCAGTGCATATATATCAAGAATTAGACAACATGGTGTAGACAAAGACTAATAGTTGGGGCATAGGGTACCCTATATATAGTTTAGTTTGTTCATATGGATGGCTGTAGTTTCGTTGTACACAATGAATACGAGAACTCGACATAGGTCTGAGCATCTCTCCATGATATATGTAATGGACTCTCACATATATGTAATGGACTCTCACATATATGTAATGGACTCTCACATATGTGTAATGGACTCTCACATATATGTAATGGACTCTCACATATATGTAATGGTCTCTCACATATGTGTAATGGACTCTCACATATATGTAACGGACTCTCACATATATGTAACGGTCTCTCACATATATGTAACGGACTCTCACATATATGTAACGGTCTCTCACATATATGTAATGGACTCTCACATATGTGTAATGGACTCTCACATATATGTAACGGTCTCTCACATATATGTAACGGACTCTCACATATATGTAACGGTCTCTCACATATATGTAATGGACTCTCACATATATGTAACGGTCTCTCACATATATGTAACGGTCTCTCACATATATGTAACGGACTCTCACATATATGTAATGGACTCTCACATATATGTAACGGTCTCTCACATATATGTAACGGACTCTCACATATATGTAACGGTCTCTCACATATATGTAACGGACTCTCACATATATGTAATGGTCTCTCACATACATATATGTAATGGTCTCTCACATACATATATGTAACGGACTCTCACATATATGTAATGGTCTCTCACATACATATATGTAATGGACTCTCACATATATGTAATGGACTCTCACATATATGTAACGGACTCTCACATATATGTAACGGACTCTCACATATATGTAACGGACTCTCACATATATGTAATGGACTCTCACGTATATGTAATGGTCTCTCACGTATATGTAATGGACTCTCACATATATGTAATGGACTCTCACGTATATGTAATGGTCTCTCACGTATATGTAATGGTCTCTCACATATATGTAACGGACTCTCACGTATATGTAACGGTCTCTCACATATATGTAACGGACTCTCACATATATGTAACGGTCTCTCACATATATGTAACGGTCTCTCACATATATGTAACGGTCTCTCACATATATGTAACGGACTCTCACATATATGTAACGGATTCTCACATATATGTAACGGTCTCTCACATATATGTAACGGTCTCTCACATATATGTAACGGTCTCTCACATATATGTAACGGACTCTCACATATATGTAACGGACTCTCACATATATGTAACGGATTCTCACATATATGTAACAGACTCTCACATATATGCAACGGACTCTCACATATATGTAACGGACTCTCACATATATGTAATCGACTCTCACATATATGTAATCGACTCTCACATATATGTAACGGATTCTCACATATATGTAACGGACTCTCACATATATGTAACGGACTCTCACATATATGTAACGGTCTCTCACATATATGTAACGGTCTCTCACATATATGTTACGGACTCTCACATATATGTAATCGACTCTCACATATATGTAATCGACTCTCACATATATGTTATGGACTCTTTGATGGCTGGAAAGGTTCTTTTGCACAAAGCAAGTTTTTAGCTCGCTGGGAAAAATTATGAATATTTTTTGAAATCATGGTGGGTCATTCATGTTTATGATGTTTTAAAATATAAGAAAGAGTGTCTTATATTTTGGACCTCATGAACGTGCACAAACTGAGGCTTACATTTCACTAATTGCTCAAATGAAATGGCATATCTGCAAGTAACACTGTTATTGAATTTATAATTTGTCATTCTGAGAGATATGTTAAAAGAAACCACAATTTATAATTTTGGAGTGGGAACTGTTGTAAATGTTAAAGCTTGTAACGTGAATTACAAGCTTCTTTTTTATGTTGGAGCCTGTGGACACGTGAACAGCCCTTCAAACATTTGGTAAAAGTGCTTCAGGTGACCCAGGTTTAGTTTCTGACTTGTGAACCTCCAATGGCTTTATGTGTCTTCACTGTTTCTCAGAAATGAAAAAGTAAACATTTTTACACAAATATTAATGTAAGATTCAATTTTAAATGGATCCTATTATAAGAAGTGATATATGTATAGCAATGGCTGGTGTCCACTAGAGGGCTTCAACTAATTTCTAAGAGGACATCAGTAAAGTAAAAAGGAGTTTATATCACAATGTTTAAAAGAGTATATTAACATGTATATTATATTTACATGTTTGTACATTTTTTATGAGATTTTACAATGTCAAAATGAGCAATATATTCCAAACAGTTAAATAGAAAAAGTACTACTAATAAAATAATTTATATTCATGTAAAAAAATAACAATAATACCAGGGGGGTTTATAGCACAATGTTGAAAAAAGTATATTCACATGTTTTTTAAATGAGATTTTAGAAAGTTAAAAATGGTCAATATACATCAGATAGTCAAGCAGTCAAATTTTGAAAAGTCTATATTTACATGCATGTTATTCCACATTTTTCGTTTAATTAGATTCCAGATATGTATAAGCACATACACACATTTACTTTATTTTACATTTTTAACATTCTGGAATCTAATTAAATATATATATATATATATATATATATATATATATATATATATATATATATATATATATATATATATATAATAAATAAAGGACAATGGTGAAAAGAGAATATCAATATATTCTCATTTTTTTAAATTTACAATATATATCGATCAGTCAAAAAGAAAAAAAATAGTAATTATAAAAGAATATATATACATAGGTATATTAACAATAATACCAAGGTGGTTTATAGCACAAAAGAGTATATTGAAAAGAGTATATTAATTTATTGAAAATATACACCAAACAGTTAAACAGAAAAAATAATAATAAAAGAATATATATAAATATATAAAATAACAATAATACCAGAGCGGGGTTATAGCACAATGTTGAAAAGAATATATTCATTTATTGAAAATATACTCCAAACAGTTAAACAGAAAAAATAATAATAAAAGAATATATATAAATATATAAAATAACAATAATACCAGAGCGGGGTTATAGCACAATGTTGAAAAGAATATATTCATTTATTGAAAATATACTCCAAACAGTTAAACAGAAAAAATAATAATAAAAGAATATATATAAATATATAAAATAACAATAATACCAGAGCGGGGTTATAGCACAATGTTGAAAAGAATATATTCATTTATTGAAAATATACTCCAAACAGTTAAACAGAAAAAATAATAATAAAAGAATATATATAAATATATAAAATAACAATAATACCAGAGCGGGGTTATAGCACAATGTTGAAAAGAATATATTCATTTATTGAAAATATATACCAAACAGTTACATAGAAAAAAAAGAATAAAAAAAGAATATATATAAATATATAAAATAACAATAATACCAGAGCGGGGTTGTAGCACAATGTTGAAAAGAATATATTCATTTATTGAAAATATATACCAAACAGTTAAATAGAAAAAAAAGAATAAAAAAAGAATATATATAAATATATAAAATAACAATAATACCAGGGGCGGGGTTATAGCAAAATGTTGAAAAGAATATATTCATTTATTGAAAATATATACCAAACAGTTAAATAGAAAAAAAAGAATAAAAAAGAATATATATAAATATATAAAATAACAATAATACCAGGGGCGGGGTTATAGCACAATGTTGAAAATAATTTATTAATTTTTTGAAAATATATACCAAACAGTTAAATAGAAAAAATACTACTAATTAAAGAATATATATATATATATATATATATATATATATACACACACACATATATACATGTATATAAAATAACAATAATACCAAGGTAGGTTATAGCACAATGTTGAAAGGAGTATATTCATACTCAACATTTTTTAAAATTAGATTTCAGAAAGTTATGTATTGACAATATATACAGAAAAAAATAATAATAAAAGAATAAATATATACATATATAAAATAACAATAATACCAAGGTGGGGTTGTAGCACAATGTTGAGAAGGTTATATTAATTTATTGAAAATATATACCAAACAGTTACATAGAAAAGAATATTAAGCATAATAGAAACATATATTATAAAAGCTATATGTTGAAAAGATTCACATGTATGGATGAGGTTCCTCCTCTCACCCACAGCACCCCTCCCATGATCACATGACTCGAGCTCAGTGAATCAGGCAGCAGGAAGACACACACACACACACACACACACACACACACACACACACACACACACACACACACACACACACACACACACACACACACACACACACACACACACACACACACACACACACACACACACACACACACACACACACACACACGCTCACACACACACACACACACACACACACACACACACACACACACACACACACACACACACACACACACACACTCACGCACACACACACACACACACAGAACAAGCAGAAGGCAGAACCCCTCGAGCGTCTCTTTCCTCATACGTTCGAGTATTTTAACCGAGCCAAATGCCCGGTCCGACCCAAGCTCTGTCGCCCAATGGAGAAAACAACAATGACATCATTCCGGACAACGGGACCAACATCATCCCCTATAGAAAGAACACAGTCCGCGGGGAGCGAGCATACAGGTAACCCAATGCCCATCCGGGACCTTATAGAGCAGCCCTGCATTACAAGCGAACATTAAAGAGGAAATATCCCAGTTTGGGGTTTCTCCATGATCATCTCCATCATGGACTTCCATTATGGCTGCTTTATGCGCTCCGGTCCGGTCACATATGGCGCTCCGCCGGTGCTGCAATGATCTATACCCGCTATAATGTCCATCCATTGAATTCTATAATGTCCATCCATTGGATTCTATAATGTCCAATCTTTGAATTCTATAATGTCCATCCAATGAATTATATAAAGTCCATCCACATAATTCTACAATGTCCACCCACTTAATTCTATAATGTCCTTCCATTGAATTCTATAATGTCCATCCACTGATTTCTACAATGTCCATCCACTGAATGCATTCTTATAGGTTTGAGATTGAAATCCATATGCATTGTTTATGGGATGTATACATGATGGGATATATAGTGGCCTGGATTCTTTAAGCCCTCATCCATTGCGTAATGTAATCAGATCTTGTTTGTTATATATTTTATTTTGCACTATTGTTATTAAGGATGTGATAATCATGGTTTGAGATGTATGTAAACATCATATAGGTCGGTTCTGATGGTGCTATTGTTGACACCAGAAGGGTTCTGCTGCCCCCCCTCCTTTATTCTGTTAAACTGTTTATCTTTCCTGCTAAATTTAGATGAATGCTCTTGAAACTCAGTGTGCTTTGGTTTATTAAGTAAATAACAGGATTTATACGGGTTAAATCCTATCATTTATGTGGGAATGCACAGTGAATTATGAGCCATGTTGTTTCATTTATGTACATGTTTTGCTATTTGTTTTGCAAGGAACTATTTATTTTCATGCCTGATGTCATTTTATTTTAAACTGAAGTCAAAATATATTCACTAGTATACGGATCGTTAGATAACGTTCTTGCTACCACGGGTTATTATATTATTTGTATAACAATAATTATGGATGAACTGCTATGGAGAATTAGGCCGATAACTTTTTTATATTTGGAGACCGATAGCTGATATATATGCAGATAACGAAAATCGATAACTCTGTTATACATGGAGAACAATAGCCGATATATAGGCCGATACCAAATACCGATAATTTTTTTTATATTTGGAGGCCGATAGCTGATATATAGGCAGATAACTATAATCGATAACTCTGTTATATTTGGAGACCGATAGCTGATATATGCAGATAACGATAACCAATAACTCTTTTATATTTGGAGACAGATAGCCAACATATAGGCAGATAACAATAACCGATAACTCTTTTATATTTGGAGGCCGATAGCCAACATATAGGCAGATAACAATAACCGATAACTCTTTTATATTTGGAGGCCGATAGCCAACATATAGGCAGATAACAATAACCGATAACTCTTTTATATTTGGAGGCCGATAGCCAACATATAGGCAGATGACAATAACCAATAACACTGTTATACTTGGAGGCCGATAGCCAACATATATGCAGATAACAATAACCAATAACACTGTTATACTTGGAGGCCGATAGCCAACATATATGCAGATAACAATAACCGATAACTCTTTTATATTTGGAGACCGATAGCTGATATATGCAGATAACAATAACCGATAACTCTTTTATATTTGGAGACCGATAGCTGATATATGCCGATAACAATAACCGATAACTCTTTTATATTTGGAGACCGATAGCTGATATATGCAGATAACAATAACCAATAACTCTTTTATATTTGTAGACCGATAGCTGATATATGCAGATAACAATAACCGATAACTCTTTTATATTTGGAGACCGATAGCTGATATATGCAGATAACAATAACCGATAACTCTTTTATATTTGGAGACCGATAGCTGATATATGTCGATAACAGATAACTCTTTTATATTTGGAGACCGAAAGCCGATTTATCGGCCGATTTTTTCTAAGCATGAAACAAAAGGCAAACATATACAGTGAACAGTAGATTTTATTTTAAAACTTCGCAAAAGTTTGAACTGATCTCTGAACTAAAGTTTCTATACATTTCTTTTGCTTAAAATCTATTGCTTGACAATAAATTAAATATAAAGAAAGAAAGTGACGATTAAATCCCAATGGCCAGTAGTAAGCATTAGTGGTTCAGGAGTCAGGAATAATACATTATTTATCGGCCTAAAGATATCAACCTTATTTTATTTGTGGACCGATACTGATAATACTAAAAATAACATTAATCGGCCGATATCGGTATGGCTGCCGATATATCGCCCATCCCTAAAATTAATATATCACAATGCACTAAAGAATATGTTCTCTTAACTGTTTTTAGACAGTAGTGTTGGTGTATTTGTATTTAAATGTTTTTTGTGTACACATGCAACAATACTTTGAGACTTCAGAGATCAAGAGATTACAAAAGATCTCAATTGCATCAAGTACTTACCTTCATGTCGGTCCATAACTGTAGGATTTTCTTCCTTCCACATAAAACAAAATACATTTTAATGATAGTTGACAAACAACATGATTCCCACAAAACCACAGCTTTTGTGTTGAAGAGAAGATTACATGACTTGAGGATGAACAATGGCGACAATGGCAATTGTTGTAGATATTTTCTCACCGATTTCTTAAATTAAACATGTTGGTCAACACGCTGAATACTTATTGTCTATGAACTAACGAACTAACAAAACAAAACTAATTTGATCATGTATCAATTTTGGGATAAGTTAATAATATAATTAAGTAAAAAAAGGAAAGTAATCCAGTAACAGATGCTAGATTTGTCAGTCCCTGTCATTTGCTTTGTATATGCTGGACCAGTTGCTCAAACAATCTTCGGCCGTTTTGTTTCTAACTATCGCTTAAGTTGCAATTCTGGGACTGATTTGTAAACATGCCTTCAGCTTTATGGATGTGTTTCAAATGTGTATCTTCAATACACCCTAAACAACTATGCATCTTGGTGACACGCAATCTTAAAAATTTCCCTCTGATCTTAAATGACTTGATTGTATCGAGATGTAATGTTCGGTCGAGATCTGCATCGATATCATAGTCTGCGTCTGCATCTGTCCATGATCATGACTGTGATGATGTGTGTGTTTGGTCCACAGCTGGGGGATGGCGGTCAACGTGTATTCTACCTCAATCACTCAGGAGACTATGAGCAGGCATGACATCACTGCTTGGGTGAATGATCTGCTCTGTCTAAACTACACTAAAGTTGAGCAGCTCTCATCAGGTAAGACTTCACATGAAACTGTAACTCCACAGGATGTGTTCTGTTAGATGTAACACTCAAAAATATAATGCGGTTTGTGTCTAATGGGCATCGCTGTTCCTCTATGATGTAATGAAATGCAAATTCAATTCCAGGAAATATGAAAACCACAATTATTGTTTTCTGGATCATGAAACTGTATTTCACATTTCATTTTATGTATTCGAGTAGTTCTTATTATGTCGTGTTATGTAATGGTCTTAATTATAACAGGCACATTTGAAATACATCATGAATGCTGTTTTAAATCACAGGTTTAGTGAGTGTTCTGAAATAAGTGTTATTTTGTGATTAAGAGCCATTTTCACCCTTTGTCCTTTGATATTCGGACAAGAAAAGTTCATTGTAATTCATTCACACAATCAGATCTTGTTGATAGGATTATTGAGAAGGGAGTAGTTTGGTAGACACTGAAACTAGAATCAGACTGACCACCAGTTAATCTATCAAAAGCTGATTATTATTTAAAAAATCTTAATAAAATGTCATCATTTGCATGTAAATGAATTGTAATGCATTTTATATTTTCAAAATAATCCAGGGAAAACAATTATTAGACCATATTCTGTTTTGGATTTGACAAATGTTTTATTTATTTATGATAATTATTTGAAAGTATTCATTTATTTTAATTTGAATTTTTTTCACATTTTGATTTAATGTGAATCTAGTATCAAACCTACTTATTTTTAGTTATTTATTTATTTGGTTGTTTTCTGTTTTTGTCAATAAATCCTGACTATGTTATGGTTATAAATGAGCAGCCCTAATTGCATTTATAAGTTGGAGAATATTTTAATTGCTACCATTTCATTCATCAGAATTCTTATATAAAAATCAAAGGAGTTTTAGAAAATACTTTTATAATGTCCAGGGCTGCATTTTCCCAAACCACCTCACATTTACATTTAAAATATTCACTTTGCAGACGCTTTTATCCAAAGCGACCTGAAAATATTAGGCAGTTGCCAATTATCACTGTAGAGCAAACAGGGGTTAGACGTCTTGTTTAAGAACACTTCAGTTATTGTCTGCTGGTACTGGTATTCGAACCCACAACCCTCTGCTTACAAGCCCAACTCCCTAACCACCAAACCACAACTTACACAAAGTTGTTTAACGCTATGTTGTTCTTAAATTGTACCTTGAGATGTACCTCATGGTTAATACGTGTTTTAGCAAACCTTCATCAAACCTTCGTGGGCAGTCGTGGCCTGGTGGTTCGAGTCTTGGACTCGTGATCCGAAGGTTGCTGGTTCAAGACTCGGAGACAGCGGGAATACCAGGACTGAGGTGAGTCCCTTGAGCAAGGCAGCGTCCCCCCCACTGCTCCACGTGTGTGTTCACAGTGTGTGTGTGTGTTCACTTACTGGACGGGTTAAATGCAGAGCACGAACACCATACTTGGTAATACGTCACTTCACTTCACTACAGTGTGTGCCTTGACCTTCACTAAGTCATAGTTCAGTTTACCTTCTGTCATAAGTTTGTAATGTTGGTCTGTTGGTCAGACCTCATCCCTGCTGAGAGTTCAAACTTTTTTACATCACAGTTTACTTTGACATAAAAAGGTTTCAGATAAACATTTAATTAAGAATATTATTTAGTTTTAATTTGTAATAGGTTTATGAAGAGTTTTATAAATAAAGTTTCCTTACACTGATCGTGATTAGTTTTTTACCACAAGGCATGCCAGCCGGACCTTTTGACCGAAAGACTTTTCTTTTTCTGTGTGTTTATTTGCACTCAAATAGCCGCTCTTGTTGTTGGCATAGACTACTTGCATTGCCCAACATTCCCAGATGTGATAACATAAAGATTAATTAAAGAAAATATTAAAATTACACCATTTTAAACAGTGATTTCTGTGGTGTCAGCTGATAAATCAATCTGGCGCTGCATAGAAGAACAAGAGTTCTAATCGTCCTGAAAGTTCAATTTAATATTTTTATCACTTTATAGTTATAAAAAGCATTTATTTTAATATAAATTATTATTTGAAAGAGATTTGAATAAGATTAAGGGTGGGTCTAGGGGTTTTGAATCTCAAAAATGCCATGATTTTAATATTTTGTATAAATATAATATTTCACTGTCCATTATTTTTGCGTAATGTTTAATGCATAAAAATTCTGAGGAGCAAATTATAACATTATTTGCCACTACTTATAAGAAATGTGATGGCCTTGACTTAAACAACACAATTCTTCTACATTCATCTTTGCAGTTGAACAAATAAAAGGACATTTTCTATATTGGTTTAGTTTTCAATCTCTATTTGTCATTGTACTCAGTCAGTGAATGAGCTTAGTTATTTGGTCTGATCTTACAACATTTAATCCAGTTAAATTTTCTCTTCCACTTAAATGTGATTTTTTTTACAAACATGGTAAATTGTTAAAACAGTTTTGTCATCAAAACAACTTGAAATGTTTAATACCTGGTGGGTTGTAGGAATGGACTAGCTTGGTGACAAAGAGATTCAAACAGGAAGTTGTTCTCATTTACGGGATTTCTAAAGGAAAACAGACTGGAGCAACTTGGATGGGACCTAGGAAAAAAGTGATCTCTTGATCAACTTGATTTTTGTTTAATATAATCTTTTTTTTATTTGCTTAAATTAATCCATAGCTCTACATTAAGTTAAATGTATTCTTTATTCCTGGATTGTTGATATTGTTGTTGTAAAAAGGTTTTTGTTTGTTTTATGGTTCTGCCCACCTCTTACAAATTGAGTAAATGGTTTTTCTTTTTTCTCCATGATGAGATTAGGTCACTTTTTTATCTTGTGTACGTAGGGATTAATAAGCCTCAATATTGACAAATCACAATTGGAGACTACTTTGCCTCCAGTTTTGTGGCTATGGACTCATTTTCTTACCGTGATCTGCTCCAGCTCATAACGGATCTTTCACAAGCAAATAGGATCTAACTTCTATTTCCAGTTAATCCAAAGAAAATAGACCCTACAGCTTTATTTGGGTTGGTGTAAATAACATTTCGCTAGGAAATAATAGCAAATAGCCTTTCTTTAACACTGTTGTAAGGAAAACACATTTGTGATGTCCCAACTAATTCAGCAGTATGGTCATTTAGGAAGAGATTAAGCTAGGAAATCACTGCTGTGTTTTCCTCCGTCATAATGTTTGTCGGTTCCCACATGTGTCATGCTTACGCGTTTATTATATAATTTGATCACACAAATGAGAGATTTACACAAATATTGTTATAAGGCTGGTGTATATAAGGCAAATATTGTTATAAAAGCAAGCAAAGTCAAATAGACAGTCAATATAGATGGAGGGTGGGATTTCAAACTTGCAAAATTAAAGATGCACATTTTATTTATTTAACTATTTTATCGAGCCCCAATAAATGACCACGTTAGACATTATCCGAAACAGAGCCTTGCTTCTGAAAGAAAGGGTATTTGCGATGGAGTAACGTGCTAATAATCTTAGATTGAGTTTAGCTTTTTTCGTAGATCTGGCCTCCAATATAAATCCTTTATCAATTTTTATTCCCTAACTAGCCCTAAAATCCTCTGTTTTTTGTTCAGAATGTGTTGTACATTTATGTGCTCTTATATAACATCACCTTCTGACTTTAGTTCCACCTAAGCTTAGGTTAGGCCGGAGTTATTTACAGTTCACCAAGACACCGAATATCCTTTGGATCACATCCAGTTCCACCTCAAAGTCTGAAAGAGAACATTAATCCTCATTAATATGACGTAGGCGTACCATTTTTATAACACATCCCTGAAGCAGATAGATCTCTCTCGGTGGTGCTGGTGTATTTCTTCCAATAAATCAAAGAACTTTTACTGCACAAGAACCTCAGATGACTCTAATGCTGATCCGAATAAAGACTGACATTCACGTGATTTCTGCATCACAGGAGCGGCGTACTGTCAGTTTATGGACATGCTGTTTCCTGGGTGCATCAGTCTTAAGAAGGTGAAGTTTCAGGCCAAACTGGAGCATGAATACATCCACAACTTCAAACTCCTGCAGGCGTCCTTCAAGAGGATGAACGTTGACAAGGTGAGAAATGTCCAATCACTGTCTGTATGATGATTTATCCACATGATGTCATTCCCTCATAGTCGCGTTTACTTCCTCTTAGATCATCCCTGTTGAGAAACTCGTCAAGGGACGATTTCAAGACAACCTGGACTTCATTCAGTGGTTCAAGAAGTTCTTCGATGCCAACTATGATGGGAAGGAATATGACCCGGTTGAGGCCCGGCAGGGACAGGACGCTATTCCCCCTCCAGATCCTGGAGAGCAGATCTTCAACCTGCCGAAGAAATCCCTTCATGCCGCCAGCTCACCGACCGCAGGTGCGCACGTACCTTCATTTAAGTCATTCAATCAGTTGTAGTTACCACTTATAATTCACGAGGTACAAAGTTACCACTAACAAAGCCATCTTTAACTTCATACACATTTTTTACCCAGGAGCCACGAAAGCAGCAAGCACAACCCCTAAATCCGCCAGTGCGACCACCCCGTCTCGACCCTCATCTGCTAAAAAGCTGCCGGTGCTGTCATCGACCCCCGCTAAAGGAGAGAAAGAGCTGGAAGCCCAAGTAACACAACTAAATGAACAGGTGGACCCCCTAACCCCATTAACACACTTCATATCTATAAATAGCAATTCACAAGTGTAATGACCCACAATCATCATCCTGAACGTGTCTCGTCCTCCATCTCGTCCCTGTTCACACAGCTCAACACTGTAAAACTAGCGCTTGAAGGTGTGGAGAAGGAACGGGATTTTTACTTCGGGAAGCTGCGAGAGGTCGAGCTCTTGTGTCAGGAGCAGGGTCAGGAAAGCGGACCCTTCGTGGAGAGACTCATGGAGGTGTTGTACTCCACAGATGACCAGGTCAGTCACAAATCCACTAAAAATGAAAACTCCTGATATGATCTATAAAAGTAATAAGAGTTTTACGTGCAGCAGGAAGCCGGCGGGGAGGGGCACGAGGCTCCGGCGCAGGAGGAGGACGTTCCAGACGACACGCAAGACGAATACTGAAGAGGCGTCAATCAGATACCAGATCACACACACGTACACACACACGGCCAGAGAACTGCTTTCAGGCTCAGCATTTTCTCCAAACCCGTCACGGTTTATTTCTCATATTGTATTTTGTTGATGGACTGCGGCAGTTTGGCCAAAAAATCAATTGCGTCTTTTGTCCTTTATTTGATTTTTTGTTGTACATCTGACAGCTTAAATAACAGCCACCACGCACCGCTACTACGTTTTTTTTTTAGCCAAAGTCGGTTTTTGTCTTACCAAACTGATGAAGTATTTTATGTTTGGTAGTTGTGTTTACGTTTCTGAAAGATTTAGATTTCACATCTAAAATAAAACCAGGAATTGCAGTAACCACTTGTGAGGTGGTTAAAATTATTGCTAAAAAGCAACAACAATTGGCCTAATTTCAAAAATTGCAATTACCTGCCCTGAAATACCATAGTTACTGCAGTTTAACTGTTTTGACGTGAAAAGATGTAAAAATAACACTAATAGTTTTACAACACAACAGCCACAAGCAATCCGTCCGTCTCTTTAGAGTGGTTTAGTCATGGCTGGATAGAACACGTTCCACTGTTGGAAAAAAACATGAATATTATTTTATGATTTTACAGTAAACTACTGCAGCAACTATGGTATTTTAGCAGCGGTTACCATAGTAAATTAGTTTTGTCTGACGTAGATTTGTGTTTTAAGCATTGGAGTTTAATGCATACTGGTTATATGCATGGGAATATAAACTCATGCGATTAGAAACTTTTGTTAAACAGTTTTATATTATGTTGTATTTTCTGTGTCTCCGCTCCCCAGGGGTGGAAGCAAACGACAGTGTTTATTAGAACGCGTTTCATTTAAAACCGTGCAATCCGTATTCTGCATCTAAACATGTTCAATTTAATTTGTGTTGAGATAAAGCCATCATTTGAAAAAATCACTGCATAATAAAGTTTTGATTTATGTTGTTGTAAAGCACAGTCTTAGCCGAACATCTTCTGAACAGAAAACGATATTCTCGTGGTCTCTCGTCACTATTATCTACAGGTCAATGCTTATGTCATTTATTATTGTGTACAATGAAAAGGAATGTAAACATATGTACTGTTAATAATTATAAATAGACAATGTTTTTTTCTTTTTATTACCCTCACTGTATTTCCCCTTATGCATTCCCTAAATGTGTTGCATGTTTGCATTTTATTTGTGAATAACTTGACCTGCTTTTTACATATTTAATAAAAAAGGAATGAAAAAAAATGATGTAAAATGTTTTTTATGATTGCTGTTAAACCTCTGGACAAATGGATAGACATTGCCTAATAAAATTCGTCACTTTAAAGGAGGAATGATTCAGTTGTATTAATTCAGATTGGGGCTTCTTGATTGAGACAAAAATAATACTCATAACTTTACCCAGCTTTGAGATTAGGATTATATAGCACAATTACGCATTGATTTTGATAAAAAGTCAGTAAATTGATAAAATATTACACAATAATGTATAAATAAATATACACAATAAATATAGTGTCACAATAATATTTTAAATTAATTTTAAATTGATAATTTATTGCACAGGCCTTCCTACCGAGCAGGATTACTGTACATTCTGACATTTGACCTTTTTGACTTCAAGGCCTAAATTTTGTCTATTATTTAAAGAATCTCCACATTTATACCCAATACAATGTATAACACATTTGAAACCTAAACAAAGACACTAATAAATATATCTCAGAGGATGTAGCTTATTTTAATGCCACGGACATCTTCTAACAGTGCCTGCAAAATACATTTAATCAAATTATAATCTGATTAAATTTTTGAGTTTAGACAATTTCTGACATTTGCTATCATATCCCAAGCATTGAAACTGATATAAAACGTGTCTTTTAATATTTTAAAATGTTTTTTTAATATTTTCTGTAAAAGTCATTGGTGCAGTACATGCAGTTGTCCGGCAGGTGTCAGCAGCGCGTGACACAAGAGTCTTGAGCGGGAAAATCAAACCGAAGAAGAAAGTCAATGGAAACGTGACCACAACACAACAAAATCTGCAGACCTGAACAACGGAAACTGTTTTAAAGTTATGCAAAAAAAACATTATGTCTAAGGTAAGTGTCGTTTATTTTAAACAGTTATATGTTTTAAATATCTGAGAGGATGTCAGCTGTTTGTTATTAACTTTCACATGTTTGTCCAGTCACAGTACCAGTAATGTCACTTTTAGGAGGAATAATACACACACACACACACACACACACACACACACACACACACACACACACACACACACACACACACACACACACACACACACACACACACACACACACACACACACACACACACACACACACACACACACACACACACACACACACACGTTACATGTACACACACACACACACACACACACACACACACACACACACACACACACACACACACACATATACACTTATGTTACATGTACACACACACACACACACACACACACACACACACACACACACACACACACACACACACACACACACATATACACTTATGTTACATGTACACACACACACACACACATATACACTTATGTTACATGTACACACACACACACACACACACACACACACACACACACACACACACACACACACACACTTATGTTACATGTACACACACACACACACACACACACACACATATACACTTATGTTACATGTACACACACACACACACACACACACACACACACACACACACACTTGTTTTACATGTACACACACACACGCACACTTGTGTTACATGTACACACACACACACACACACACACACACACACACACACACACACACACACACACACACACACACACACACACACACACACTTATGTTACATGTACACACACACAGACTTATGTTACAGGTACACACACACACATATACACTTATGTTACATGTACACACACACACACAGACTTATGTTACAGGTACACACACACACACACACACATATACACTTATGTTACATGTACACGCACGCACGCACACACACACACACACACACACACACACAGACTTATGTTACAGGTACACACACACACACTTATGTTACAAGTACACGCACGCACGCACACACACACACACACACACAGACTTATGTTACAGGTACACTCACACACACTTATGTTACATGTACACGCACGCACGCACACACACACACAAACACGCACACATATATATTTCTTTTTCTTTCATTCCTTTGCTTTTTCAATTCTAAATACACATTTTATAACTGTTAAACAATCACTTGCAGATTGTTAATATGACTTTAAGTTTTGCAATGGTTTTCTTTACATGTACACCTGTGTCTATGCATTTGTGTTTTCAGCGAAAGAAACATCAGGGCATGAGGTGTGTGTTATTTCCAGACGATGTGAAAGACGTCTTCAGAAAGAGCAGAAAAGAACCTGTCAAAACATCCACACCAGGAAAAGCCTGGGAAAGATGCGGGGACAGTTTTCTGGACACATCCGTCGTTCAGGTTTGTTATCTCACTCAAATAACAGTGTGTCTTAATAAACTAAATCTCATTAGTCTGCATTTTAGAATCTACAAACGTCAGAGAAGAAAAGTAGAAGAGTTCGGAAAGAGGTTCAGACACATGTCACAGGTAATTTTTCACTTTATAATAATTTAATCTATTATGAATAAATATATGTTTGCATTTGGGCATTTGGTGAATTCATTGATCCAAAGCATGGTCTTTGTGCTCCAATGCTACTAGTCCTAAAATAGATTCTAATATATTAAATTTCAATATTTTCTACTACATTATAGTTATTTCGGGTATAATAGTTATATAGAATTTGTGATTTGTTTAAATCAGTTATTTTTATTTCCCCCCCTAATGTTTTTGTCATATCTACCAACAACTTATAAAATATAAAATAAATAAGGAGTTCGAGAGGCAGGTGCTGATGACCCAGTAAATATTGCCTGGAGCTCCAGTGAAGCTGAAGAGTCAGACAATGAAAGTCATCCCCGACCGGCTGTTATACAGACACCACAAACATCCAAAAGACACAGACATCACCCTGTTGATCATCACAGGAGCCTGCGAATGCTTGGCGCTACTGTGGGTAAGAACAGCATCCATTTGGGTTATCATAAAGATTATCATTTCTATTGTAAAGATCATGTTGCCGAATCAACATTGGTTTTTGCTTTAGATCATATCTAGTATTTGATTATTTCGATTGATTCCTCGCTGATTTCCTTCCAGATGAGGATGACCTGCCTTCTATTGATTCAGACAGTGAGGCAGAGGAAGACAATTCCACTTCAAAGGACCAAACAGACTTTCTCAACCCTATTGCGGTAAGTACAGTTTAAACTTTAGTTTTACATATAATCTAAAAATGTGGGTTGCATGTCTCATGCTACTTTCTGAACTGATAGAACGTGGATAAGGTTTACCAATAGAGGGCAGTATGATTCCTCACAGATAGAATCTAGAGGCTCTAGGGTTCATAGTGTTCCTGCTCCCTTTAGTGCTGACCTTTGCCCCAAATATTCAAGTGCACATTCAGTTTTTCTGCTGTTGGCATATTATGACATGACATTTTAAAGTCACCCGAATATATAAGATCATATGTGGGGCAAAACACTTTATGCTGGTTAACAACCTGCTTTTCTAGCACAGGCATAATTAAAATATTAAACTAAACATAAATTACATAGGAATTAAAGTACTATTATAAAATTATATACATTATTAAATCAAATAAAATCCAATTCTGATCAATAAATTGCATTCATTAATTTTGGGATGTTTTCATCCAAAGCATTAGGTAACTTTTTTGCTCCAATGCAACTAGTGGTAAATAGATCATAAACAAGAAAAATTATTTAAATTATATGTTGATATCTGTTATTTTTTATTCAATCTCAATGGTTTTAAGCACCGATTGTCCCTAATAAATCACAGATGTATCATAATATATTGTACATCGTGATACATCCTGTAATAGTTGAATGTTGTGAACACTTTATTTGGATGTGCGATCAGATCTTAATTTGACCTGAATACAGCACATTCTGTTATTATTCTGCCTGAAAATAAAGATTCAGATTTGTGGTGCTCATGCAGAGAGTGCTAGATCATCAGGATAAAAGATAATTATGTGCTTAAAAATGAAGACAAAGAATGAAATTAAGATTTTAGGTCCTGTTACATGATCTGGGACATCAGTGATGACATCATACTGACAAGCTGTATGTGTCTAAACACTCGAGAGCTCTCCAGACTTTCTGTTTACAACTTCAGCCTACTTCCAGGAATACGTCTGCTGATCTGTCTGGCTTGATTCCAGTCTACACATCAAAAAATACATTTCTCAGAATGTTTATCATGTTTTCCAGCTTATCTGTATTCATTATTCTGTTCCAAATATCCCAATATTAACAATGAAATCAAGAATAAAAGAAATAATGCCTATGGCAAGAGCAAATATTAATATAAAAAATGTACATGCTCCGGCATTCTCACAAAACAAATTTTACTGGAAATGCAAAGTGTCTAGCCATGGTCTAGAAGAAATACGTTGCCGAGAAATGAAACATGTGCATTTCTTCATCCCTTATTCACTACACCTGCTTTACTACCCACAATTCCTTTCCTTGTGTCTGTGGCCTGGCATCCTTCACCGTAACCCAGCAGTTTCATCCTGTTTCTGCCAGTTTGGGAACTGCCCCTTGTGACGTGTCTGAGAATAAGATTCGATAGAGCAAAACGTTTGTGTACTCCTCCATTCATTTTGAGCCTGTGAGGACTGAACACATTTTTGATCCTGAGCCAGGAACAAAGTGTACTGCGGATAGAGAGAGATACATTGATTGAGAGTGAGAGGGAGAGAGAGAGGGAGAGAGAGAGGGAGAGAGATAGAGAGAGATAGAGAGAGGGAGAGAGAGGGAGAGAGAGATAGAGAGATAGAGAGCATGCATTGTTTGCTGGCTCGCTGCCCTGAAGGGTCAAGTTGATTCAGATGAAGAGTGTGTAGGCCGTTCCACAGCCTGGAATGCTGAACGTGTCTCCACATGATAAGAAGGCACTTGATTTCTCCAGAAGAAAACCAGTTTGCACACACTTGCAGACGTACAGAGCCCATTAACCCCCCCTGACATTCATCTTTACAACCTGTCATAAGGTGAGAGGATCATATATCAGGCCCGCTCATTCCTTCAGCATGTTTATCTGTGGAATGTATCTCTTTTGCTTTTTTTGTCCTTTTGTCATTATTTTTTGTTTGAGGTTGTGTGCTTTATCTCTTGTCTTGTTTCACATCACAGTTTAAAGTCACATATTTCCCATAGAAGTCATTATATACGAAAAATAATCCCAGTCTTGGTTAAAAAAAACACAAACTATGTTGTGTCAAGTATTTTTTTGATAGAAAGAGTGAGGATGTCGAAAAAGGTTTATTAGTGAGTTAGGTGCAAGCGTAAAAGATGGGCTCAAAGGATGATCCCTCACCATCGTGATACTGATCCAAAAAACCAAAAAGATCATTTTACATTATAGTTTTTGTACTGATTCTTTTGAATTTAAACAGAAACAAACTCCAGGAGTGATATAAAAAAAACCCAAATAGCAATGAGGCACAACGACGCAACGACAACTTGGACAACTGGGAAATCATGCTCGTTTCATCAAATGTTAATTTTCAGAAAATACTTCAGTGTTTTGTATTGAAATAAGAATGTATTTTTTTTTTAATTCAAGATACAAACATTGGAAAAAATGGATCTTTTTGTTATTTTGAGCTTTCCAAATTCATGCAAATAAATGCAAATGGGAAATTGTTGTTGCTAGTACAGAAAGAAACAAAAATGAACCTTTTTCCTAAATATAGCTATACATTTTTTAAAAAGAAAATTCATCTCATATTTCTCTCATCTCTATTTTTCTACCACTGTAGAATATACAGTATATACAGTATATATAGTAATGGCCAAATTGGGAAATTGTATTTTTGTGTGGCTCAAATATAAAATTGAAGAATATTACATTATTGTATTTGGGTTGTAAACTAAATAAACTAGTCGTTATTGAACGGAAAAATAACACGACACATAATCAACGTTTACGTAGTCAAAAACTTAACCCAAAATTAACCTTCTGTCATCATTTAAAACCTTTGTAAGTTTGTTCCTTTTGCAGAACACTAAAGAAGATATTTAGAAAAATATTGGTACCCAAAAGCCATTGCATTTCTATTTTATGGTCAATTTGCTTCTTTAGCCAACATCCTTCAATAATCTTTTTGGTTTTCTGCAAAAGAAAGGCGTACCGGTTTGAACTGTCAAGAGAATGAATAAATGATGACAGAAGGTAAGTGTCATATATGGGTGCCACTGGCAGTTGAATGTGGTTTTGGTGATAGTAAAAGTGATTTGAAACCTCTTCCTGAGGTTCAAAGGTTCAAGTGACTTCAGTGCTGGAGAGGAGGAGCTCATATTAAGTTTTAAGGCTGTTTGTGAGTTATATACTGGAGGACACTTGATGAGAGGTCATAGAGTTCTTGTTACTTGGGAAGTACTTTTGGCTGAGTCGTTTATTTGGCTTCTAGCATTCAAGTGAATTTGAACAAAGGGTCGGATGCAGAGGATGGTGGTTTACAGCTCGATGATTGCAGGTTTTTTAGAGTTATAAAGCAACAATAAGAGAGAAGGAGACTCACAGATGAGGTCTCGATTATTTATTTTATGTAATGAAATGCAAAAGAGAGCAAGAAGAAACTTTGAAGTCTTCTGTGTCTCAAATAGTCCTCCTGAGAAAAAGTCTGAAATCTCACAAGAGATCTTAGAAATGCCTAAAACCGAGCTCAAATGACAAGTCCGAAAAAAAAATCAAAACCATTGAAGGTCTCAAAATAACTCAAACATTCCTCTTTAATTTGACCAACATCCAGATTATTTTAACTCCGTTTTGATTTCTCCCAAGCTATTAATGAAAACAAGGGATTGTGAAAAAGCAACATCTGAGAAATTTCCACTTGTTTGGAGGGATGATTGTTTGTTGTTTTGTTTGAGTTTTACCTCTGCAGTGTTTTTCCATCCACGGGAACACATCATTGGTCCAAAATCAAATATTAGAGATGAAATGTTTTTTTGAGACCCTCGTTGGGTCATTAGTGAATGTATTACATCATACTTACAAGGAATACCTGTTTGGTCCTTATTTCCACCCTGGCGACAGCCTGTCAGGAGTCTAGAGATGTCTTTTGATTCCTATAATTTGTTTAATTATTTGTGAGAACCATAATTTTTTAAAGAGTAAGTGTTTAGTTTGAAGATTGGATTTTTAAAGATTTTTTGATAGTTTTCCCTAAAATGATTACTGAAATTGTGTCACCGTTTACTCTCCGTCTTATTTCAAATCTGTATGACTTTCTTCTGCAGAACACAAAGAAATTATTTTACCTGAGAAGCAGATGCACACGTTTACTAATTTTGTATAGACACAAAACAAATGCAAGTAAATGGGTGACAGAACATTTTGCAAACTATCTTCTTTTGTGTTCTTTGGAAAATAGAAAGTCATATAGTTTTGAAAGAACAAGAGGTTAAATAAGTGAGATAATTTTCGAATGAACTATCAATTAAACAATTTTCTGTAGCTTTTTCAAAAGTATTTGTGTTTGTTCAAATTTTTATTAAAAATTAAATGAAACTTTAAAGTTAAGGGGTTTATATTAATTAATAATGTGTGTGTCATGTTGTTCTTTCTCCTCTATAATAATTTCATCATCTGGCCGTTTACATTTCCGATCTCATTTCAGTCTCCAGCTGAGATCTCTGTCTACTCCTCTAATGATGATGAAGATCCAGAGGAGAACAGAACAGATTCTTCTCTGGTGGACACAGCCGACACCAGTAGACAGTCGGTCAGTGAGTGGGTGAGATCCGCTCAAGCGATTCTTCAGACGCCTAAGAAACCAACCACTACAACCATCAAGACCCCAGAAGACTCAAATAAGAAGAACAGAAAGTTTGAGAGGTATGATCTGTACATCTTAAAGAGATAGTTTACCCAAAAGTCATTTAACTCAGACCTTTATGCCTTCTTTCTTCCATATATATTCCAAGTTATTTTGAAGAATGTTGGGTACTGGGTGCTAGTGCTATTCAATCTCCAACATTCTTCAAAATATCTTTCTTCAGAAAACAACTGACACCAGGATCAGTTAAAATGGCAGGATTTTCATATTGGGTGAACTATCTCTTTAAATCTTTTGTTTATTAATGAATGATGCATAATTTCATATAATGCTGTTATTGTTCTTGTGGGGTTTTGTTTGTTTTAAACGGGCACTGTTTGACATTTAATACACAACCTCAGATATTAAATCAGTGTAAACACAATAACAATACCAAAAGAGTTTAAAGTCCATCTGCTGTTTCAATAAAACATTCACACCCTTACCATAAGACCGGCTCATTTGATTGGCTGATGGGGAGTGGCTTCCTTTACTCAGTTTACTATAATTCACCAGAATATTTCCTTCACGTGATGTGACTCTGTGATTGTAGTCCGATTACTCATAGCCCTGTTAAATCCGTGTCTTTATACTGCCCACGACTGTCTTACAGTAAATGAGCAGTTTCTCAGAGTTTGTGAATGGGGTTTAAAGTACTGTTTTGTTTGTCCCCTCACGGGGGAGCTCTGTCTCTGTTTAGATTTTGGTTTTTCGTCTGCAGAACTTTTCCACTGACACTCTAATCTTTCATCCTCAACGTCTTGTTTTTCAGACCTGTATGTTTTAAAACAAAATGTTCTGAAATATGTCAATAAATGAACAGCGATGGCACCCATTCACTTCTATGAACACAAAACCAAGTGAATTGTTGACAGATTCCAACATTCTTCCAAATATCTTCTGTTGTTTTGCAGTAGAATTAAAACCATACAAGTTTGAAGTAAATTTAAGTAAATTATAAAACTGTTCATTTTTAATCAAAACTATCACTTTAAATTATAGTTATGTATTTATTATGTATTGTATTGATTTATATATGTATTTTAAATATTAAATACAATACATAGTATAAAGTTTAAATATATTTTTAATACAAATAATATAAATATCTGTCAATTGGAAAGAAAAAGTAAAAGTGAAATAAATTTAAAGCTTTAGATATCATAATTAAAGAATATGTAGGTGCTGGAAAAGAAAAGACAAAAATGCGAAATTATTTCTGTTGTGTGTGCCTGCCAATCTTCAAAAACTTAACATAAACATTTCTGGACTATATTCCCACACTCATGTGATCAAGAACAAATCCAATTTTATTTAACAACAAATCTTCATATTTAGTTTAAAGCATCTTAAGAAGAAGAGTATTGATGTCTATTGATTCAATGTGATGTGTTGTTATAGAGGAGGTCTCGCTGAAAAGCTGAACCGTCTCCACAGCAGGCAAAGATCAGCTATAAGCTTCTGGAGACATCAGTGCAACTCAAGCGCATCAGCTGGTAAGACACACCCCCTGTCAGATGTGTTTCTATTCAGACGTGTTAACATACATCTTGATTTTAGTGCAGGACAGATCATCAAACATTAGCTCTCTGTTACTGACCACTAAGAAGAGATTATTATAAATGTTTGTCCAAATGAAAACCAAGTCTGTTCATTTCAATACTGCTAATGTCTGCCAGGAAAACATTTAACCACCAAGCGGCTGTTTTCATATTTCCATGATGTGTTGAATATTCCAGCCATGAGATTTTGCTTTGAGAGGAATACATATCACAGATCGACTCATTGTTTTTGATACCCATACAACATGTTTACCATTTTGATAAAGGTGATGTTAGAAACATTTATCTTTATTCAGAGTAACCAGCGCAAGGTGACAGGAAACCACACTCACACACGCATCACGGTTTAAGTTTCCATGGTATAACGGATTTCTTTTCATTCGGTGCCCTGGGGTCTTTGGTGCTTTTGTATGACATGTGCATGGCTTCAATAAAACCTTTCGGTTGTCAGTGGAAAGTCGAAAGAAAGCATTTGTTGAAACGAAATGTTTTATTTAAATAAATAATCAGTGCAAAACACAATAGTCAGAGAACATTACATCACACAGGACTTAAAGAGGCAGTTCACGCAAAAATAATATGACATCATGAAATGTCCGTGTAAAACCTGTATCCTCTGCAAAACAGAACAGAAGATATTTTGAAGAATGTTGTTGGAAAAAAACGATGGCCCCGTTAACTTGATTGTATGGAAACAAATCAACTGAGACATTTATCAGAATATCTTTTTTTATGTACTAGAAGAAAGGGTCAAATACAGGTTTTTAACTTTTATCATTCTGTCTTAGTTAATTTTGCTCATTCTTGGGAATTATAGACAGGTAAAGGCAGCCCTAGCAACACCCCAAATGTCTTAGCAACCACATAGCAACAATCTTACACACTTTAGAATGTTGGAAATGAGTTGTACATGACTATATATGACTTTTGTGTGATTCAAAAGAGAATATTTTGAGAAATGTCTTGTTTTGCTTCCATACAGTAAAACTCAACGAGGCCTCACTTGTTTTTACCAACATTCTTCAAAGTATCATCTTTTGTGTTAGACAGAAGAAAAGGTCAAATACAGGTCTGGCTCATTCTTAAGGATGATTGACAGGTAAAACTAGCCCAAATGTTTGAGTAACAGCACAGCAACACCCTAACGCACTACACTTTAGAATGTTGGAAGTGAATTGTACATGAGTGTACATGACTTTTGCGTAACACATAAGAAGATATTTTGAGAAATGTTTTGTGTCCTTATATTGGACACGAATGAAGATCAATGTTGTCATGAACATTCTTCAAAATATCTTGTTCTAGCACTAGAAATGTTTTATCACAACCACAAACCACACTTTACAATGCTGGAGGTGAGTTTTGGCCCAGGCATACACCACTTTATAAGAAATATCAGGTGAAATCTAGTGTACAAAAACTGAAATTTTAACGCCAAATGTAGTTCTCATACAGACTTCTTCACCTTTATTCATATTTGCATGTGAAAATGTGATATAGAATGACTGGACAGCTTTTCTATGACTGAACCTGTGAGATTTACTCTTATGCATGATTTTATGCCCAAAAAATCTATGCATTGAAAAGCCCTAACTTCTATTTCAACAGCGGTTTGACAAAACAAAAGCTTGAAAAACAACATGTTCTCCTAGTGCTGTTTTGCACGTGATGGGATGAAGTAAACACTGCCTCTCTCTTTCCCTCTCTGTCTCTCTCTTTCTCGTCAATGGCTTGTTTTAATTTTGCAGCAAAATTTCCATTACACATGGTTAAGAAGTTCTTAGTGCCGGAGTCTTAGCTGGCGTCATCATGGTTTTAGCTGAGTCAATTGTGTTTATGTGTCCAGTTAAAGGAGCCAACTATTCCTTGAACAGTCATCGTGGGGATATATCCGTGTATCCCGTCAGGAGCATTGGATTTGATTTTGTTTCCTCAGAACTAGCTGAAAAGGGGGAAAAAACTGAAACTGTGCCAGCTTTCAGTGCATAACCCAAAATATCCCTCTGCTGTTATTCATTTACAGGACCTTTACTATATCTTCAGTGTTTTGCAAACTTTTAATGACTTTGTGAAAAAAACAATTGTCTTTTTTTATGTAAAATTGTATTGACTTTGGGATTATTGAATTAGCATTGGGTTTCCAAAATTAGTGGATTCAATCTATTGTCAATCTCAAAACCAATCTAGTGCTTGTTTTGTCTTGAAGCTCCGGTTTTCTTGAATTTCAAATTAATTTAACTAGAGCTTGTACAACTTCATAACTTAAACCACTGAGGAATAGTCCAGCATGTACACTCAGAAATCCAAAAGCAAGGAATTCTAATTAAAAAAAAATTGAAATAAATAACCTTCAAAATTTTATTCACAAATGGAAATTGTGACAGGTTGTCTTCTGCCCCCAGCTGATAGGCCAGGTGTCCTGACGCTGAGAATTCTGGGAGTTCGGGAGGAATGTGGAATGCAGGCCGCAGTGTGTGACAGACTGTCGGAGAATGAGAAATGTGTAGCAATGTTCAGCAAAGACACGGCCGCCCAGCTGCAACCCACGCCTGGAGACATCGTACATATCTACCCACCCTGGTAAGAGTCCCTGTCATTTTATTTTATGTGCAAACAAAACGTGATCCGAACGTGCAAGGACACACATTTGTTAGACTTTTCCATAAATTTAAATGGAAAGTTCACCTGAAATTCATTCATTCTTGTGTCAACTTATTACTGACTCTTGGTACACAACAGAAGACATTTTTAGTAATGTCTCTGTGGTATTCTGTTCATTTATACAGTCAGTAGGGGTCAGTGTTGTTCGGCTACCCACATTCTTCAAAATATCTTTTTTTGTGATCTGCAGATTGTAAGTGAGCTGTTAAGTATTACGGTTAAGGATTAAATAAACATAGGACGTAGATTTTTTACGCACATTTTCTCCATGAAATCAAAATCTGGTTATCTTTGGTGATCTTTATATACCCCCTCCTTCTTTTTATGCACACAAGCATGTTTAAACAGACTGAAATCAGATCTTACAAATATTGACATTACTCTTGGTGTCCAGGGTTGTTGAAATGCCTTTGTATGTTCTGAAAATATTTCCTTCTCCCATTTATTTGGTTTTCTAAACTTCAAAAATGTCTGATTTGTTTCGCCTTGTGATTATTTTTGTTCTTTAATTGGATCATAACTTGAGTTGTGGTTATGTTTATTATACAGCACCGATGCACCGCAATCTCTCTGTATCAAGTGCGGTGGTGTTTGTGATTTATAATGAATCTCTGTTAAAGAAATAAACTGCATTTGTGCAAAGATGTGTCTTGGACAGAGTTGATAAGAGCATTCTGCGGGGCTGAAGGTGAAAGGTACAGAAGATCAAGACTCAAGATGTGGAGGAGGTCCATCCAAATCGTCCAGTACATGACAGAAGCCACGCCTCCTCTCTCCTCGTATCGCCCCCATGTAGTGTAGCTCCCACGTCATTCCCTCAGCTCCAGGGAATGGCCTACATACCTCTTCCTGGCAGCTCTGAGCTCATTTCCAGCAAGCCGGGAAAAAACATTCCTGGATCCGTTTTCGTTTTTTTCGAAGAGAGGCAGCGGATCACAATAGCGGTGACACAGGCCAGAGAGAGGAATGAGAAACACATGCAGCACAGTGTGTTACTGGCACGCTTTCTGCTCTCTCTCTTTCTCTCTCCCCCTGCCGAGTGTTTGCTTTAAGGGCAAGCGCAGTTGACCCTGGAAAGTCCAAGAGTTCATTTTCCCCTGGAAAGTCCACTGGATTCATTCCAATTCTGCCCCCAAACATGCAGCTGAGAACATAGGCGACAGATGCTTTCATTACATCCATCACAAACGTGGCGAGTTGATAAAGAAAATATATTTAAGGGAATGATTTGTAAAACGCTTTTGGAAAGTGTAGCTGTAGCTATGTGGTGAAGCTTTCATCAGGTGCATCATGGGATTGTTTTTTAAATATTGAGTTTCTGCGAAGGAAGACTTTTGATATCAGTACAGAACGCGGGCCAAAAACAATTTGTACTTGTTAGCTAAACTAATTTAAATAATTTAAAAACATCTGTTTAAGAATAAGCATAACTTTGTAAGATCACAATCTGTATAAATACAATTAAATATTTTTCATATTTAACGCTAATCTTCCTTCAGGGGAAGTTCGCTTTCCACGCAGGTGGTGCGAAAAAACGTAATGCGATGGGTATTCTTTCCACGTACGCATCCTTTAAACGATAATGAAAATATTTAGCATTTCCTGCTTTGTTCGAGTCTTTTTTCGCGTCTTAGCATTGACTATGTAATTTACCCATGCAAATCACTTTATTTGGGTCTTGTTTAAACACGGCATAAGAAAGGTGTATATTTTATGTTTTATGATATTATATTTTATACGTGACAATAATATGATTTTTTATATTTATTTATATTTAAGATTGATGTTGTTTTGTCATGTTCAACGTGATCCATTTGTTAAAAACCGAGTTAGACGCATGACGTAGTATTTCTGTTCTCCACACACTGCCTCCGTACAGCCAAAGGCTTCGGAAAGTTTTTTTTAAATAATTAACTTGCAGACGTCACGGCAATTCTCCCATTAAATCCTTCTCACACACCTCTCAAAGAGCGCCGAAGTGCACGAGCATCAACATATACATTCCAGGAGAAGGTCTCCTGAGGAGATGTGTCACGAGCGCTGCTCACGGTCTGCACTGCAGGTGCTTTCTATATTTGCTGTGCAAAGACTCTTATTGCGTTGGTCATCTCATTCATATAATACCAAAATACAAATATGATAACATTATATAACATTTGCGATTTTTTGTACTTAAAAAACAGAACCAAAAACCTTAAACAAACTTTGTTGGCCTCTGCTACCTGTATTCCTGTAATTCTGTATTTCCGGTGACCAGCTCACCTCCACATTAAAACCTCCTACGCAGGCCATCAGTGGAGGAAATGCCTGTCAGTACACACCTGTACCACACCCTCACCTGTGTGTGTGTCAGCTCTGACGTCAAGCACACGTCTCTTATGTTTGTTCTCTGACTTCCTGCTCTGATGTACTCTGAAAAATATTCATGTGCATATCATGATTGTGCTTTTGATAATGTGTGAATACAGACTTAAGAATCTGCGGTTTCCTCTCAAATTTACAGACTTTATATGATTATTTCCTTGAAAGAATAAGAACTCTCTGAATTCCAAGAGCTTTTACCTATGTGCTTTATGTGTTATATGAATACAATATATACATGTATAAAAGTTCAATTATTAAACAATAAATCACCCGTGCAATTAAAATAAAATATAGAATACAATAATAAATTGAATATATTTATAAGGCATACAAATTTATACATATACACACACACACACACACACACACACACACACACACACACACACACGCACGCACAGTTTTATAATTATACTTTTGTTTTATTTGCATGTTACTGCTGAATGAGTATTTAATTATAATGTATTAATTTTATTTGCTTTAAAGTTATTCATTAATTGAATTCATTTACATATATAACATGCATAATCCCTTTTTGACAAGCTGGAGTATATCTGAGTTTCCCTAAAGCTTTTTATCCATGCTGTCACTCCAGGGTTGTCAAAGTCTGGAAATTTCTCCGCTTTGTTATTTACCTTGACAGAATGTAGAAAAAAAGCAGTTGTTTGCAGAAGGGCGGAGAAAATCTCCACCTTTCCTGTGTAAACTTGCCTGTGCTGGTTGCCCTGAAGCGTCTGTGTGCCGTCTGAAGTTCATAAGGTTTACTCCGATTACTCTTCTCTCTGCTGGCACCAACACTCTCCACTCCGTGCACAATTACTTGAATATTGACGTGCGTGTTACGTCTCATGACATGAGCTTGCAAGCCTTGACTTGTCGCCGTGGACATCTCTGCAGAGATTGGCATGTTTTGTTTCTTCTAAACAATTAACCTCCAATGCAGAAATTGACGTGACGTTACCACAATTATAATAGGAGTCCAGTACCATCTCAAGCATCTATTACCATTACCCAACCATTTCTGTACAAATGCTTTCATGTCTTATCTCCACTGTCCTGTCCCATTTAAGCCAAACGTCCCTAAAAATTGATCTTTTAATTATTCTGGTTATTTGGTGAGCTAGTACAGAGCAGGAAATTGCAGGGATATTTTCTGGAATCAGATTTTTAAAAGAACTATTGTAGGCCTGAGAATATCACCAGATTCTGTACGATCAAACTACACAGATGGAGCATATATATGATTTTATGTCTCAAGGGATCATAGTTTGTGTTAAACCTAATATGTCCGGTATATTATAAAACATTTTTTTAGACTTTTCATTGGCAAGTCCGGTTTCACAAAACGTTGATTTTGTTAAAATTAACTTTTTTTGAATATGTTACTGAATTATTGGAGGTTATTTGAAATGCAAATAAATCGAACAAGAATTTAAAATGAATTCATGGAGCAGCAATCTCAATCGGATCAATTTTAAACAATCAACAAAACTAATAAGTACTAATCGGAAGAAACAAAAAAAAATAATCTTGCAAAACATAATGAGCCCACAACTTTCTTGATTATTTTGTCATAATAATTGTTGGAGACTAAACTTGAAATTCCTCATAACACAAAGGAAGATATTTTGAACAATGTTGGGAACTGCCACATATTCACTTCATCGGTTTTGTGTCCATACATTAGAAGTTAATGGATGCCATTGTTTTTGCGTTACATAACATTCTTCAAAATATCTTTATGTTCAATTAAAGAAAGAAAGTCATGCCAGTTAGAAATAACAATTGGATATAGTAAAATGATGTGACCATATACAGGTTTGGGTAAACTATCCCTTAAAGTCAACACAAACCATTCTATGACTTGTACTCTTGCTTAATGTATGTCACATTACCTGTTGCTTAGTTAAAAGTATATATATAAGTAATGTTTTTAAAGGGTGCATGTGAAATCTGTACCATAACAATGTTTCCGACACAGTGTTTGTGATTAAGCCGTGGAGGTTCTCATACTCTTTTATGTGTGTGAGAACTGTGGAGGTGGTAAATTGTTCTCTTGTCAATCCATCAACGATGACAGACATCAATAGATTCAGTAATGTGTATATACACCAAAAGGTATTGTTTTGTCGTTTCTTCATCTGTAGAAATGCTGTCGTGCTGAATCATGTCCATTGTAGGAATTCTAAAGGGGTTGTAGTTTTATTATTATCCTCTTTTATTGTTCTCTCTCTATCTTCAGGCAGAATCTGGTGGTGGAAGGAGAACGGTTTCCAGTAATACTCAACACACATTTTAGTCAGAAGGTTTGTGTGGAGACAGATAACACTGGCTGTCTGACATCTGTCGTCTCTGTGGAGAAATGCAGACCGCCGCAGTTAACCCGCTGTCTTTGGAGGTCAGAGATGAGCCAAAGTGAGAGATCTGTCTCCTGTGAACAGGTCAAGTCTCTCCTCGTATTCAATCCTGTAATCACAAAAATACACATATTTAAATATAGATTATTAATTATACATTATAAAATATTTTTATTACAATTCATTTGCTAATTTTTGTGTTTATAATGTCCATTTTTGTGTAAAAAAATTACTTTAAAAAAACTAGGTATTTAACGAGATCACTTTTACCACTCAGTTGTCCTAGGAATCAGTGACTTTAAATAAGGAACAATTGGAAACTCTAGCTGACATTTTTTGTATCTTTCTCTTACATATTTCCAATGAGCAAATAATCTGAAATGTCTGCACGAAAACCTGTCAACAATGTCTCAAATTGAGCTCGAATTTGTAATAGCTGCAGTAAATATTATTGAAGATCTTCAGACTCTTCAAGCATTTTAAAATTTGTCCCAGTTTTATTTCCTCAAAAATAAATCCTGGAAAAACATCTGACAATGAGTTGATGCTTGAATGAAAAATGTTTAAAAACTTTTATAATTTGTAAAATCTGCAAAAGAGAAACCTTTGAGCAATAGTATTTTCCTCTTGTTTACAATGTTTGGATGAACTTGCATTAGTTTAAGAATGTTTGTGAAGACACACAGTTTCACTGATGCGGTTGTGTTTTTCCAGCCTCAGGTCTCAGAGTTATCCCGCTCGGACCGCAGGTGCGTCAGGGACTCTCTTCTGGACGCAGTGGAGGATTGTGGGTTGCCGGGTTCTCAGAGCGGACCCGTTGAGGTGGTTGTTCAAAGATTGTACTGTATACCCATCAGCTCTGACAGAGCTTCTCTCCAGCATAGAAACCCAGGCAAACATCCATCACGACCGGAACCATCGGACCGTGTCGGCAGGTACTACATCTTGGTCTGAATATTGTACATTTAACCACAACCAAATAAGCAACTCATAAATGTTAAGTCCTAGTTCATTATTGTTAAAACACAAAACCCAACACCCGACTAGGTGTTGCTTGGACAGAAGTCAGACTTGTTTTTGAATTAAAAATGACGTGTTTACCACCGACTCTCCTTTGCCAGCAGCCAGCCCAACCAGTTTAACAAACCAGTAACCAGTTCATTTCCCAAAACATGTGTAAAACGAAAAATCACTCTCATGAATTGAGAACAATGCTTGAAAACATTGTTGCTTACATGAATCATTCAGCGACTTCTGTAATATAATTCATCACAAATGAAAGTGTAATCTTTTCATCCTTATGTCATATCAAACCTGTGTGACTGCACAACATAAAAGTGGATATTTTAAAGTGAAGTGTTCGTGACGAAACAGCAGTCGCACCATTCACTTAAATTGTACGGAAATCAATGTAAATCAATAGATGCCAATTCCACCTATTCTTCAAAATATTTGCTTTTGTGTTCTGTGAAAAAAAGAGGATGAGCTGAGTTATCACTTAAAGATCTTTATGAATGTAAATAGATGTCAATGGCAAACACAAGATAACTCACAGTCATCTTGAGTGTGTGCAGCGGTTTTACGTGATGTGCCAGGAACACGATGTGTTTGTATTGAGCGTATAATAAAGCTGTTGTCTGTTCTGAAGTTTCAAGAGGTCAGTCCGCTCATGAGAGTGATAAATGAAGACATAGCAACTTTTGCTCCATATTCTGTCAATGACTAACTAAACAACCCCTCCCAGTACACAAAGTACTCGCTCTCTCGTTCACAGCTCTCCGGGCCATATGGTAAAACTCTACAAACATCTGTAATTAAGCCCAGCAATGTCAGTGATCCATGACCACATGCTTGTAAGAGAAGCAGAAAAAAAGAGTAAGCGAGAGAGCTGTGACGTGCACAACAAACAAAATCGATGTTACAAATCTGGCTTTACATCAACAACATAATCAAACTGAAGAAAGTGTGCTGTCATGCAGCTGAAGCGGTTGTGGATGGTTGCCAGGGTGTTGCTATGGTGTGATCTTAAGCGCAATGTTGTAAATGACACAAAGGAAGATATTTTGAGAAATGTCTCTGTGGCTTGTGTCCATTCAATGTTGTTTGATTTATAACATTCTTCAAAATATCTTCTTTTGCATTTCGCACAAGTAATGAATTGAACTCTTCTGAAAGATGAGGTTTCAGAGACCCAGAACGACTCTAACTGGGCCGAGAAAACATGGCGCTCCGCGGAGGGCGACTGTTTATTGTCCATCTGCTAAAAATCCAAACATATAAAGTTTATATTCTTACACACTCGAAATGTTTCCCAAAACATGCAGCGAAATCAAGAGGGGAGCGATTATGGCATGGCATGATTGACTGACGCTGTTCAAAGTTTGTTTGGAGCTTTTCTGACAGAAGGTTAACGTTCATTTACATACTGCTGACATAATACAAAGTGGTTTGAAAATGAATGGATAGTTCTCACAAATATTTGCAAAACACCAACGATGATATTTTGAAGAAAGTAGGTAACAAACAACACTGACCCTCAAATGACTTTCATCTTATATGAACACAAAACATTTCTCAAAATATCTTTTTATATAATATCACATAGTGTGTCCAGTAAGGGGTCACGGCGACATTATCCTCCAGTCAACACAAATACTGCAGCGTCTGCTGGGCATCCAGTTACAGACTGCAGTCAAGTGACTCGCTCTTTTTCCATCTCCCATCATCAACACAACCACGTGCGTTTTGGACAACAAAACATTGTGTGTCAGATTCGCACGAGGGAGGGTGCGATGGCCTAACCTGTAGAAATGTATTCCCCTTAAATTCTTTCCTGTTGAATGTTTGCAGCTCTTTAGTAATAAAACAGCACACAGATGCTTGAAATACGGCTGAGAGCTTGAAAACATGAAAAATTAACTTTGGCTTCTGATTGTGTTTTCCTGACATGGGTCATTGTGTCAGGTATTGTCTGCGTTCATTGTCTGCGTTTGTAAAGAGAAGAATCATTTGAACAAAATTCATCTGATAATATCATATTTACATAGAAAGACTTTTCAGAGAACCACTTAAAAAAAAATCTTAGATATTAAGATGTATTTATTTATTTGAATGAAGGCTCGTTCATTTATTATGTAATATATTTTTATTATTTATTTTATAACCTTGGTTCCATTTGTCCAAAAGTGAAAGTTCACCCAAAAATGAAACTCCTTTTTTAATTTTTTTATTCATTTTGTCTTTCCAAACCTGTATGACATTCTTTCATCCAAATTACAGCAAATTATATATTCTAAAGAATGTTGGTGACGTTGCGTTCATTTTGTGTCCATACAATAGAACTTAATAGGTGCAACTGCTGTTACCAACTTTCTTCAAAGTATCTGTTGTGCTTTGAGGAAACGGCTACACATCATATCATTTTAAAACCACTTTGGGGTTTCAATCGCATTGTCTGTTTAGCTTGTCAATCTTGGTTCCTTTGTAGAACAGAGAAGAATATATTTTGAAGAATGTTTGTACAAAATACTGACTTTGTACAAACTGACAACACCATTGACTTCAGTTTATTTAAAAAGAAAATCAGACATATCCTTTTTTTGTGTTCTGCAGAAGACAGTTAATTATAAAGTCTTTGAATGACGAGAGAGTAAATAAAGAATAACCAAACCATTTTATTTCTGGGTGACATAACTCGGGGACCCCTTAAAACTGTTGCCTTATTTTTGTTATTTTTGTCTTTCTTCACAAACAAATCATAATGGGAAATTATTTTGTGCCATTTCTGTCAAGCCATCTTGGCTGAAACTGCATAAACTCACTCCAAACATGTTCCAGATCAGATTTTATAGACATGCTTGAAATCCATTTCCCTGTTTATGCGCTCTGACATGCATTTTCAGATGTTGACAACATCTCTCTGTGTTGAATGTTCATGTGTTTGTTCTCAATACATCTCATTAAAAAATCAGTGTTGTGGATTTTGGACTGTTAGTTTGCAATTACGTCCTCTCGCTTTTTGTAGTTTTGGTCTGTGGCCGCCTTCCAGACAATAATTACCACTTCACATCGGGTCCAGGACGATACGTTGTTCCAGTAAAAACCAAGAGCAGTATAAACAGGCTGAAGAAGTTCTCTGTTCGATGACAGGAGGGGCTGATGTTTTCTAGAAGAAGTGGAACACAATGTGCTTAAGGTCTCCGGTTACAACTCTGTTTATCAAAAGCAGCGCTCCCATTGGTCCCAGTCACCCGGAAGCGATCCGGCCCACCCTGCCTGAACCAATGGGCGTCCGGAGAAGGTTTTGTGTATGTGTGAAGGAAATGAAGGGGGAGTGGGGTACCTACATTGAATAGGCATGTGAGAAGTGTGTGTGTTCTCTGCATGTGCGAGTGTTTGGACAAGCTCAATGGATCCAGTTCCTGGAAGCGCCCCCAAGTTGCCGCGAATTCCTGCGAAGGCTCACAATAACAAATTCCTGAAAGCAGCTGACCAATGACAGAGACCGAACCCCCTGTCTCACTGCGCCGGAGGAAGTCTCGAAAAGACAGACAAGAGGGGTGTAAAGACAGGGGCTGTTTATGTCAACCTGGCAGTGCCGCAGAATGCTACTGCTTCGTCACCCCTCCAGTTCTTCAGTTTCATAGACACACGCGGGTCTAAACAAGCCTCCGTGTTCACTGCACCATACTCACATAACCTCTGTGTTCTTGAGCAGCAGTGGAACAGGTAACCATAGGTCACCATGACTTGAGATATGCCTATCACCGCCCATCGAATGTCATGCTCATATTTCACGTCACCATCTGAGAGCTGCTCTTCTGCGTTCAGTTTCTTTTTTTTTACTTTTGGTTGTTTTTCAACGCTTGGAGTCTAAAGGTTTTAATGTGAAACATCTTGTAGTTTTATCCCAGTTTGGCCTGAACGCAGTCGAACACAATGTCCCTTTAGAGATGAACTGCTTTTAGTTTTTCACAGTAGGAAGATTACTAAATTACTTGACATTTTGTCCAAAAATGGTATGAAACGGAGAAGATACTCACTTTGAGATTTCAGTGCGTGTAAGAAAAATAGCGTTCACGTTAACTTGGTATTGAGGCCTGTATATATGATACAAATAAGGTTTGATAGACCAATAGATCAATTCAATTTGTATGCAAATTTTAAAACACCAAAAAAATTAATTGAAGTTATTATCTGCTCCCTCTTGCAATTTCAAACCTGTCTGACTTATTTGTAGAACACAAAAGAAGAGATTTTGAAGAATGATATAACATATTATAACTATACAGCAGTGGCACCCATTCACTGCTACTGTATGTACACAAAACCAATGCAACTAAATAAGTGCCAGTCACCAACATTCTTCAAAATATTTTCTTTGGTATGCTGCAGAAAAAAGAATGTGCTATAGAATTGAAAGACAAAGTGGAGAGTTAATGAAATGAAATGATTCTCATTTTTTGATGAGCTGTCACTTTAAATGTAAAAGTTTTGCCGCCAGCAAAACAAATTGAATAACAAACGTTTTTTAAACATGAATGGCAATGGTTATTTCAGCCAGATCACATGGGAATTATGAATTAATATGACCATTATTACGTATAAACCTATTATTATTTAAATAAATTCATCCTAAAAGCAATGTCAGTGACTTCATAAACCTAATAAACCTTATAAAATCATGACGAATAAAATTTGATTTAATTTGATTTAAACATGTAATCCTGCATTTTTAAACTACACTTCTTAATAAAATAGATAGCACATCCTAGTATACAAGTATGGTGTTAGGTCTACACAAACTCTGGACATTAAACTAAATACACTGACTGTAAAATAAATTCAATGTATGAATGACTTCTAAAATCATCTGTGTTATTTTGGTGATCCGTACTGCAACTTGCTGTCTATCATGTGAACATTTATTTAAATCCAGACCTGTTTGTTTAGTCCTGTGGTTTACTTTCTCCAAAAAGCACTCCTGTCTCTATGAAGTTACTTTTCTAACACTATTAATACCTGTGAAAATATCATCTTGAAGATAGAAACACAGTCGTGTGGCGGCTGAGGGTCAGGCCATATATGAAATTATTAGTTCATCTGTATCTGCTGCCAGTGTAAACATTTCATCTCTAGACTCTATTTGTGTTTATGACTGTGTTTGTTGTTGAATGGTTTACGTACATGTGTGGGTTGTTTATAATAAAAATGCTTTTTCATCTTCAAGTAAAAAAAATCCCTCAGGTGAAGAGTGATCTTAGCATTTGTCCAAATGTCGTTCTCTTTAAACTACTTTTTCTGAGATTCTCACATTCACATTTGAAGATGTTTAATCAAGTTTTGAGGTTTTAATGACTTTAATGTTATTTATTTTTTATTTAAATTGACAATAATATCTCACTATACTTGTAGGCTGTCGATGTCTTTCATGCATGTACATTTCTTTTAGTTACTAACACACTCTCTGTGTCTCAATCTGAGATTAAACAAGTTACGTTTTATGTACAGTTGAGATAAAATATTTTCTTTGGGACTGCTTTGTTTTCGTTCTATAATTATTTGAGTTTTAAATTTTACAAATATTTTGTGCTTTTAATATTTTTGGTTGGAAAACTGTTCTAAATTTTGTTTCAATTTCAAGTACTTTAAGTATTTTGTTGTTTTAAAAGGAGGTGCTTATGTGCCTAGAGGAAAAATATAAAAGCCAAATATATAAATTAAAAACGTTAAAAATAAAAATAAAATATTATTAACGCATATACATAAATACAAAAAATGTAAATCTTAAATAATCAAAAGTCTCTTTCTGTCGTTCTTTCAGGTTGTGTGCTATCGTTCAGGATGGTTACGGTATGTTCGCTGATGTTCTCCTGCAGTCTGTATCAGATGCTGAGATCAAGAAAATCTCTGAGGAACTGGAAGGCCGTATCTGTGTTCTTCAGGGTCTGAGAGTCATTCAACGGCTTACCCGGGACAGGTAACTGAGAGAGACCAATGTCAGCGTGTCACATGATGTAAATAACTATTTCTATATACATACATATATAAATATATTATAATTATTTCCTATTAATAACTTGAAACAGGAAGTTCTTACATCATAGAAATATTGTGTATATTTCCAGTATTAACCCCTGCAGCTTCCCACATTAAACTGAAACTCAAGATTAGTTTCTGTTTCCATTTGCACCTGCTCAGATGAGCGTCTCACAGTGAGATTTACATCTGGGATGGGTATTTCTGGCATCTCGCTCTATATATCATCTCATGGTCATGTACTGTCACTTCTTTAACGTCCATGTTGTTTAAATTAAGGATGGCATGTGATGGGAATTTCTTGTGACCATGGATCTCAAGGACACAAGTTTAGTGCTGTGGTCAACAGATGGGATATTAGTCTTTACAGATTTTTTCTTTAAAATCTTAACGCTATGTAGATGAATTGTTTAATGTTCATATGAAGGTTCTAGGGCTGTTCATTAATAAAAGATTGATCACATCCAAAGTAAATTTTTGTGTTTACATTATAAATGTCTGTTTACTGTGTGTTTTAATTTGGAAATTATTAACACAAAGACACACATGTACATGTTTGCATTATAAGGACATATTTTGATGAATTTATTTTGATATTCCAGTAATTGAATTTATATATAATTGTTTAATCATTTGTATATTGGATATTTTTATTAAATATATATAGATGTATGTATATGTGTTTCTAAATACAAAATGTACATGCACAATACACAGATATATATTATATAAACACAAACTTTTATTCTGGATACGATTTATCGTGATAATTCGTTTGAAAGCCCTAGAAGGTTCAAGTTTCAGGAAGAAATGTGATTTGGAAAGAAAATTCCCATTCGGGGTGCTGAGAAAGATTCCTCTTGGTTTACTCTTGTTTTTTCTATATTTAGATGCCATTTTGAGATATGTGGCTAGATGTTTAGACGTGTCTGTACTATATCTGTACTAAGTCAAAATGTAAAGCTGCCTATCTGAACTTTTCATAGTACCCGCTGAGTCCCCCAACACATACATATCCCTCGCTCTCAGTAAATCTGCTGTGTTCTGTGATAAGGAACTCAGCCGGTCCCGTTGGACTGGATGAGGCGGTTGAGCGGGTCAGAGGATGGAGGGGCTGCGAAACTTGTTCTGAATCATCCCCTCTTTACTCTTTTACACTTTCAATGGAAAACTCGAGAGGGTTAAGAGATTGATGTTATCAGATAACTTTCTTTGTAATAGACAAACCGGTGCTTAAAAATCCTTCAAAGAAAAATCCTTCAAATCTGAAGAACCTAAACTCAATTGAGTTTATAGAATTTACAAGTAATTTTATTTACTTATTTTTATTTAAATGTCCAATTAAGTTGTTTAGCTATCAGTTTTGTAATAAGTGTGCAAACAAGGACAATAATTTTTTTTTAATTTAGTTTGTGATATCAGGAACATCTGTTGATGATCAGAAAACTTGTTCTTTGCTGAATGTGAAAGTGATGCAAGATTTTATATAAATGTTACTTTTAAGCTATTAAAATGGTGTTTTCTATTATTTAATATACTTTGAAAATACTCCCAAAGAATATTTTAAATAGCTTTAAGGTTAAAATAAAATACTTGGTCTCAGACGTTCCCGATGTAAAAAATCGAATTAATGTATGTATCAAGAAACCAACTTTTGATGTCTTTACAGAATGACTTTACTGATTTTTTTTATCTCTGCCATGATCAATAAGTCCTGCTCGTAATTAAAGTACTTAAATAACAATGAAATGAATGTTTTAATGACAGACTATACCTCCACACATGTGTATGTGAGCAGACGAGCAAGCCTCGGCCTGCTGATGAAACTGATCTCATGGCTGTCAGCAGATGCAGTTGAGCTCAATCTGGCACAATGTCAACCTGACTAAAGTTAATGAGACTGACATTGTAAACACTCCACCTTTGCTACTGTCTGCTGTGTTTTAAGAAAAGTCTTGTGCATTCATAAAACAAAACCTTGTTTGTCTTGTCTCTTTGCAGATGCTCTTCGCTTTTCAGCTTGATTGACAGCTTGTGGCCTCCGCTGGTTGCACCGAAATCTCACGAAGATCTTCTGCAGTCACCCAGCGTAGGTCTTAATCATAAATCACAATGGTTTGATCATTTAATTTTAAACATAAAATGAAAAATTGTACATATTTTTACAATAAAGGTCATTGCAATTCCTTGTACATCTAATAAAGTTTTTAAAATTTTTTTAGATGATTCTTTTGGCTTAGAAATCTTTTTCAATTAAAGTGCTTCATACATTAGAACTTATAGAGTAACATACATGTTTCATGATAAATGTTCCATATTGAAAATGTATTTTAAAGAACAAATTACCTTTTCTTTTATACCGTTGTGACTTTTTGTTGTAGAGAGGTAGATCCTTAGGTTCAAATTGCATTTTGGTGTTTTTCATGTTTTAGGGTAGAGTCCCACCACCAAATTTCTGCTATAGGTTGAGCGTCCAGCAGGGTCGCATGGTTCCTGTATCAGGACAGAATATGTCTCCTCTGTATCAATCTCCGGTTCTACGCACGCTGAGAGAAATCACTCAGGTAAAACACCAAAACTACAAAGAACGGTTTGACCAAACGTGGTTTAACAAAAAATAATGAATTAAGACTTATTTCCAAGTCTGAAAAAGGTGCAAAAAGTGTTGTGTCATATCCGCATTATCAAGCAAACACTGAGTCTGTCCAAAACCCCACTTTTTTTTAGAAGATCAATATCAAAATCACAATATGCATAATATGAATTTTTATATCAATAAAACACTGTGTTGTCAAAGTTGAATATATTTATATCAGGTAATATCTTATAAATGTTTTCTTTTTAAAATTAAACTTTTCAGATCATAAACTGTGACTGTTTCATTGTTTAAAAACACAATAAATAAAATAATATAAAATATAATGGTTTATGGAAGGATTAAAAGGATTTACATATTATATTGCATTTCTGTCAAAAGATCCTTCAAATATCCCACATTATACTTCACATACATTCAATATCATTAAAAGACACAATTGAAATTATATCCGGTGAATGGAACCTGTAAGAACATTATGCAGCCCAAAATATGCTGTACTAATGCTCTATCTTTTTATCTGTATGTTATTCTAGGAGGAATCCATGAAGCGTCGTTGCAGCTTTCGTGCCGCTCTAGTTCATAAACATTTGCTTGTAAGTTTCTTTCAGAACTATTGAATGCCGAAAACACACACAAATATACCTCAGAGAATCGTCATCATCATAGCTGCAATCTCAGCTCCGTGTGTGAAAAAAGCCTTAGCATTGATTGTGTTCTTAAGAAGCTATAGTTGCTTTCCCAGCGTGTTTGCCAAGACTTCATCCCTCAGGCTAGCTTCAAAACACTACACCTTTGGAAATACTTTCACGCTCTGTTTGACATTATTTTACCGTAAGTGACATCATCTACTCCATTGATCCGACACACCTTTGGACTCATGTGATCAATCGTTTTTTTGCAGAAGTTCAGGGTCATATGTTCTAAACAGAGGCTGATGTTTTGATGTGTGTTGAGTGGGTGTATGTATGAATAATTAGTCTGGGAAATTGTCGACTTGACAGATGAATATTTTTTCAAATTATGAAGATCATTGAAGTGGTTTTGTCTTTTCAAACAATATGTCAATATAATCGTGACAAACTATCATGGTAAAGCGATTGTTACCTACAAATAATAAGTATTTCATTCACCCATATGTTATTCCAACCATGTATGACCTGAGTGACCGTTTCATTTTTTCTGAGGACCACAAAAGGAGAAATATCTCAGTTTCTTTGGGTCCATACATTGGAACTCAAACAGGTCAGTGTTGTTTGGTGACCAACTTTCTTCAAAATGTCTTCTTTGGTGTTCCGCAGAAAAAAGAAAGTCATACCGGTTTAGAATGACATGAGGGTGAGTAAATAACAAAAAGTTTTGTATTTGGTGACATCCCCTTTAACAAGAATTTCACAGTATTCATTTTATAACATATTTTCAAATCTGAAAGGTTTTTGACATGATACTTATATTTCTGACATTGTACAAGAAATAAATCTGTTCTTCTATACATCTGTGGACTCACACATGGGCAATAATTAAAAGATGAAAACACAAATATGTGAATTTTTAAATACATAATTATAATAATTATTAAATAGATTTTCTTGGAATTTCCAGATTTAAGTTTGACTCAGATTGTATTATAATATCTACTAAATAATAGACCTTTTAAAAAAGATTCTCCAGATTTTGACATTTTTTTATTGAATATTAAAATCAAGGAACTGTGTCCTGCAGGGTTCGAATACAGGAGAGATGTTGCTGTTCGTCACAGATCCCAGTCTTCAAACAGATCCGAGCGCTGAGGCCATCAGGAAAACAGTGTCCGTGTGTGTGAGTCCGTCCTGTCTGATGCGGAGCTCGGTTACACAGGCGCTGACCGAGTCCCAGAGACGACCCCTTCTGAGATTCAGAGATGCCGTTATTAATCGGGGTATGTCACCGGCTAACCTGACTAAATGTATTGATTCATGTGCAGCTTGAGAATGACACGACACTCTTTGCATTTACTATGAAACGTATGGTAGTTGTAATAATAGTCTCTTATAATAATTTTGTTTCAAGATACATGAATAAAAATTATTTAATCAATAAGAACAGTAATATCAAATCCTCTCCGGGTCTCTAAAGGGATAGTTTACCTTAAATGTCCTTATAAACCTGTATGCTTTTCTTGAGGCCAAAAAAAGGTATTTGGAAGAATGTTTTGTGTTACAAAACAAAACAAAAAGGCACTGCAAATCAAAGGCCAATGCTACTGTTAAGTCTCCAACATACTTCAAAATATCTTCTTTTGTGTTCTGCATAGAAAACAAAGGTTTAAAGGTAGACAAGGGAGTGAGTAAGTGAAGACAGAATTGTATTTCTGGATGAGCTATCAGTTTAAAATCATAAAAATAAAGACAAAATGGTCCCAAATGTGTAAGGCTATATTTTTCCAAACTTGATTTTTTGGTTTGATGTGAGTAAATGCTGAAGAGATAAGTTTGTCTTGTGCTTTAAGAAGATGTTCAGAATTCTAAGAATTAAGAAACAAATGTATTCTCCATAAACCTTGACCTAGTCTTCCTTTAGTACCTCTGAGGAACGTGTTGTGACAGTTGTGATGTTTCACCAAACCAGGTCAGTTATTCTGTGTGGAACAGACTGTGATTGAACTTGAACCAGACGAGCCGTCCTTCAGCGTGTCCCGGACAGTTATACTGGACCAGCTGTCTCCAGACATCCCACCGTACTCTCTCTGCTCTCTCACAGGTTGGTACAGCCCACCCGGATCTCCCCATTTGTGTTCTGTTGGTTTATTCCAGCATGACAGAAAGAAGTCTTGGGGGGGTAGAGCGTGTTTATCTCTATAAATGAAACCAGTTGTTTGTTGGCTCGGGTCATTGTTCTTTAAGCTTTATTGGGGACCAGCTCATTGTTTCTGTCTTCAGGGAAAGTTGTTGTTGTTTGGCCTGGCTTTGGGATGAAATAAATGTTTTATTATGTTAGAGTCTTCTGTTTATTTGCTTTGTATTATTTAAACTCATGCAGGCTGATGAGATTTCGCCATATTGTTTTATTTAGTAAATAATGCTCAAATATTTTGACAGATATCAGGGTTAAATGATATTTATAAAATGTCATCATATTTTTAGCCATGGTTGGGTCAGGCATGGACACTTGGTGGACTTAAACCAACGGTTGGATTCATCACATTGTATGCAACCTTAAAGTGTGTAGCTTTTTCTTAAAAGCTTTTTATATTTCTGGAAGGTCCAGTAGGGTCAAATTGTCTAACTTTGTCTTAAACCGGTTTCAGTCAAACATTATGTTTGGAAGACTTATCTGAGCAAACAGAAATGAGATCTTTCAAACTCGGTATTAGACTTTGTAACTCTGTTGCACCCTGTAGATAAGACCCATCATTCTTCAGTGAAAATGTGTAAGAAACACAGATTATCAGATGCAGTGGTCAGCAACTTTATTTTCTGGCTGTTTGCCTGAGGATTCTCCGGAGAGCAGAGGTTCATATGGGGGCTTATCGCTGCTGTGGCTCTTGTGTATTATCTAAGACAGATGTGTGTGTGTCTGTGTGTGTGTGTGTGTGTGCGCGCGCGCGTGCGTGCGTGTTGGTTTATGATGTTATTTGTCAGTGTCAGTTGAGTTTTAAGGCCTAAATTTACATTTCTCTGCAAAGCATCGCTCACGCAATGATGTTGCTCAGGGTTCGAGATTTGGGTTTCATAACCCTTAGTTCTGAGACTTTGAGGTGAAACTCAGTCCCACATGTTTTGCTACGGACATGGGGCCTCAAATTGAGTGCTGTAATTTTTTTTATGTAATTCAATTTATATTTTTGGTCCTGTAGCAGAAAACTGAGCAATGTAGAGAGTTTTTTAGAGACAGCAGCCTGAGAACACCATAGAAACACCCTGGTAACCACAAAGCAACATTCTTGCATCCAAGCCCTGTGGTGAGATGAAAAATGTAATAATGATCAAAAATATAGAAAATATTTTAGGTTTCAGTTTTGTATTCTTCTAGTTTTTGGTGTTGTGCATGTTTCGGGCCAATAATTCAGCTTACACTCACACAATGAATTTATCTTGGTGACCAAAGCTTCCAGTACACATACAATCTAAAGTGACAAGACAATAAGATAAGGTAACAAAAATGAAAGATCCATAATAAATGTAAGACACACATTGGGAGAAATGCGATACTACGGAAGAGCTTGGATGGAATGAGATATGTACAGATGTATTATATTTACATTTATTCATTTGGCAGACTCTTTTATCCAAAGCAACTTACAAGTATTATGCAGTAGTCAATCATCACTGCAGGGTAAACAAGGTTAAGATGTCTTACTCAAGGACACTTCAATCATTGTCTGCTGGTACTGGGATTCTGGGATTCGTTACCCCGTATTATAAATATGTATGTTTAAAGGTACCATATGCAAGTAGCGTAAGGGAAGTTATTGCACAGATATGGGAATATTTAACTGTTCATGAGATGGCCTGGGGAAATAAACTTTTTTTCTGGGCCTTGATGATTTTGTGCATGGTGGTCTTTAGCCCCAAACAGAAGGTAAGAGTTCAAACAGAAAGTGTTGATCTCTATAAAGACAGAAAGAAGCTGAGATCTCTATAAATCATTATGGATAAGAACAGTTCTTGAAATGTGTGAAGAGTAGTACAAGTGATTCGCTCAGCAGTCCGGACTACTCGTTGTAGTCTACTGAAGACAGTTTTGTTGTACCTGCTCAACCTCCTATCTGTACGCAGACTCGTCTCCGTTTCAGATGAGTCCGATAACAGAAGTGTCATCTGCAAACTTCAGGAGCTTGATGGAGGGGTCTTTAGAGGTGCCGTTGTTGGTGTACATGGAGAAGAGAAGTGAGGAGAGAACACATCCTTGTGGGGCACCGGTGCTGATGATGCGGCTGTTGGATATGGCTGCCCACTGCTCCGGGTGTGTGTTCACAGTGCATGTGTGTTCACTTACTGTGGGTGTTCACTAGATTGGGTTATGCAGAGCACAAATTCCAAGTATGGGACACCATAGTTGGCCACACGTCACTTTACGTAACTACAGTGTGTGCCATGACCTTCACCCACCTTGACGGCAGAACCGAAGTCCACGAACAGAATCCTTGCATGAGTCATTGGTTTGTCAAGATGTTGAAGGGTATAATGCGTTCCCATGTTGACTGCATCATCCACACACTGGTTTGCTCTGTAGGCAAACTGCAGGGGATCTAGTAAAAGCCCAGTGATGTCCTTCAGATACGCTTAGTATTTCAAATGACTTCATTGTTACAGATGTTAAAGAAACAGGTCTGTTGTCATTGAGTCCTGTGATCTTGGTGTTTTCCGGGATTGTGGAGTGTTGCTTTTAAACTTGTATACTTCAAATTAATTCACTTAAGTATACCAAGTATGTAAATATAAAACTAAGGAAGAAGGGCTGCATGATTACGAAAAAAAAACATTGTTTGTGTATTATTAACTTTGATATTGTAATTGCGAATATAATTGTCAATTAATATGGAAATATTTTATAACTTTTTATAAAGCAGTTGAATGTAATAATCCAATCATCCAAAACCAAATAATATAATGTTAACAACAAATATTAAAGAACTATTCATTTTGATTCACTACTGTATTTAGTGTCCAAACATACTGCCGAAACACGTAGAAATTAGCACAAATGGAGCGCTGTTATTGATGCTTTTAGCAACTATGTAATTGTAACATCCATAATTGTAATTCGCCTTTTCAATTAATATTGGGGTCCTAAAAGTAAGTGTTAAAGAAGTAGTAATAAAAAGTATTATATGTGCTGTTTTATATTTGTTTTCTAACTAAACCGTACTTATACTTATAGAATAGATTTGAAAGTACAAGTTTTTAGAATGTGTACTATTTCATTATCACTCCAGAATTTTTGCAATATTTATAAAAAAAGTTTATGAAAGTATTAGGGCTAGGCAACAAATAATCATGTTAAATTAAATCAACAAGTAGCATGTCTATGCACATAAAGACATATGCAAAGGAAATATATACATGTATAAATACAGTATTTAAAATATATTATTAAATTATAAGGACATTAAATGATTTTTAGTTTTTAGATGTTTCTTTTAAAATGTTTTTAAAACTCAAACATATATTCAGGTTGTGATCAGTCAAATTAAATAGAAATTAAGCATGTTTAATTTAACTTTACAAGAAACTTATAGCTGAGTAATTCCGTGAAAATGTGAATGTTATCATGAAAATATAGAGTTTTGACCAATAGTTTTTACTATACTTATAGCACGTACGTCAACATTTGTTGTTTCAGATACCCATGTAAGCATTATAGAATTATTTTTATTTTTAGAGCTTTAGATTTTTCGTTGTAGAATAAGCGCTCTTTTCAGGACTGTCACTTCCATAACACTACAATTTGCTCAAAAACGCATACATGAAAATAAAACTAGTAATTGTATTTTATTCTAGAAAGAGCTTTCCCTTGGCCATTTGTTATCAACAAGGGTTTAGAACATGCAAAACGTTGGTTCAGTTTACTGGTAACAGTTATATTGTAAGAGCGTCTTTAAGTCACCTCCTTAACGCTGCTATTGCCCAGCTGTGTTTCTCTGAGTAAAGACACTTGAAAAGTAGACTTCCTTATTTTATTCTAATCTTATGTTTTAATCAACTAATTTTCCATAACTGTAGTTTTGATGCACTGTTACTCTATGTAGATATGTAATGATGTACACTTTTTCTATAATAACCTTTTAAACAAGAAGCTAATGTCACGGTTCAACACAGAAGTGTTTTTGTTATGATTCATGTTTGTTAATGAAAGTGTGATTTTTCAGGTGTCATTGTGGAAGTGGATGAAAGCACAGCGTTCTCATGGCCCGCCTGCTGTCAATGTGGGAGTTGTCGTTTAGAGACAGCTCAAGTTGAAAGGTGAGTCCAGAGATCTTTCTAGAACAGCTCTAGATACAAACCCGGTTTTTAAGAACAGAAACCCTTCTGCTCATTTCATCTTAACACTGTTGGTCTTTGTGTTTAACAAAATAAAAATGAATGTTGTGACATTTAAATAAATCTCTGTTGTCTTTTAATCTTCATTCTTATCTTTGTTAAACCTTGAATATGTATATAACAAACAAGTAAAGTCATGTTTTTTGAAACATGGCCATAAATGTTAACGCGTCAGATGTGTATATAGTACTGACCTGTTTCTGTATACTGACTAAGCAGGTTTATTAGTTAAATGGATGTTCTGCCATCATTTATTTACCTATGTCAATCAAAACCTGAATAGGACTTTTCGTTCTGTGGAAAATAAAAAGATATTTCGAGAAATATCTGGTTGGGATTGTTTTCACACAATTGAAGTCAATGGGGTTCGTTGTTGTAAATGAACATATTACATTTTATATGATGAAGCATCACAAGATTGGGGATCTCTGTCTGTTAATAATAATGTGAAGATGCCGTCATTTCCAGTATGATCCCATCCCACCCCATGGCTAAATTGTTTTCACATTCCGCTCTTTAAAGTAAAGTTGTACTGATGAATCACAGCATGATCCCTTAAACTGAAAAAAGACACAAATAACATCTGATAAACAGAAATAACATTAACATCTGTGTTGTTGTTCTGGTTTCTAGGAGAAGATTTCACTGTTTAATGTGCGGAGCAGTGATGGATGAACCCACCACAAAGATGCAGCTTGAAGTGTTTCTTACATGTCCCTCCATGCGACACTGTAACGTCAAAGTTAAGGTATAGATTATTTATATTGTAAGAATCAAAAAGTAATGTAAAGTAGATCAGACTGCATTCCTGACCACAATCTTAAAGGAATTCTTTCACCAAAAATGAAAATTGTGTCATCATTAACTTTCTCCGGTGTCAACCCGAAACAAAAAACTGAAGATGGTCTGGATGACAGCATTTATCAACATTCCCTTTCATTGAACATGTGACTGACACTAAAATACCTTGAAGACTAAATGATGACTTTAAGTTTCAGGTTGGACAGCGCCTCTAAAACATTGACATGTATGTCAAAGTTCAAAAACAGAAAGCTCCACTGATTTTATCACCCCAGCAAAAAATGCAAAACTTTCATCTATGTGCTGCTTTATTTCCTTGCAGTGTTTAGATAGCGTTGAGCCTAATTTTCTGAAACAGATTTGAAAAGATTTCTCCCACACGGTTTTAGAAATGTGCAGAGAGGCAGAAACAAGCGTATACGAATTAGGCAGTTTCAGCGACCCTGACTGTGAACTTTATTCTTAATTATCAAATTATTTTATTACCTTACATGATTTTTTTTGTAGAAAAGTGTAACAACAGTTATGAAAGATGAGAAGCTGGGTCTTCTCATGCAGGTTCACAATCTGTTTGTTATCCATTGTCATATTAACATGAATGAAGATTTGGGATAATTCTGTATTATGAGTGAGTATTATGATGGTTGAGTGGAGAAGGTCAGACAGGGCTTATTTCCTTAGACCTTGAAGTCTCAGCGATATGCATTGACGCTTGGGTTCCCATAAACGTTTTTAGTATTTTTTAATTCATGCTACATTTAATAATCTTGAATGATTACGTTTTCAGTTGCAACAGAAGACCATCACATCTCTCCTGAACTCAACAAGAGGTGCTGAGGTGAGATCTTATAACTTCACCGTTATGATATAAGTCATTCTCTTTACTGTATCCCTTCACCTTCAGTTAAATAACCAGATTGCAGCTCTTATTATAACACGTGTTCGCTAAACGCACACTTTAATCTCTTTCTGACAGGGTTACACGGTGGAAAGCATTCTTGGGAGGGAGATCGGGCCTCTAAGTGTCCTGGTTCACGTCATCAACAGAAGACCCAATGTTTGGATGGTTTTGGAAGAGTTTGACCTGCCCTGACAAACACTTATCTATCGTCTCCAAAACCCAGAGATTGATTTCTATCACACGACGTACTCTTGCTCGCTCACTCTGTACCCTTTTGTTTTGGGTCCACAAGTTTATATGTAATGAGCCGGAACCAGTTATGTTACGTGCCAACTCGTATCCATCTTCCTAATACTGAGATTAAACACCAAGTGCCACCCTGAATGATTGCGACCAGTCGTTCCCCCAAACACAAGTCTCGAAGACAAGCCAGGTTGAGATGCAGCTGAAATTCACATGGTTTTATTACACACACTAAAGTTTCAAACATGCTCTGGAATTATAAAACATGTACCGAAAAACAAACATGAAGCTCTTCCATAATAATTTAGAATACAAAAAGAATTCACAAGTCCAACGTGTAACGCAACGCACACAGAGTTCCTTAAAGTTCATGAGGTATGTTGGAGAGAACATGGGCAGGATCCTTTGGGGGTCACCGACTGTCACCCACCCTGGTGCCAGCCCCAAAAGCGGGCTCGGGCAGCTGTTTGAAGAAGTTTCTCAGACTGCTCAGTTCTCTTGTTAACTGATCGATGGTCTTGTGAAGTCGGTCGTTCTCGGCACCCAGCTCGATCATCTTGTGCTGCATCTCCAGGTTGCGTTGCTTGGCTTTGTCTCTGCTTTTACGCACGGCGATGTTGTTGCGCTCCCGTCGCTGGCGGTACTCGGAGCTGTGCCGGTCCACCGTCTTCTTGCCCTTACCGAACCTCCTGGGGGGGACGGTCTCGGGTTCGGGCGTGGTGGGCGGCGTGGGCTGTCCCGTGTGGAGGCTCACCGACGTCTGCGCGCACGTCTCGATCTGGGAGGGCAACGAGGAGGACATCTCCCCATCGCTCCAGTCCGCTTCCTTCTTGATGGGTGCGCAATAGGCGCCCTTTCCAAAGCTGCCATCCTGCAGCCTCTCCATGCCCCTTTGGGCAAAGGTGCCCGCGCTTCCCGACTGGGCATGGTAGAAGTCGGGCTTCTCCTGCTTGACAGCGCTGTTGAACAGGTCTGCGAACAGTTCGTCGTTGCAGATCTCCAGGGGAACCGCGGACATGGAGTCGATGTAGGCGCTGAAGTCGATCGCGCTCTCGTCGTCGTAGATGGCAGGCGCGTTGCTCAGCTCCACCATGCTGCCACCGTCCTGGGCGATGCCAGCCTCGGGCATCCTCTGCTTGGCATCCCCGGGGGACGCTTTAGTGTCATAGAAGTTGGCAGGCTCCACGGCCCAGTGGCACTGTGGAGAAACGCACTGAGAGTCCAGGTTGTATATATCAGACATGGACGCGCCGGGGGTCCCCAAAAGTTCTCCGAAAGTCCGCAACAGGTGTCAAAGTCCTCGCGCTTCTCTGTCGGGACTCGAACTCTCCTGCATAAGTACAAGCGCGCCGGTGACGTCAGAGGCTCACCGCCCCCTTCTGGAAGCCAGTGAATGTCCGGTGGGGGTCACGTGTTGCGCCCGGGTTCCGATTCGACGAGAGTCGGGTGTGCGCACACGCCCCCCAACACGCAGTGTGTAAAACTTCAAAAAGTTGTCTCCTCGACTATTGTAAGTCGCTTTGGATAAAAGCGTCTGCTAAATGACTAAATGTAAATGCAAGTTGAAGAATTGTTGTCAAATGTTAAATATGGTTCGAGTCAACTTATAGGAAACTTTTCAACTATGAACACTCACGTTGGGCTTGGAACAAAACGTGTCTTATTGTCATTTTTAAATAAACTAGTTTGTTTATTAGACATTGACGTCATTTCACGTTTAACATTCATATTATGGTTTACATTCATGATTGTTGAAATCAGGCCTCGCACGTGGCCATCTAGCGGACGTTGTTTGAATATCTCCCTTGATCCTCGTCTATAATTTTTCCCGCGAAAATGGCGGACCGTACCAAAAAGTGGGTGGGGCTTATTTGATATCAAACTACTAAACTAGTTATTATGCGCTCGAAAGCTTTACAACATCACTGTGTTGTACATTAAAACGCATATAATGTACAATTAATGAAGTTATGTGAGAAATATTAACGCTTTTAGAGTGTTATGTGTAAACTTGACTGTATGTGTTACCCTCTGGACCGACGGTGAGGAAAGTTTGTTTCTGATTGGTCTAAAACTCCGCGCGAAAATTACGTCACGGGTAGTTTCGCGCCACCGTTCACGTTGTGAGGAAACAGTGCAGAAGGTGAGTGAGGTTTTCTCTCTAGTTTGTTGACTTTAAGTTATAAACTTAATTACAATATTAAAGTTTGTGCTAGTTTTGGGTCTTATGAAGTTTGTTTGTGGTATGTTGTCCTGTTTAATTGTGTTAAATTGTGTATTTTGGTTAAATTGTGTTGGACAATAATGGGGCATGCTGTTTTTGACTAGGCCCTTTTTACACAAATGAATTGAATTATTAAAGTTATTTAATCTTAATTAAACCCGTAGAAACAACACTTTTACTTTTATGTCACCATATTAACTATGGTGTACTCATGATGATGATGATGATGTCAAAAGGACATCCAATAATATCCATCTGCCAAAACACCATTTTCGTTTTCCTAATCCATTGTTATCTTATTTCCATTTACTTAAATATGATACTTTTGGGTCTTTTATTGTTTATAAAGAAGTTATATACTTAAATTTGATATATTTGTAGTTTTTTGTTTAATAATTGGCACACAATGAAGTCTGTTTTAATCTACATTAGGCTTTCTATTGGCTAGGAACTCACAACATGATTACAAATAGTTTGGTTACAAACCAATTCATCACAACAAATTCAATATGACAAACTCTTTTGATTTATTGAAATATTTTTTATTAAAAATATCAGTTATTTTAGATCTGGTATGTGGTTCACATTATTTTGACCAAGTAAAAGATTCTAGTTGGTTTTATTAAAAAATCAATTATTAATACAAGTTTTTATAAAGATATTTGTCATCTTGAACAGCATTATCAAACAGCGAACATTACAATAAATATTATTATTTGTGATTAACACTTTTAAATAAATCCATAACGTACCAAAAAAAATCACAGGATTTAAGTAAATATTGATGAAACTTGCTGTTAATAATATATAGGTTAATACTATTGAATGATAATGAACTGAAGCTTTTAAATCAGTTTAAAACTGAATTTATTAAAATCTCGATTTAATGGGTTGGAATATCGATACACCAGTGTGAAAAATATATTTTTATATCACAAACTGGTATAAAATTGCTTTGAGATGGAAATAAACGCAGAGTTTAAAATTTGATTAATGTATCCCTTAATATTTTGTTGTATTGTGGAAGGATACATTGATGTTTTCAGTATGCTAATGCGAATCGAGAAGATAAACCTTACATCATTGCTTTTTTAAGATTTACATCAAGATGTCTTCACCATCGTCATCCAAGGGCGGTCGTAAAAGAGATAGGAGCAGTAACCCTGCGACCCGTGAGTATCTTTCACTGTAAATGAGTTTTAAGGTGTGTTTAAGATCATTTTGAATTTGCTTGACTCATTATGATGTTTTTGTGTTGTCAGCGGTACGGGAAGACCCTCTCTCCCCACCGTCACAACGGTCTCGACCCCATGACACTTCCACAGAACTGCAGCCCATGCCCACATCTCCAGCCATGGACATCCAGAGCCCGGTCGCAAATGACGTGTCTCTGTTCTCCAGTCCGGTTGCTCCTCGCTCTGGTACTCATCACAATTATTAAAGCAATGTGCGTTTCATTAAAGTAATCCTTTTTGTCTAACTCAAACAAATGTGGTTGGTTTCAGTTGTCCAGAGCGAGATCGATGCTAGTTCTCCGCTGATGTACGGCACCCCCAGCTCTAGAATCGAAGGAACTCCTCGTAGTGGCATACGTGGAACTCCGGCACGCCAGCGAGCTGATCTGGGATCCGTACGGAAAGCACCACAGGTTGATGTGCATTCAGAACCAGTAAGGGAAAACTCTTGTTCCTCAAACTCCAAATCTGTATTTGTATTTTTTGCCTTAGTAGCCTTAATGGTTATAATGTTTAAAAGCATGATTTATTGGGTTATTCTCAGCCATCTGGAGACGCAGGAGCAGCCGGGGATCAGGGACAGAGACTCGTGATCTGGGGGACGGATGTCAATGTTGGAACCTGCAAAGAGAAGTTTCAAGTAAGAATCCTTTAAACCACACAAGCATTGATGTTTGACATGAGTACTCATATTTCTAGTGTATTTTGAAAAATTATCAATGTGTTTTTTGTGTTGCAGCGGTTTCTACAACGTTTTACAGATCCAAACTCCAGAGAAGAGGAGAATGCTGGTCTGGATCTGAATGAGCCTCTCTACATGCAGAAACTGGATGAGGTGAGATTCGGCAAAATAAAACACACCAAACTATGAGATCACTCAAAATGCTTTGTTATAAATAAAAACGTCTCATGTATTTTATAAAAACAAATGTGTAAACGGGTTCATGATACTTTTGTTTCAGATAAGTGTTGTGGGAGAGGCCGTGTTAAATGTGAACTGCATTCACATTCAGACGTTTGATGCCGATCTATATCGCCAGCTGATCTGTTACCCACAGGTAAGCCTAAGAGATGTGCGAACCTTTACCTTCTTGCCAATAACTTGTCAGTTCATGCTCTTTTTCTCTTTGCCTTCAGGAAGTCATCCCAACCTTTGACATGGCGGTCAATGAGCTCTTCTTCGACCGTTTCCCGGACTCCGTTTTGGAACATCAGATTCAAGTGCGTCCCTACAGCGCCATAAAAACCAGAAACATGCGTGCGCTCAATCCTGAAGGTGAATAAAAACGACACGTTGTGAGATGACAAATGTGTTGTACATTTGACTCATTGATACCTCTCTTTCTCTCAGATATTGATCAACTCATCACAATCAGTGGGATGGTTATCCGCACATCACAGCTCATCCCGGAGATGCAGGAGGCATTTTTCCGCTGTCAGGTGTGCTCCTTCAGCGCACGTGTTGAGGTGGACCGTGGTCGCATCGCTGAGCCTGCCGTCTGTCGCAACTGTAACACCACCCACAGCATGGCGCTGGTTCACAACCGTTCGGCCTTCTCTGACAAACAAATGGTTTGTAACTGGATACATTAAGGAAATGGTGGTTTTGTAATAATAAAGTGTTGATTTTGCATATTGATGCTCCGATTAGGTTCTAACCACTTGATTTTTTTTCATGGTGATCGGCTGACCAATCTTGATGCTTTTATGTTCGTATAACTGTTATATGATCTCTGATCATGATTAAACTTTTTTGGTCGATCTGAGCATTCCTAATTGTACTTTTGTGACCAATAATAAAAAGTCTTATTTTGCCTTTTGGCTGATTTTTCTATATATATTTTAAAAGATAAAGCTGCAGGAATCTCCCGAGGACATGCCCGCGGGTCAGACCCCCCACACCACAGTTGTCTACGCTCACAATGACCTGGTGGACAAAGTGCAACCTGGAGACAGGGTGAACGTTACTGGTATGACCCATCATCCCCAAAGTTTTTGTTTCCAGTAAATTGACCTCTGTTCATTATTGGTGAGATGTTTTTTGTTTGAGAAGCATTGACCCAGACGTTTATTTGTGTTCAGGTATCTACAGAGCTGCTCCGATGCGTCTAAACCCTCGGCAGAGTCAAGTGAAGTCCGTGTACAAGACTCACATCGACGCCATTCACTTCCGCAAAACAGATGAGAAGCGTCTTCACGGCGTGGATGAAGATGGCGAGCAGAAACTCTTTACTAAAGAGCGAGTCGCTATGCTTAAAGAGTTAGCTGCTAAACCGGACATCTATGAAAGACTCTCCTCCGCTCTCGCTCCCAGCATCTATGAACATGAAGACATCAAGAAAGTATGATAAAATTTTCTTCAAGCACTGGTTCATAGGATTTTTTACATATTTATTAATGCGTTCTGTGTATTTAGGGAATCCTCCTGCAGTTATTCGGCGGTACACGGAAAGACTTCACCCAGACGGGCCGGGGAAACTTCCGTGCCGAGGTTAACATCCTGCTTTGTGGAGATCCAGGCACCAGTAAATCTCAGCTGCTCCAGTACGTGTTTAACCTTGTTCCTCGTGGTCAGTACACATCAGGAAAGGGCTCCAGTGCCGTGGGTCTCACAGCGTATGTGATGAAGGACCCGGAAACCCGTCAGCTGGTTCTGCAAACCGGTGCTCTCGTGCTGAGCGACAACGGAATCTGTTGCATTGATGAGTTTGATAAGATGAGCGACAGCACTAGATCGGTGCTGCATGAAGTTATGGAGCAGCAGACGCTCTCTATTGCAAAGGTAAACAGACTTTGCACATTATTGTCTGCTAATTAAGTTTTTGTAGTGATTGCGGATGTTGATTTTTACTGTGTGGTTAGGCTGGAATTATATGTCAGCTCAATGCTCGGACCTCTATCCTCGCCGCAGCCAATCCGGTGGAATCTCAGTGGAATCCTAAAAAGACCACTATTGAAAACATCCAGCTTCCTCACACACTTCTGTCCAGGTATAACAATGAAAAATGACATGCATTGATTCAACATTTCTGCTTTCTGTACGCTAATTAGCGTTTGTCTTTTGTACATTAGATTTGACTTGATCTTTCTGATGCTGGACCCTCAGGATGAGGCGTACGACAGACGTCTCGCCCACCATCTAGTGGCACTTTATTATCAGAGTGAAGACCAGATAGAGGAAGAACATATGGACATGGCTGTACTGAAGGACTACATCGCTTTTGCTCGCACATCCGTTCACCCCAGGCTCTCAGAGGAAGCGAGTCAAGCTCTTATTGAGGTATGTGAAAATGCAACACTACTTAAGCGCTGCACACACACATTTAAGCATTTAATATAATGCAGTATAGTTGCTTTAAATAAATGTCGTGTCACTGTATATTTTACGTTTGTGATATTCAGGCATATGTGGATATGCGTAAGATCGGCAGTGGACGAGGCATGGTGTCTGCGTACCCCCGCCAGCTGGAGTCTCTGATCCGATTGTCTGAAGCTCACGCTAAAGTGCGTTTCTCCGGTAAGGTCGAGTCTATTGATGTGGAGGAAGCCAAGAGACTACACAGAGAGGCACTAAAACAGTCAGCAACTGATCCCAGAACAGGATTTGTGGACATTTCCATCCTCACCACAGGTACAGTAAGATCTCACGAGTAAAGTGTGGATGACTGGAAAAAGAATGTTTCTTTTTCCCCAAAATCTTTTATTAAAATTTAACTTCAAGCCAATAACAAAGAAGAATCTTTGTGGACAGGAATGAGCGCAACCGCTCGCAAGCGTAAAGAGGAAGTGGCTCAGGCCCTGAAGAAACTCATCCAATCTAAGGGCAAGACACCAGCAATGAAGTACCAACAGCTGTTTGATGATCTCCGTGGCCAATCAGAGGCTGTAAGTCTATTTCCAATAAATAAACTAAACTGAAAACATGCCTGGTAGTTTTTAGATTTGTTTTAGCTTGAGGTTTAAAATATTGTCTTCTGTTTCAGGCCATCACAAAAGACATGTTTGATGAGGCACTTCGAGCGCTCGCTGATGAAGATTATCTGACCGTCACAGGAAAGACTGTTCGTCTGCTGTAAACACGCATGATAACATTGTGCTGCTTCTCCGCTCCAATGCTCCATTCTGTTTCTCTAGTGTGTTGTTTGTTAATAGCTGTATGTATAAAACCTTTCTCTACTGCAATAAATGAATTTTGTTAATCAAAAGAACAATTTATAACATGTCGTTTATAGAACACATTTGCTGTTCACATTATGCAGATACTGTGGATTCTACCTTGAGATCAGTAATGCATGGACAGACAAGCTACACTATATAACGTTAGTATTCACTCTTAAGTGACATCCATAGGGTTCAATATGATGTCGGTCCACTCTTTATAACGGCTTCAACTCTTCTGGGTTGGCTGTTCACAAGGTTTAGGAGTGTGTTTCCCAGAAACACGTTTGAGAGGTCACACACTGATGTTGGATGAGAAGGTCTGGCTCTCTGTCTCTGATCTAATTCATCCCAAAGGTGTTCTAATATGTTGAGGTCAGGACCTCAAAGTTCATCCACACCAGACTCTGTCATCCATGTCTTTATGGATCTTGCTTGCACTGGTGTACAGGCATGTTGGAAGAGGAAGGGGTCAGCTCCAAACTTTTCCCACAAAGTTGGGAGCATGGAATTTTACAAGATATATATTGTACTTATCTAAATGATGTTCAGTAAACCATGTTTGAGCTTGAAGATTTGGTTCATCTGTTGTCAGCAGTGGTTTGTTAATATTAAGTTTTCTTATATGATAAAATTAAAATAATTTTAATATTTGAACAATGTAAAGCGTATCACTACCCAAAACTCTTTCGTAGTCACAATATCTTAATTAATCATGATACATCTGATTATGGTATTACAACATGAGCGGAAGTACAAATGCAATATTTTAACAAATTTCAGATTGGCATATTTTTCAACATATTTTATTTTTGTGATTTAAAAAACGTTTTAATGCGAGAAGCTTTGCTGTACAAGAGACCTTAAAAATATGCATTATATATATGTAGATATGTGTATATATATATTTAACAAACCTTAAATATAAGGTAAAAAAATATAAAAAATTGAGAAAACGAGGAAATTATAAAAAGTTTATTTTCATAATTTTTTACTCATTTTCTAATCTAATTTTCATTTTTTTTTCTCAAAAAATATATATTGAGTATTTTTTACATCTCTTGCACAGTAAAGCTAATCCAATTATGCACAGTTTATGTTCATGCTTGTAAAAATATGCACTTTTATTATTTACACAACATATATTATAAGTTATACAAAACATTTATTGCACTGTTGTGTTTACTGGATTACTCAGCTACTAATATCCCTAAAATTAAAGTTGTACATAACTAATAATATGAAGATTAATAAAAAAAAATTTAATTTATGAAATTATTCAAATTTTACTCCCGCCCATATTAAAATACCATAACCAGATTTATCATGATTAATAAAATATTGTGGCTTTAAGAGATTGTTTTGGTATATTTATAAAGTGTGCGAGTATACATTGTATACATTTTATATATATATATATATATATATATATATACATACGCAAACGTTATATAAATATATTTGTATATATAATGTATACACAAACACTTTATATATTTATATAATGTATACACGCACACTTAATATTTGTACATCTGCACACATTTTATATATAAATATAATGTATAAACGCACACTTTATATATATATATATATATATATATATATATATATATATATATATATATATATAAATATAATGTATAATCGCACACTTTATATATATAAATATAATGTAAAAACGCACACTTATATATATATATATATATATATATATATATATATATATATATATATATATATATATATATAAATATAATGTATAAACGCACACTTTATATATATATATATAATGTATAATCGCACACTTTATATATATAAATATAATGTAAAAACGCACACTTTATATATATAATGTATAATCGCACACTTTATATATATATATATATATATAATGTATAATCGCACACTTTATATATATATGTATATATATAATGTATAAACGCACACTTTATATATAAATATAATGTATAAAGGCACACTTTATATATATATATATATATATATATATATATATATATATATATATATATATATATATATAAATATAATGTATAAACGCACACTTTATATATATATATATAATGTATAATCGCACACTTTATATATATAAATATAATGTAAAAACGCACACTTTATATATATAATGTATAATCGCACACTTTATATATATATATATATATATATAATGTATAATCGCACACTTTATATATATATATATATATATATATATATATATATATAAATATAATGTATAAACGCACACTTTATATATAAATATAATGTATAATCGCACACTTTATATATAAATATAATGTATAATCGCACACTTTATATATATATATATATATATATATATATAAAATGTATAATCGCACACTTTATATATATATATATATATAATGTATAATCGCACACTTTATATATATATATATATATATATATATATATATATATATATATATATATATATATAATGTATAAACGCACACTTTATATATAAATATAATGTATAATCGCACACTTTATATATATATATATATATATATATATATATATATATATATATATAATGTATACACACACACACTTTATATATATATATATATATATATATATATATATATATATAAAATGTATAATCGCACACTTTATATATATATATATATATATAATGTAAAAACGCACACTTTATATATATATATATATATATATATAATGTATAAACGCACACTTTATATATAAATATAATGTATAATCGCACACTTTATATATATAATATATATATATATATATATATATATATATATATATATAATGTATACACACACACACTTTATATATATATATATATATATATATATATATATATATATATAATGTATAAACGCACACTTTATATAAATATAATGTATAATCGCACACTTTATATATATATATATATATATATATATATAATGTATACACGCACACTTTATATATATATATATATATATATATAATATATAATGTATACACGCACACTTTATATATATATATATATATATATATATATATATGTATACACGCACACTTTATATATATATATATATATATATATATATATATATATATATATATATATATATATATATATATATAATGTATACACACACACACACTTTATATATATATATATATATAATGTATACACGCACACTTTATATATATATATATATAATGTATACACACACACACACTTTATATATATATATATAATGTATACACGCACACTTTATATATTTATATAATGTATACACACACACACTTTATATAAATATATTTGGATATATAATGTATATACACCATGTTTGAGCTTGAAGATTTGGTTCATCTGTTGTCAGCAGTGGTTTGTTAATATTAAGTTTTCTTATATGATAAAATTAAAATAATTTAATATTTGAACAATGTAAAGCGTATCACTACCCAAAACTCTTTCGTAGTCACAATATCTTAATTAATCATGATACATCTGATTATGGTATTACAACATGAGCGGAGTACAAATGCAATATTTTAACAAATTTCAGATTGGCATATTTTTCAACATATTTTATTTTGTGATTTAAAAAACGTTTTATGCGAGAAGCTTTGCTGTACAAGAGACCTTAAAAATATGCATTATATATATGTAGATATGTGTATATATATATTTAACAAACCTTAAATATAAGGTAAAAAAATATAAAAAATTTAGAAAACGAGGAAATTATAAAAAGTTTATTTTCATAATTTTTTACTCATTTTCTATCTAATTTTCATTTTTTTTTCTCAAAAAATATATATTGAGTATTTTTTACATCTCTTGCACAGTAAAGCTAATCCAATTATGCACAGTTTATGTTCATGCTTGTAAAAATATGCACTTTTATTATTTACACAACATATATTATAAGTTATACAAAACATTTATTGCACTGTTGTGTTTACTGGATTACTCAGTTACTAATATTTAAAAACTGCTTTTCCCCTAAAATTAAAGTTGTACATAACTAATAATATGAAGATTAATAAAAAATAATGTAATTTATGAAATTATTCAAATTTTACTCCCGCCCATATTAAAATACCATAACCAGATTTATCATGATTAATAAAATATTGTGGCTTTAAGAGATTGTTTTGGTATATTTATAAAGTGTGCGAGTATACATTGTATACATTATATATATATATATATATATAAAGTATAATCGCACACTTTATATATATATATATATATATATATAATGTATAATCGCAAACTTTATATATATATATATATATATAATGTATAAACGCTCACTTTATATATATATATATATATATATATATATATATATATATATATATATATATATATATATATATATAATGTATACACACACACTTTATATATAAATATAATGTATACACACACACACTATATATATATATATATATATATATATATATATATATATATATATATATAATGTAGACACACACACTTTATATATAAATATAATGTATACACACACACTTTATATATATATATATATATATATATATATATATATATATATATATATAATGTATACACACACACTATATATAAATATAATGTATACACACACACTTTATATATAAATATAATGTATACACACACACTTTATATATATATATAATGTATAATCGCACACTTTATATATATATATATAAATATAATGTATACACACACACTTTATATATATATAAATATAATGTATACACACACACTTTATATATAAATATAATGTATAAACGCACACTTTATATATATATATATATATAATGTATAAACGCACACTTTATATATATATATATATATATATTTATATATATATATATATATATATATAAATATAATGTATACACACACACTTTATATATATATAAATATAATGTATACACACACACTTTATATATAAATATAATGTATAAACGCACACTTTATATATATATATATATATATATATATATATATATATATATATATATATAATGTATAATCGCACACTTTATATATAAATATAATGTAAAAACGCACACTTTATATATATATATATATATATATATATATATATATATATATATATATATATATATATATATATATAATGTATAAACGCACTTTATATATAAATATAATGTATAAACGCACACTTTATATATATATATATATATATATATATATATATATATATATATATATATATATATATATAATGTATACACACACACACTTTATATATATATATATATAATGTATACACGCACACTTTATATATTTATATAATGTATACACACACACACTTTATATAAATATATTTGAATATATAATGTATATACACACACTTTATATATTTATATAATGTATAAACGCTCACTTTATATATATATAAATATAATGTATACACACACACTTTATATATATATATATATAATGTATACACACACACTTTATATATAAATATAATGTATACACACACACTTTATATATAAATATAATGTATACACACACACTTTATATATAAATATAATGTATACACACACACTTTATATATATATATATATATATATATATATATATAAATATAATGTATAATCGCACACTTTATATATATATATATATATATATATATATAAATATAATGTATACACACACACTTTATATATAAATATAATGTATACACACACACTTTATATATAAATATAATGTATACACACACACTTTATATATATATAAATATAATGTATACACACACACTTTATATATATATAAATATAATGTATACACGCACACTTTATATATATATATATATATATATATATATATATATATATATATATATATATATATATATATATATATATATATATATGTATATATATATATATAATGTATACACACACACTTTATATATAAATATAATGTATACACGCACACTTTATATATAAATATAATGTATACACACACACTTTATATATATATATATATATATAATGTATACACACACACTTTATATATAAATATAATGTATACACACACACTTTATATATAAATATAATGTATAAACACACACTATATATATTAGTAAACATGACATCACGTGTGTTCTCCTCTCTCCGGGGATCACGTGACAGCAGCACGTCACACGGCGCGGTGACGTCACAGTGTGGTGCGCTTCAGGATCGGGCAGAAGAAGATGGCGGCCTCCTCAGGTTTGTCTCACATCTCCTCAATCCTCGCGCAGCTGCTCGGCGTTATTCTAACATCGCATCCGCTCGCCGCACAGCCCATAAGAGCACAAACACGATCCGAGATATTTACAGCCATGAACTCTTACACATTTACTCACAGTTTCTTCTTTAGACACGAAAGTGTGCAGATTCATCTGTGTGTGTGTGCGCGTGCTAAGAGCTAACGGCCCTCACACAGATTCTGTGTAACAATAACATCAACTTTTATTCATGTTATCTCTCACATGTTATTAAATAGACATGTTTTAATGTTATTTATTATTATAATGCTTAAATAATTGTAATAAATGTCGTTTGTTGGATTTGGGCGGGTTTCTCTCTTCTGAGGCGATGAGAACCGTTGGTGGTCTCGTGCCAAGATTCAAATGGGCCTAAATCTGATGTTTATTTCTCAATTTAAACTTCTAATTAATCATATCAAGATATTTAATATAATAGATATTAATAATGAATACTGTACATTATTATGACGTAGTAGATGGTGCATTCAGATGAATAATAATCAATGATCATTTATTATTATATTTTTGTGTGACGTTTTATTTACATATATGCAAATAAGGTTAAAATAGATAAAAATGTGTGTTTTGTTTATTTGTGTTTAAGTAAAGATCATTGCTTCTCTTTAAACTATTGAACATCTTTAACTCTAGATCTGGTTTGTTAATCTGTCACTTTTACATTTATTTAATGATTATTAAAATTTAAAAATAATTTTATGAAAAAATAAAAAGATAACTATGCTGGTATTTGAGAGAAATTATAATGAATGTATGTTATCTATAAGATGAAAAAAATGATGATAAAGTCATTCATTCAATGATAATTCTGTATGGATTATATATCTCATGCTTTATTATTATATATGTATATATATAATACTGTTGTATTTTATATGTATTTATATATGGTGGTAGTGTGTATATATATATATATATATATATATATATATGTATATGTGTGTGTGTGTGTGTGTGTGTGTGTGTGTGTGTGTGTGTGTGTGTGTGTGTGTGTGTGTATATATATGTGTATATATATATCTATACACTTATACATATATACCCATATATACACATATACACATACATATATATATATACACAAATATAAACATATATATATATATACTGTCAGAACTCCTGATCTGATTTACTCGAGAAATGTCATTTTGCGTCTTCATCTTACCCGTTTGTGAGAAAAAAGAACTGTCACTTAAAACTGACTAATATATGTATGGAACCACAATAATCAATGTTTATTATCAGGACATTTATAGGTACAGCGTTAGATGTTCAATGTATGTAAATATTGAACGCATGTTTTTGTATGCATTTGTTTTGGAGTTTTTGAGGAAGTCAGACAGAAAAATACACAGCAGGACGGGTGTCATTTCCTGACTCATTCAAAAATAAGGGATACGGTTTTGTTGTTCATCGCTCATCTGATCCGGCGAATATCGCCTCTCCGCTTTTTCACATCTGAGAAAGTACTGTCGCCACTTTTGAGTGTGTTTTTCAGATTAAAGTTCACTTGCGGACAGGAAAGAATTTTGTTACATATCAGCAGTCTCTTAAATATTCACTAGTTGACTTCATCCAGATTTTGGTTTTAAAGCTTTTCAACACTTTCCGGTCTCTCCGTCTGCCATAAAACAACTGAAACAGCATTGCAGGATTATTCATTTCTGAGTACTAGTAAAGGTTCACCTCCCGGTTAAGTTAAGGAGACTTTAATTAACCTCAATTAAAGTCACATCTGAGCTCGTTTTGCACACCACTTATAATTTGTGTAACTTGAACGTTTATAAATGTGTCACAAAAGAATGTGTTTATATTCATAAGCTGTTGCGATTTTCCACAATGTGTTAATAGTTCTACAATGTGACAGTTTTGCATTTGATTCACAAAAACATCATGCATAATAATTAAAGAAACACCTTACACTATTTAACATCAAGTGCGGTAAACCAAATGTACACAGTCAAGTAAATGTGTGACTGACTGTGTGGTTTCTAAGATGTCTCTTTCTTGTTGCAGGAGTCAAAGTTCCCCGTAATTTTCGTTTGTTGGAAGAGCTTGAGGAAGGACAGAAGGGTGTTGGTGATGGGACGGTGAGCTGGGGTTTGGAGGATGATGAGGACATGACTCTCACACGGTGGACAGGCATGATCATCGGACCTGCGCGAGTATGTTTCTTTTCAATTGTATTTACTGTGTATTAAATGGTCATAGCCAGGAAATCAGGCCTGGGCAATTCCTGCGTTATGGACGTGACATTTTGCATTATGGAAGTGACATGTTAACACTCTTACAAAATAAAGTTTACGTGTACACTGAACCTAGTGTTTATATTATAGAAAACCAATGTTGATAGTTTTTAAACATTAGAAAAAATGCCCAAGTTTTCATTTAAAAAAAGATACAAACCTACATTATGGAAGTGACAAAAAAAGGAAACCGCTCTGGGAGACAATAAACCTCCTAAGATTTCTGTGAATTAAAATATAGACATCATAGAGAGGATAGCTCTATGTAGAACATAAAATAATCACTATATTTTTATTTTCATATGCCAAGCATGTTATGAGCAAAATGTAGCCTTGTGGATGTGATGGTCCCGAAAATAGTCCTTGCCTACCCATGCAAAATCATGAACAAAATATAAAAATAATTCTATGAAAACTTAAAAGAGAGATGTCACATGGTGATCTGAAACACCAAAAGTTCACAAATGTGATATCAGTATAGTAAAAAAACCTTTGGTAAAATGTTATATTTCCATGGTAAGGTTGACATTTTCACGGAATTACCCCTCCGCAAAATCATTCCTTATTACCATTACTGGAAGCTCAGAGCTCAAACAGATGATCTGTAACTTTCATACTTCTGACACATGACATCTGGAGGTGTAGATCAAAATAAAGATGAATTGCCATGGATAGAAAAGACCTTTCAATAAATTATTTTATATATTCATAGTGTATTTAATGTACAGTGTTTTTCACGATCTGGACGTATTGCTTTTGCTGTATGAGATTTAATAATTTTAACAGATGTTAAAAAGACTTCCTATTTAACATTGGGTTTCAAGACTTAATGTGTTCCAAGGAACCTTCAGTAACTTTCAGTTATGTTGTTATGTTTTTCAGTAAAGTAAATTCTTATACTTTAGAAGTTCATTAAAAATCAATTATACTATTTTTATACTTGCTTAACTATAAGTTTTATATCACTGTATCTTTTGCTTGGAGAAAATGCTGTCTGTTAAATTTAGATTTGAATGATTTAATATTTTACAATTTTACAATTTAGTTTATTTTTTTCCATCGCTTTACAGTGAAATATAAGTGTAGGATGTGATTGCAGTTTGTAATCATTGATCGCCTTTATTTGGATATTTAAAATATATCATCAGATGTATGCAAATATCATGGAAATGAATCTGTGGATAGGTATGGAAATCTGTGAATCTCGTCTCTGAGTGTTTCAGTGATTTCCAATACGACAACAGCAAGTAGAATGAAACTGTATCGAAGTGATTACCCTTAAAATCTGAATTTCAGCTTATGCTTTTATTCAGCAATGAAGAGATTTGATAAAAGAATGAAATGGGAAGTTCTTGTTGACTTGTTTTCTATGATGTTTACAAAAGATCACGTTTCATGATCCGTTTGTCATTTCAGCTCTAACATTTATCCTGTTTTTATTTCAGACTAATTATGAAAACAGGATATACAGCCTGAAAGTGGAGTGCGGACCTAAATATCCAGAAGTACCACCGACTGTTAGATTTGTAACAAAAATTAGCATGAATGGAATAAATAATTCCAATGGGATGGTAAGTGCAGACACCTTTATAACATTTTAAACATCATGTTTCCGCTATGATATTTACAGCAGGATCTTGAGGATTTCTCATGCAGTACTACAGAGGAAAGACTGCATTCAGTGTTCGAATCTAAGCAGAAGTTATAATGAAGTTATATTGTACTCTGTGGGATATTAAATCAAGCTGTGTATACTCTTTGTATCTGATGTGATGAGATTTAGGAAATTCTATTGCAAGAAGCGTCATTTCACAAACCAGCATTGAACTGTTGAAACACATGCATCAATGGTAGTTGTTCAGTCATTTGGCTGGTCAGGAAGTAAATGTTCAGCAACCACAGGACTGATTTAGCAATGTGTTGTTATTTTTTAAGATGAGAACATTAGTGTGTTTAAGTATGTTTAAGTGTTACAGAACGCATATTTTAGCATATTTGTTTTATGAGATTTATTTGACACTGTATACACCCAGCATTAAGCGTTTTCTCTAAAACTACTTCACATCATTAAAGAGTCAATACATTGTGATGTACATTAATAGTGTCCAGTGAAATCTGTTATATTTTATCCCAGATTTCCAGTTTCTTGTCTTCTAAATTTTACTTATTAAAACGCAACTTATTCAGTAGTTATAATAAACCTTTACATTTAACATTGTGTGAGGTATTGATTTAGAGATCTGGCACTTTAGTGTTGTGTCTCATAATTACCTAATTTCAATTTTAAATGCTAATATTAAAGTCGTAACAAATACAGCGTTTCATCATAACCAATATCTTTTATTTTACCAACAACCTCAATTTTTCTTAATGTTTATTTTCACAAACATATTTGGAAATGAGTTATGAGAAGTTTAAAGGAAAATTAAAATCAATGTTGCTCATATAAGACACAAGTCAACTTTAAGTTAAATTTGTAAACAGTTTATTACATATTGCCATTTACTATATAAAGTAGTGCATAATGAATGTTATTCAGATCAATGTTGGCTTCTATAGAATATTTTGCATTTGGAAAGTTTGACAATTGTAATTTTGCTAGAAACTCTTAAAGTGATAGGACACCCAAAAATGAAAATGTAATAATTTCTAACATGCATTACTAATGTATGACACAAAATAGGATATTTTGAAGAATGTTGGTATTGGTGACTGTCAATATTACAAAAGTGGATTACCAAAAATTTGTATAGTACGTTCTTTTGTGTTCTTGAGAAGGAATTTTAAAAATGACAAAAATGTAAGCAAATGAAAAAGGATTTTCAATCACTAAAAGACCAATGCAGTTACACACTTTTTGCATGCCGTTTAATTTAATGAAAATACTTGGTTTACTGTAAGTTAAATAAGTGAAGTAATTCAGTATGTCTTGAAGTGTGCCTCTTATATAGTGAGCACTGTGTAGACTGAATCACATGACTCATTACCGCTGTCCTCTTCCTCTCTCTTGTGTCTTTGCAGGTGGATGCACGTAGCATACCAATTCTAGCAAAATGGCAAAACTCATATAGCATTAAAGTCGTTCTTCAAGAGCTAAGGCGTCTTATGATGTCCAAAGAGAATATGAAGCTTCCCCAACCACCAGAAGGACAAACATACAGCAATTAATTGTAAATGATTGTGACCCTCTGTCTTAAACCTTACTCTCTTAGAAATGTCTTGTACATCATCAGAAACAAACAAACGAATATCGGTCACTCCCGTCTCCACCGATGGGGCACGATTGGACCTTTCTATTAGTTTAGCTTGACAAACAAAGAATGCCTTTAATGTGTGGCACCATCATTTCTGTTTTACGATTACGAGTGCACAAATCTCTCCTCTAGTAACCTTCCATCGACCACAAGCTTATGTTTTTGAGCTGAGTTCTGTCGAAGAAAGAAAGGCATGTTTTGAACCATGAGGTTTATACAGATCTATACATTTTAAGTTAATGCAACTGGGCACCAAATTCTGAAATTAGGACGCGTATACGACGGCATGCTTGTAAAAAAATAAATGAGGAAAAAAGCGAAACATGATAAAAGCAGCTGAGTAAGTTGTATGTTTTTTGTGTGTGTTTGTGTGTATGTATCTGAACCCCTCACTGACAGTAATGTTAAGGGTGCTTAAAAGTGTGCCTGTAGAGAACTAGTAGTATGGCAAACGGGAGGGGTGGTGGTTATAAAGGTTTTTTTTGTTTTTATTTTTAATATCTGTATTTCACACAATAGCAGTTTGATTCAGCGCGTTAGCTCTTGACTTGTAAACGGATGTTCTGAAATTAAACCATGCAATTAACTCCTACAGGAAATGTCGGGTGCGTTAAAAATGTGACCCTCCAACACGCTGTCAGACTTTGTTTGTGTGCGAGTCCATCACATGCCACAAAAACACTGAGATGTTACTGTACCAAACCGCAAATCCTTGCCATTCGGAGATGGATGAGGAGAGGTTCATCCTCCCTGTGCAGATTCACATCGATGAGTTATGTAAAACCCTGAACCATTTTGAATCTTAAATTCCGGCAGACACCTTTCAGTGTATCTGAACACGTGTGACGTTTTATGACAAATTAATTTACTGAAAATTTGAGAATGTACCCATCCATCGAATCTCCTCTTGTGTTGGGAAGGATTTGCTGTCTGGAGCTCGCCCTTGCTTAACCACAGTGCTTAAAAACTCCACCTATAACTGCAATGGCATGCTGTTCTGTACCTGCATCATTAAATCTAAATCTATTACTTCGGTTATTATAACATTAGAAACACTGTTATAATCTAGGTACTCTAACAAACCTTGATTTGTAATTCCAGTGACCGGTGGGGAGCTGTTGTATTTTTCATTTATGCTTCGGTTGGCTATGACTATTCCACTATTCATCTTTAGCAAAACCAATAGGCTGTTACTGTGCAAATTAATATATGTAGTGAGAATTTCTTAAAGTCTCGACATGTTTCGGAATCACAATCACCCTACACTGTAATGAGTTTAAGAATCATTTTTCTCCCTGTTTGTTTTTTCTTTCCTTTTTTAAGACAACCAAATTAAGTTGGATTTGTGACACCGGGGCTATGTTCAGAATAATAAAACAAACCATGTGGAACACATACAGGTCTTCCTCTTTTCATTTTAATGCAGGTTTTGTGTTGCATGTGTATTTTATTATTAAATTAAATGCAGATTTTTTTTTTTGGTTGAATACTGCATTCAACAACAAAAAACTTTTAACACATTAGCATGCGTAGGCTAAACCTTACAGTTTTAATTCAACATAATGGGGAGTACATTAATGTTTTTTATGAATAAGTAATACATTAGTTCATAAATGATTTATATTCTTCTTAGCTGAACTGCTCATTTAATTATCAGACATTACAGAATTGGACAACAGCCATAAAGAAGCAATATTTTTAAAATAATGGTCCTGTTCTGTTCTCTTGAATGCATAGTTATTTCCAAATAAACGTTTACTGGCAGCTTTTCAGTTTTAAGAAAGGTTTGATGTTTAAGTGAATCTGTCCTTCAGATTTCAGAAAGAAAAATGTTAAAACTCGAAAGGAATATATTCACAAAATTGAAAATGTCATTTTCAACCTGTGTAACTAAAGTTTCAGCAGAACACAAAAGAAAGTATTTTGAAGAATGTTGATAGCTGTCTTACGTGTTGCCTATTCACTTCTATTGTATGAACCCAGCCGATGCAAAAAGACAAAGAGTACCATTGATTTTTTGGTTCCTAACATTCTTTAAAATTACTTATTTTGTGTTCTGCTAAAGAAAGAATGTCATACAGGTCTAAAATCTCTTTAAATACATCAAGCAAGAGATGTTACAGTACACACAAAAAACAAGCATAATTGTGTGTGTTGGCTTAGAAATGAAATGATGCTATTGTATAAGCGAAAATCTTTGATCATGTCGACCTTACCAAAGTAAGATACCAAACGTCCACCTTATTAAAGTAAATACCAAAGGTTTTACCTAAACGACACATGTCAAACAGTTTACACACTCTTGTGAGGTCTTTACGTTTGTAAACTCAAGTTAAGGCTGTTTTCAGTATTGTCATGGCCATAATGCTACATTTTGTTCATAAACCGAAATATGACAATTAAATATAGTATTATTATTTTACGTACTATAAAAGCTATCCCTTCGTCACTTGTTGGTAATTATGTCCTCAGAATCTTTGGAAAAGTTCTTTCTTTTATTTGAAGCTTTCCAAGTTCACTAGGCCTACTATAGCATGTTAACCTTGATCAGATTTATTGACTGGCCTGTCAAGATCATCCAAATGTGATACAACACAACCTTGTGTGCCGCTTGTTGTTATATTTCTGTTGTTTTGTGTTCCCTCATAAGTACAAGGTTAACACAAACTGTCACATCATGACCTTGCTCAATGTAAAAACCCTCTAGGAATTCAAATGTCTCAATGTGACTCATTGAATTCTGACTTACAGCCACCAAGAGGCAGTACATGCACAGATAAAGTTTCAGATTGAGTGTGCAGTGTCAGCTCACATCACAAGAGGACACTATGGTGGTTTATATTGTTCAGCTAGAGACATTTTTTATGTCTCTAAAGCTATGGGGTATTGACCTCGCCAAAGGGAAATCTGATGACGGGGCAGAAACCAAAGCAGTTTTTCTGTATCTGAGGCCGTGTATAATTGAAGCTTTATCCTCGACACTTGTATGCGGTTTGTCTCTGTCCGAAGGGACTTTCATCCTGAATTAGCCGCTGCTTAGAGGAAAAGTCCCTTATTAAAGAGTCATGTTCACTGAATATCTGTCATTGAGATTTCACAGCAAGTGTGACCAACAAGTCACATGCCTTTATAATTGATGCGATATGGAGTTTATAAATGGGGTTTCCGAATACTTTACAAGTCCAAAGGTTTACACCAAAATCCTTTATCCATCCAAAAGAAGATATTTTGACAAATGCTGTTTTGTGTTCATGCAGTTTTGTGCATTCTTCAAAATATCTTCTGCAAAAGTAAGCAATACAGATTACATGAACTGATCCACAATTCTGTTGTATGCTCATAGGTCATTTAGGATGATTTTTATGTCTAATAAAGACTATTTTAGTTAGACCTAACTAAACATTATTGCACAACAATACATTAACAAATGTATCAATGCTTAATTAATAATTTTATGTATTATTTTTAAAGTTTCAATCAGTCGCATTGTCTACTCACGTTCTTATATATTGCAGAATATGGCATGTTTATGTTCCGCTTCAGCGACGGAGTGATGATCCATGTATCCCAGCATGCTTTGAATATATTTCTGCATCTTGTGGGCATCAATGAAAACAGGTAATGTGACCTTTCATTTTAAGAATGAACGGACATCAAAAATGTGCTTGTTCTCCTAGATGCCTTACAATACGATTAGTATGCATTGTGTTTAAGCATTACATAATATCAGTGAAAGATATAATCGTTGTTCAGTAAGATCCAGTGAAGTTCTATTGTATGAAAAGGTTTTGTAGGTGGACTCTTTATGATGTGCATGAATGGCCTCTGGTGAGACGTTGTGGCAGACTGAAGTCATGTGTGGGTTTTCTCATCTCCTTGTCGCCCGTTCACGCTCTTGACTGATGAGATGCAATTGTAAATCTCGACTGGAGACAGTCTAAAAGCGTGTTTACAGAACGCTCCGCTGAGCCTCACAGTAAACCATGACATCAGGTTTATGATGACATCACACAGTAATCAAAATGATGCTGCGGGCGGCATGATTACATAAGATCAATCTACACTTCGGAATAATAGTTATTAAAAACAATAGCATGCATAATATAATGCTTATATATTACTGCTTATGTGGTACTTGAATCTTTAATATGAATTTAATATGATATGAATTAACCATTGGTCCGTTTGCCAATGCAGGCATTGAATATAAATGTCATAATGGGTGACTGGGTCATGATGGACATTTTTGGAAAGATAGTTTTGCAGTGGGCCAGAGATTTTTGGTGTACTCAAGCAATGCATATATCTACTAAATCGTAAAGACACAAGCCTCAAATGCTTAAAACTTCTCATTTTGAGGGCTTTAAAAGGAATGAAATGAATAGAATCTTAAGGCGCGTTAAGGAGAAAAGGCAAGAATAAATAAGCTGTGTACGGATCCCATTCCAAGTTATTTATTTAGGGGGCAATGCCAGCAGACTTTGTGTCTCTGGCTTGTGAGCCCTATTAAATTACCGCTGGATGTTTTTAATTACCGCCCATAAATGGAGTAACACAGCACGCTCAGAGCGTTTCAGACCCCTGTCCACACTGAGGGGGGCGGCCTTGGTCCCCGCTCGGTCCCGGTGGTCTTACTGTGTCTGTGTACTGGAAGTGTTAGAAAGTGTGCTCTTTTTTGGAGAAAAAAAGTGAATGTTTCTCACTGCTGGTATAAGAAGGGGAAATGGGTAGTTAAACAAGGGTGAGAGAGAGAGAGAGAGAGAGAGAGAGAGAGTGGGACAAGGCTCGTATCCACTTAATTGCGCTTAAATGAAAAGAGTTTTGGCTTCTCGTGCTCTGTGTTTAAAGAGACCTAAATGCAATCCCAGATGTATGGCCGCAAAGCGTCACTCTGGTTGGCCCTGCAGGCTGTAATCCGTCTCCAGCGCCGGTGCTTGAGCTAATAGCACTTGTCGCCAGTTGAATTGCGTTAAAGTCTCTCTTCAAACCTCAAATCCAAAGAGGAATATTTTCGCATGACCTCGTGTGCTGAATCAAACCAAACCGCTCTGCCGCTTCAACTCGGATCCTTCCACAGAAAGCTACCGACCGCTTATTCCATTTTGATACAAATCCATATTTTAGGAAAGCGATGAATCTGTGAGTCAAGTCGAACTGATTGGAAATGCTTGCTGTAAACCGAAGGAGAAGTCGAGCTATCAGATGACATTGTTCGGTGCTTTTGTCAAATGTAAGATGGCAGAAGAGAGCCGTCACGAGCTATAAAAGTCAGTACATCAAGGTCATCGACTAGTGTTCCAGGCCAGACAGAAGTCTCCCTGTGCATACTTCATGCATTCTTGCTTTATTATAGAAATAACAAACCTTTCTTGAATGTTTAACCTTCAGATGGTTGTGTTATTAAACCTGCTGTGTTGGTATTCATGGAGATAGAATCTCTTTTAACTAATCAACTTGACTAAATTGTATCAAGCCGTTGCTCCGTCTCTCCATCATAACAGTGTGGTTACGTGTACTTATTTTGCTTTCATAAGGGGGCGTAGTCATCTTAAAACCGAATTAACAGCATATTCTCTTGATTTGACACTTAACTTGAATATGTCCAATTTTGATATACTGACGATTTGGATTTTTCTCAAAGAGTAATGTTCGAAGAGGTATACAGGTTTTAGAATAGGACCAGATCCGATCTCGTCTGCTTTTCACGTTGATTTGAAAGCCACATTGCATTACCTGATTGAAGCTTCCAGGAACTCTCAAATATAGCACCTGTGGATGAGCTGTCACATTCTGAGATGGACAACAGCGGAGACGATGTGTCCGGGGTTAGCGTCAGACTTCCTTTACACTCCGTAAGGGTTCCAGAGGACCGTAAACCTGCAGAGGTGGAACACAGCGGACAAATGTTCTGGTGACAGAATGTCTGTGAGGACAGCGAGTCTGTGCCACAGGCTGCAGGAATGATCCACAGGATGCAGGACAATAGTGGGAAGGAAAGAGAAGGCAACATGAAAGAGACATTAACCTGCCAACCTGCGACGCGCCGATACGAGTCCTGTACATCCCTCTCCCTGAATAAAGCCGTACATTCAGTGTACTTCCTGAAATATGTTTTTACGATATAAACATTTTTTGGATACTTTGACTCATATATGTGAAATTTACAAACAAAGGCCGTATCATATGTACTTAGATCCCATGTCGTTAAACTCGGCATTCGTTGACAGACAACTGCAATATTTTTAAATGGATTTTCTTTTAGAACTTCAGGTTTTATTTATGATGCCGTTCCTGGACGGGAAACGGCGATGAGACATTGTGCTTGCGTTTTTTATTGCAGTGTCGTGATTATATGTAGTTATGTGAAACAGAATTATCACTCTCTCCTCAACACCAACATCTTGAAATTGATGCCTGTTTACTTTAGCAAGACTTACGGAATCATGTCAGTATTCTGTTCCCTGAAGAAGCCGTCCTGTGCGGCGCGGTTTGCTTTGAGGTTTTGGATGAAGTTTCTCTCGGCTGGATGGGATGGAGAGCGAGTTGAGTTGGGATGTTTTCTGAGGTTCTTGTGGTCTTCAGATGAAGAGTTGTTCTGCTGTGAGGTCACGATTAATTCCTCATTATTGTTTTTTCTTTACATCGGGCTATACGATGCTGTTATAAAAATGAATGGATGGATGGATGGATGGATGGATGGGTGGATAGGCAGTTTGCCTGCCAACTTTCTTCAAAATTCTGTTCTTCAGAAGGAAAAATGTTTGCGTGTACAATCACATTATTTTGCCCAATTGTGTATGTATAAATTCCAATAAACTTTTTCCAATCGACACATTTTAACACAATTGTATAGTAAATGCAGGAGTCTAGTTAAGTGAAAGCTGTTTAATTTTCAAGATAATTGTTTAAGCAATGAGATTTGAAAAAAACATAGTCTTTAATTTGCTAAACCACAATTCATTACAATTTTGAATGGTAACTCCGAATGCGTACTTTGGGTTGTTACAAATAAATGGCTAAACCTGTCATATTTCGATTCGAAATAGTAGAGCTGTGTCCTTATCGTTTGTTATAAAGGAATATTTTTTAATCATCCTACAATTTTGAGTGCTTGCAGGTTGTTGTTCGCATGTCAAAGTAAGGAAGGAAATAAAAATCTCATTTTGCTGTGAGTTTTCATGCACAAAAGCAAACTTGGATTAAAGGCATCAAAGAGATTGTGTGTCTCCTGAAGCAGCCACAGTCTGACATGAAATCTATCCCTGATAATACAAACACTAAGAACAGAGGATCCAGAAATAACTCGCTCGCACAAGATGTGGAAGCGATTAGCACGAGCTCTCGTGTGTGTGTGTGCGTGTGTTTGTGTGCATGCGTGTGTGAGGCAGTTGTCGGTCGGCTGAGGGTTATGAGCGACGCCAGTGAGCGAGAGTTGTGTGTGTGTGTTGGCTTTGGGGAAGTCGTGGGGGTGTCTGGTTTTGTGCAAAAGAACTCATAAAAGTCACATTTGTTAGTGATGCATGAGGAAGTGAAGGCAGCTTTGGCACATGTGTCTGTGGTGCTAAATTAACTGTTAACACAAATAATCAAAGTGCAGGGCCCATTGAGTACTGGCGCCAGTCAAACACCAGGAGGAGGGGTCCCGGGCTGAGACTGCACCTCTGTTCCTCTCCACGGCCGATCCCAGATCGGCCCACGATATCGCCGTCACTTCCTGAAAAGGTGCTCGGCCCCCGGAGCGTTTGTGCCGGGCCTCTGGCAGGTGGAGGTCTCTCTCCGCTCATAGGGACTTTCACAGGATGGAAGTGCTTACAAAACAGAGCCGCCTGCCGCTCCTCCAGAGGAAAAGCTCCGTCACACTCCTTCTTTCCAGCTATTGTTGCTCAGGGATCTGCTGCCGGATTTAGACGGCGGCTTTTGTGCGCGCCGGTTCGGACAGGCACAGGACGTGGCATCAGGAAGAGATGATCAGTGATCTTTAATCGGAATGAAAGATCAGTATGGATGCTGAATACGGATGATGTAAATGTAGAAGTTTATCCAACACAAATTTGAAGTTTTTTCCGAAAAACATGCAGTGACCCAAAACATGTCTGGATTTCTTCGCATCAGATAAAATGTTCAGTACGGTGTTTCTCAAACTTAAAATCCCTTTCACAAAGCCTTGTCAAGGTCATTTTTAATGGATGTATGAGGTCAATTCCTCTGGAGCTAACGCAGGTGTCCCATCACAGGTGTAGTTCAGCACATTAACCATGGACATATTCCACTAATGTTTCACATCCTGTAAAGGTCAAAAATACTCAATGAGTCTGTTTAACACCTACCAGCCCTCAAAGATCCTTTTTCCAATAGACCATTTGAGCAACAGTCTTAAAAATATGATCATTTTATAATTCAAACATTCTTCTAAAGATTCATACATAATGGTTTTAAGACTTTGGGAATAGCATTGTTTGCGTAAGTTTGCATTTTTTATGAGAGACAATGTAAACAAAAAGAATTTAACATATTGTTATTTTTTACATATCAATATATAATAATTTTACTTATTAATATTGTTAATAAATAGTAACACTTTTTTGTAATAGTGAATTTTAGAGAAATAAACTGGTGGATCTTTCAATTCTTTTCAATCAATTCTTTTTATATTTCTCACTGAGAAAAAATAATTTAATACTTTAAAATATTATAATTAGTTAATATGACTGTTTGATTTTGATATATTTACCAGAATCAGAATGAGATTTATTGTCAGGTGTGCTTACACACACAAGGAATTTGTCTTGGTTGAAGAAGCTTCCAAAACACAATGTAAAGTGTCAAGAAAATGAAAAGTCACGTCGAAAACAAAAGGTAAAAAATTAAAATAATATGTAAGTTAAACACTCAATTGTAAAACGCAATGTGACAGAAAAGCTCCGGATGGAATAGAATATAACAGATGTTTTCAATATAAAAGGTGCTATATGTGAACTGTCGGAGTATTCTACACATTTATTGCACAGTAGGGTGTATAGTATGTATACATGTAGCTGTAAGAAAAAGTCACATGAAACAGTTTTTATAGTTCATTCTAACATCTTCTATAAATGAGTACATTTAAATTAATTTCAAGCATCTAAATATGTTATAAGGTCACTTTATGTACTAAAAATCTGCCCGCAACCTGTCCTAATGATGTCATATTTTATTTCTGCTCTTATAAATTAGGCCTGTTATGGTGCCCGCAGGACTTTCTTTCATATCATTTTAAAAATGGGAAAAAGTCACTGGAGGGCAGTTTGGAAGAGCGGGAGAGCATCAATCACGTCTGAGGGCATATTTTGGGTCTGGGTCAGTTTCCTGTGTTGAGAAGCGCACACCTCATTTGTTAATGGATTGATCTGAGAGGCTCCAAACTCAGTTAGGGCTTTGCTATCGCTGTCTGTATCTGTGCAATATATTAAATCTTTCCCCCCACGTTATTTTTCTTTCTGTAATATTGTATAGGAATGTTCCAGTGGTGTTTTAGTCTTACATGGCTCTTGAACAAAAACTTATATTTAAGTGATGCATTTCTCCACTGTTGATGTACCCGTAGACCAACGTTTAAAAATTTGGAAACGTTTTACTTTTTTCTATTAAAAACGTTTGTTCTTTAGGTGTATGCCTGAATGTCTGAAAGGAGTTCAATAGACAAATATTAAATTATGCAAACACTAAACGTTTTATTTAACAAAAAGGTTTTTGAAATGTATGACTTTGTCTGAATATTAAAGAAAGAACAGCCAATAAGAGCGCAGAATAGACGGAGACTCTTTTAACAATTCTTAAAAAGCATCTCAGGGACTTTAAGAAGCTGCTGGAGAAAATGACAAGAAAACATTTCTGCAAACACATTTTCTCATGATGTGTTTAGCATCGAAGTTCTTTCATTATGTTGCGTATTTCTTGTTACACATGATTTGTGAAGCATCATTCTGAACAAGACATATAAGATGAGAGTTTAACATCTGTGATCACTAGAATCAAATGTATGAATACAAATATTAAATCTGTGTTTATTTTTGTAAACACGATCAAGTGCAAATATTCTGGTCTCTGACCAGCAAAGCAACAATGAATCCATTCACGTCGACGCAGAAAGCTTTTAAAACAATGTAGTGAAAAAGAGCAAACCCCACAGCAGCTTTCTGTGACATCACTGCGAAAACAGTTTGGCTCCCCTGATACTCTCTGTTTCCCATGAAGCCTTAGAAAGTGGGCAGCAGTCTGCGCTCGCCTGGCGCCACAGTCATCACGCATGTCAGTCATTTGCGAAACGCTCTGTTTTCCTTCGAGGATGAGTTAAGCTCCTCCTTCGGCCCTAACGATTTATTTTAGGCTCCGTCGTCCAAGGCCAAAATTTCCCCCAAAACTCTCTCTCTCTCTCTCTCACACACACACACACACACACACACACTAGCTTCCTTCAAATCAACGTTTACCTTGGACTTGTTGTTTTAATACGAACCAATCAGCTAAGCCGCTGTTAGGAATATCCCGCGGGACTCTTGCTCGCTTTCCCAATAGAGCCATTCATTCTGAGGACGCGAGCTCCACATCTGCTTTCCATTCATTCTCATACAATAGTTCTCATCCAGCGTTGGGTAATCTCTGCTTTAACCATCAGATGATTGCCAACGTTGGCCAGTAACCAGTTAGAAGTGAGACCTTCCACACGACCCTCATGTTTGAGTAACCCGCTTCGACATATCTATTTTAAGAACGTTGAATGTGGATGTGAAGGAAGCTACAGGTGTTGGCCGAGATCCTCAAGGGTGCATTCGAAAGCTATTGACACACTTTTACAGAGCCAATAACTTCCATCTGTAAAATCATATTAGAAATCTGTTAGGAATTATGTAGTGAAGTGGATTTGCTTCCTTTTTAAGAATTGATAAACGGTTTTGTCGTCATAGTGATGCACGGTTACGGGTCGGATCAAATATGAACAAATCCAACATTTGGTGAGAAATGAATCATAAATATACACTGCGGTTCAAATCAAACTATTCTGTCTCGATTTTATCACATTGCCTTTGATAAGTGGTTGTCAAATGTACCACTGAACTCTTTGCTGTCCTACTGTGCATTCTTCAAAATATCTCTTTTTCTGCTTTAGAGAGAAAAGTAATTTTCCTTCCATGGTAGTTATTGGGGTCCATTAACCAATAACAAGCATTCTTCCAATTATTTTGCTTTGTGTTCAACAAAACAGAAATGTATACAGGTTCAACAACAACTCAAAAGTGAGTAATGATTGCAGTTTTTTTCTTCAATGAGTTTCTTGCTTCTGCAGAGCACAAAAGAAGATATTGTGAAGAAAGTTGATAACCGAACAGCACTGGCAATTTTAGTCCTTTTGGATTGAAACAACATTCTTAAGAATATCTTCTTTGAATATCTGTTTTGCAGGAAGAAGAAATTCATAGATATTTGATGTGTGATAACCGATAAGACATTATTTTGTTTTGGGTGAACTCTCCCTCTAAAATCCTGCTTGAGTTCCTTTGTTCTGCAGAAAACAAAAGAAGATATTTTGAAGAAAGTGTAAAACACCAAAATGTCTTTTTTATAAAAACTCATTACACAGTTTATATTTAAGGTAACTATGCCTTTAAAGTATTTTATTACTTTCTTTCATCTGTCAAAAACAAAAGAAGATATTTTGAAGAAAGTCCACAACCAAAGAAGCATCGAAACGTTATTTAAAACATTAAACTTTTGTGTTCCGCAGAAGAAAGAAGGCCATTCAGGTTTTATTTTAGATTTCATATTTTGAAATCTCCCTTAAATCCTGTTTAAGTGTCTTCAGAACACAAAAGAAGATATATGGGAGAAATTGAGTGTAACTCATATACTTCTATTGTATGGGAACAACATTCTTCAAAATATCATCTTTTCGTTCTGCAGAATAATGGAAGCCGTACAGGTTTTTGTATTGTAAAACTGATAAAAACATGTTCATTTTTGGGTGAACTATTGCTTTAGCTCTTCTTGGTTTTTCAGAGTTTGATAAAAGCAAAGCTTTGGCTCACTTTCCTGCTGAAGTTGCACCTAAATTTGTAAATGGCCTGTAATTATGAGTAAGGGCCAGACGCTGGATTGCTGCTCGCTGGATGACTATAAAAGGAATCTCACCATTTCAGCATTAGTTACTGGTGCCGTCATTACTAATTCTGTTGCACTTAAATTTGACGTCATGTTGTGTTTGTGCTCTGTCTTTCCTTCTGGCTCGATATCATGAGTTTTACTATCCCTGCATCTAAGATGACCTACTTCCATACTACATAGTGTAGTATGTGAAAATCATTATGCAAAATAAATGGTACGTTGTAATCTCAGCATGGTCTTCTGCTTCTGCAGAAGATTTATTAGTGTGTATTGTACGTCTCGTGTGAAAGTGATGTTAAATTAAACTTGTTGGTTGAGTTTATACATTATAGTTTGAACAAGACACAGGTTACATGAACACTACGGATGTGATGGATGAACGGGAGGGATGTAGCATGTTTTCATTTATTTTCACAAGTATAGTGTTCTGGACGCAGGATAATTTAGTGTGTATTTATTGTAAGTCAGAGGTTATGATATCTAGGATCATTTTCTTTCTTCTACAGATCACAACAGAAGGTATCATGAAAAATGTTGGGAACTAGTAACCATTCCCTGGCATTAGTTTTGTTTTCATACAATAGAAGTGAGTAGGTCCAAGTTAAAAGCATTCTTCAAAATATCTTCTTTTAAGTCACACAGGTTAGAAATGACAAAGCAAGTTTTATTTCTAAATCGATGGTCCTATGTTAACATGATGCCAATCTTTTTCCTGTCTCCTTCCTCAACACAAAGTCAAAAATCCTTCAAATAATGTTTTTTAAAGAATAATAGACTCGAAGCTAGATTTTCATCTCCGTTTTGATCCCTTTCCTATTTATACTGGGCATTCAAACACAGCGGTTTTATTCCTGGCAGTGTTGAAATGATGTTCCCACATTGTTTCCCAACACCATTGGTACACATTCAAATAAAAAATTTGTGATAACTTTCATGACACACTCTTCAAGGCGAGAAACAGGAATTCACATCATAACTTACACCAAAATAACATAATGATGTGAAATAATAAATATTTATAATTCTGCTCTCTTTAAGCCAATGTAAGCAAATGTGTTTCATTGGCCATGTTAACCGTTTTGTGAAGAAGGTCAGATTTATTCTCTCAATGAAGCACAAGCGATGTCATGCTGGGATTGAACGGATCAACGAGTTTTGGATAAACCCGTGGGGCTCGTGTGAACCATGTCAGTAAAGCAAAAACATGTATTTAAAGGGAATAACGTTTTGAAAATATATTTGTTCTAAGATGTTGCAAACATTTTCTACATTGTTGCTTTATCTTTAATGGCAAACCATACAGTGAGCAGATAGAAGCCGGATGTATTTTTCTCTGCCGCTATTGTTGATATTTATTTTGTGAACGTGTTAAATCTCAGGCCTTACTGTATATCACACAGATAGCGTACGTACATTAGGCTGACATTGGTCAGGTGTACAAAGTTCCGTCGGCACGATATGGCTCAGAAGCGTTTGCTTATGGGAAAATATCAAAGAATTTAACAAACATCTCCCGGATGCTTTCCTAACGATGCACCGCTGTAAATAAAGACATGTACATACACTTATTAAACACAACCCCACAACTTTTACTGATACAAACAAGTTACCTTCAAAACAACTTCGTCTCTCAGCAATTAGGGTGGGAAAATAGCTATGAAGTAAATATCACTCCAGAAACAACCAGAACAATAATGCAGCGTTTCAACATTTCAAAACAAGAATACCACATAACATATAATTATAGGTTTTTCTATCCAACATGAAGAACAAGTCATCTTCTGACATAGAAAGATAATAAACGAGTACAATTCTGTTTCGAGAATGGAGAATGGATCAAAATAGAAACAATGTAGCTTAAGGAAATGTTTTTGGCGGCCTTTAAAAAAAGCAAAAAATTACAAAATAGTTTTACATTTTCATCCGGCCACATCGATGACATGTGTCTGCTCATCCCTGTCATCCGAGAACCCCCACAGTGTGACTGTTTGTTTTGCTGAGAACAAGATATGTTATAATAAGGTACTTCTAGTGCTTTACTGTGAATAGTCAAAGCTTTGTTATTTGCTGTTTGTTTGCTATTTATTCACAACAATGCATCATGTGGAAGTTTGCAAAATAAACACAATACACTAACTAACCGCATGTGTTACCTCAGTAAAGTGACCCGGTCAATAGCAAATATGCACATCTTTCTTATTAGTGGGCATGCGTACGTATGTTATCTGGGCATGAGTTAAGCTCATCTGTTGGCACCTCTCTGAGCTCAACTCATTTGACCTTTGACCCTTGAGAATGTTGCTTTGCAGGCACAGAATCTTCCTTACATTTGTCCAAACTCATGTGAAGCAATACTGCAAGCGTAACTCTTTCCGATCAAGATATTCGAGCAACGATCCATTAATCTTGTGGCTGTTTTATTTTTCATGTAGAAAAGTTGAGTTCACATGGATAAGGATTTATGAGACAGTTTACATTTCATTTCTGTGTTTGCCAGATTCTGTATCCAAAGTAACTTATAGAGCAGGCAAGCAATATTGTTTTATTAGTGTGGAACAATGTAACATTTTTCATGTTGTTTTTTTCTACTTAGTTTTATTCGTAACATTGTTTTACCTGTCACTTTGTTTAACTTGTAACTTTGGATATGTTTTATTGTTAATATTTGGTTTTTCTCGTTACTTTGTTTTTACTTGTATGGTCATGTACATTCACTTTGTAAGTTCTCGGCGGATCAGTAACTCACAAACAATGTAACTTTGTTTGTATACATCGTTTTTTCACTTTATATCGATCCAGTTTTTTTTTTTTTTCTTGTTAATTTGTTTTTATTTGCTCCTTTTTACTTTTCCTAACTTCAATTTCACTTGTTTGGTTATGTACCTTCAACTTGCAAGTTCTCGGCAGATTCTTAACTCATGTAACCAAATATGTTTTTTTTTACTTGTTACTTAGTTTTGTCCTCTTTGGCAACTGACATTCACCCTGCACGAGTGCTCGGCAGATCAGCAACACATCTTCCCAACGCTCACTCCATCTGTTGTGAAATATTCACATCCCATTAAACAAACCCGCACTTATAACACCTCCCAATTAAACACACATCCTCACTTCCACACGCAAGGCCCTGCGAAAGGCACTTACACGAAACATTAACGCAGTAAATCCCGCTTTTACCATCTCGCATCCCGCGCCGTGGAAATAGATACAGGGAGCCAATTAGAGCTCCTGATGTAATGGTCAGCCATCACAAAAGAGCACATTTAGCTCTCAATGGCACAATTAGACATCTCATGGTGAGCTGTTAAGGTCGAGCGGGTGTGAGAGGCGAGTGTTTGATAGGTCATTTGGGAGAGGGGGCTTGGAGACAGGCTCACAGCGGGGGGCGGCGGAACGGCTTGTAAACGTGACAGAGTCTGCCGCCGGGGCCGTGCCACACAAACAGGCCTGCTTTTCACAGCGTGCAGCGTGGAATGCGTGCGTGTCGGGGGTGAAGGGGTTAGATGAAGTCAGAGAAAGGACAAGAGTGGTGGTTCCAGGGGGGTGAACATGAGAGAGAGTGCAGCTTTACCATGAAGGCAGCCTTTGAACAACCGCTATGCGTCGTCAGATGATTATTTGGAGTCGCTTCAGGCCGCACGTAAAGACGTTCACCCCCCATGAACCACATCCAGACGTGTTGAAAATGGGTTTGTAGCTGAATTAACCTTAGAATGATCAAATATTAGTTTTTAGCTTTCAATGACATTAATGAAGAATACATCATCAAATACACTCTTAAAAAGGGGCTTCATGATGTTATAGTAGTGAAACAATTACATAATCTCCAAAAGCATAAATTATTGCTGTTTGTATTCATTTTTCTGTGTGTTTTGGCAGTAAGTTTGGGCACTAAATACACGGAGAAATAAGAAATTGTAATATTGATAAGTTGATATGTGGTTAAGATATTCGTTTGGATGTTTTGTAACAACATAACTAGCACAATTATTTGTTACTTACAATATATTATTTAGTTGTGGAGGTTCAGAATGTACCATGCAGTTGCTTCACACCTCAATAATTTTATGAAAAATCTATTAATTGATTATTATAATAACATTTACTATGTGTATATGCAGATATGACATAGTATTTGGTGTTTCAAATAAGTTTTAAAGCATTTGTTTAATTTTTAGTGGATGATTTTTTATCAAGCATTTTTAATTTTCTACATATGGTTCATTTATAAAATAAAAATATTGTAAATACTTTGTGTTCTATAAACTTATATAGTGTTATATATATGTTGGGTATTACTTCATCTATTTTGTGCATCCTAATTAAAAAAATTCAACATTTTTTCATCTACATATACCAAGTCCTTCTGTCACGTCTACAACACTGACTCGTTTCCTTCTTTCTAACAGAAAACTTGATATTCTTCTGACGTTTAGTGGTTTTGCGAATACTTGAACATGTTGCAAATATCTTTTGTGTTTCCATCACTATACCACGGTAACAACATAGTACTCTATTTATTATCTATAAATGTATTGCCCTACTGAATAACAACTAAAAGGTAGAGATCACGTAACCAAAGTGAAAATTCTTGGGATGTCCATGGCCAGAGGATAATAAGTGAGAGAGGTGTACAATTTGTAAGCTCTACAGGGAGTCCCGTTTATGACACCGTTGCTTTCCGCAAACTATTACAGTCTGCTTTTATAAGCATCTTAATGATGCATAACTCCATCCTGAGCTGGAGGTAAATACCGTTATTCATCCTAAATGGTTTATTGTTAGCGACTGTTGGTCAGGACAGTGCGTGTTATAGGACCACATGAGTTTGCATCTAAACCAGAGAGAATTAGGATCACATTCCTAACCGGTCTGTGGATGTTGGTTTAAAATTCACAAAATTACAAAAACACAGAATCTCATGGTTCTGAAAGTGAAAAGAGCTGCTCGGTTTGCGTTTTTCATATCTTACAAGACCTTTGGCATGATGTTTTTGGCACATCTGCTGCACATTGGAGTTTTACAAAGGAAGCGTCCGTCTGTAAAATGTAAAGTTTGTGTTTAATGTGAGATTAATATGAAGTGAAACACAAAAACAAAATGTGGGGTGTGTTAGAGTTTATACACTTGATTGATGGATTCCCTAAAAAAAGGAATATTTAACATCAGTTAAACGTGACTAAATTTAATATTTTTAACATTACTTTTTTGAATTTCTATAGAAATTTTGTTGAAAACTTTTAATGTGTTGAGCTTTTACATTATAAAATTAAATAAGTCCAACAACCCATTTATAAGAAGCAAATGAAAAAAACATGGTGACTACACTGAAAAAATGTGTGGAAATGACTTAAATTGATCATTTACATTGATTCTACGCGATTAAATTAAGTTATTTTAACATTTTTTTATTTCAAGAGAAATTTGGTTAAAAAAAAACTGTGTATGTTCATTTTACACTTCCACGGCAAAAACGAACCGATGTACGTGATCAAATTAAGTAATCCCAACAAAACATTTATTCAGTGTATAAATAATACATTATTCCAAATGAACCATCATTTTGCTAGTTATTATATTTACAGCACAGTATAAAACCTCATAAGTAATCTGTTTCAAATCTGAAACTCAATTCCAATCGTGTGAAGATGGTTTATATTCGTTTTTTTCGCTTGAAATGAAAATATTCTATCTCAGGGTTGATCTTGGATCGGCGTTGACACATGACAACATGATTTGTAACTCTAGTTGTTTGTATGAAGCAGATCTAATACAAGTTAGATGAATTCAGGAACCGATTTCCATTCTTCTTTCAAGTGTCTTTGATGCTTTGCTCGGGTTTTGCCATCAGCGTCCTTTCCACATTCTTTGCACGCTACACCTGTTTTATTTACAGACTCGCCATCCTGAATAATAAAGCCGTTGTTTATTAAACCGCCAAGAAACTCTTTGTTAATATCCAAATGTCAAACATTTCAGTCTGTAGCAGATTCAAGCCTCACAAACTTCTTGTGTATTAACCAAACACTCGGTCACGTGACACAAATGTGGAGCGATGTATGAGATGTGTGTGTGTTTTATATATAGTAAGAGAAGAGGAAGAATCAGTGTGTCTGTGTGAGTTATGAAACTGGGGTGTTGAGAGAGAGTTTTTGGATAGCCGGACAGTGTTTGTGGATTGGTGGCTTGTGTGTGTGTGTGTTTGGGATAGTTTGGAATGGGAGAGGAGGGTTGGCGGTTTGGTTTAGGAGACTGTAAGTCATTGTGGCCGGCCCTCGCGAGCTCTGGGTGGCAGCGATTCTTGAACCCGAGACATTCATCAACCTGCCCGGGTCGGCCGCCTTACTGGAGCCACATCATCCGCTCTCCAGTTCATCCCAAGAAACCTTCTCTCTCCTCTTTCTTCTCCGCACTTTTCTCTACTCGCTCTCCATTCGTATCATCTTGGGCTCTCCGAAGTCTCACTCTGAAGCGTCCGTCTCTCACACTCTCAGACACAGACCCCGGTCAGTGAATATAATGATCTCGCTGACGCCTGGGTCGATTACTCGCCGACTCTCACCACCCCAAAATATGTGTTCTGGAGAACTCGGATTCCACAGGAAGTTGGCGACGCATTTCTCCGACCGCATTCTGTCAGCGTGAGGAGGACGAGGGTTTGATCCGCAGCCATCCACACACACGCCACCGGCACACACACATTTATACAACATTCACTGGCACAATTCCTGGCACATGTCCCTGAAATTCCATGCATGAATATTCAGGGAGGTTTTGAATCCGTCCTGTATGTTGTACATTAACGGGGTTATGTACAGTACACAGGTCAGCTTTTACTTTTTGGATAGCTGTGGAGAAAATAATGCATTCATTCTAAACATTTGTCTGCAGCATTACTCAAACATAGTCAAATATTTATTCTTAAAACCCACCGGAAGACATACTTTTACACGCTATTGCTCAGATGTTTCTCTTTTAATGTTCAGGAGATTTGTCGGGTTGCGTTTAAGTGTTGTCAGATGTTTCTCCTTAAATTGCATAGGAAATAGAAACCGGTGAGATAATCCGTGAAGATTATGGAGGTGTAAATGAATGTAGATTGTAGAGGTAGGATAATCTGGATTCAATAAGAGATCTTCAATAAAAGACGTTCCCTTTTGATGGAAGTATTGACAAATCTGAGCTCAGTTTGAGGACTTGTTGAGATCTCTTCAGGAACTCTAATGGAGACATTTGTGAAATGATTGAACTAATATTTGCTCTTCATTTAGTTTAATTGACACAAGGTTTGTAAGATATTGCCAGAGATTCAAACACTCATACAGAATGATCTTTTGAAATAAGAGCAGATTTTTTTCTTCATTGTAACGGTAGGGAATATATTATCCAGTGTATGGAATTTCCCTATAAAACATGGAAACCCAACGTGTTTGTGTATGTGTGTGTGTGTGCGTACAGATGCTGTTTCTTCATACATTCCAGCCCACTCATTTTCCCAGGATTCGAGTCAGTCCAACTAAATGTTCTTATCACAGATCCAGACGCAAACAAGCGCACACACTCACACATTCGACCCCTGATCGCACTTTTAAGCGTGTAACACTAACACACACTCACTTATTCTGACTCCCATTAAGCTGTGCTTTCCAACACAACACGTTCTGAATGTCGGACGTCATCGAGCGAGTGTGTAAAGACTCCTTTAACCTTTCTTTTGAAAGTTTATCTAACATCAGCACAATTCTTTCTCAACCTCTCCGGCTCCGCTGGCCACTGACGCATGGCCCAGTTCTTGGTCAATTTGGACGTCTCCAGTGTGTTTATTAAAGTGACGAAACCTCTGAACGCTCTCGTTCTCTCTGTTTATTGTCTCGTTTGAAATAGAACATTTGCTTTTTTGCGCAGTCTCTTGCTCCTTCGCACCGATCGGTCCCTGAGGTTCTGCTTGTTTCTCCTGGAGTGTTGGAGTTAACCGAATTTGCCTCTGTGCCTAACATTTATGTAGTGACGAACGATTTACATCTGTTGAATTGTAACATTATAAAGGATGTTTTTCTACACATAAATGACATCATGTTGGTTGACATGTGTGGAGAACATACGCATTCCTGGCATTAAAGTTAACCATTAGAGATATAATGTCTCCGGATACTATAGTAATAAGCTAAGATACTAGATTATATACCATGATACTAGAATCATAATAATGTCATTTCTTGGGAATTTCTGTTAAATTTAACTAACATTTAATTAACTAATGGTATAATTACAATAGTACATGCTACAATAATATTTATAATGGGAATTATGTTTTATTATAATGAGATGTGGCCAGATACTCCAAAAGTACCATTGAAGCACCTGAAGAAAACTATGCTATCACCATGGTTCTTTTGTCTCAGCTTCCTTGAATCTTCCACAAAGTATGTCTTGGCTCCTACTTTTTGATTCCGCCTCTGCAGTAGTTCACACCCCCCCCCCTTCATCCAAATGTCTTGGAGCGGCCTCAGCAGAGCATCAGTATTGGGGGGGGGTGTCTGTGGTGCTGGGCTCACGTTCACTTCTCTGTGCCGGGTCTCACTCCATCACTGCTCCGTAGATTGACGAGCCCTCTGATGGCGATTTACTGTATATGTCAGCCACACTGGAGCCACGGCACATCTGGAGTCTACTAGAGCGAGGGAGAGGGGGGGACGTTGGCTGAAACAAGTGTAGCACACCACGAACGATGAAAGGAACAACCCAAATCTCTTTCCATTTCCAGTCCCTCTACTTCAGTGACCGGCCTTCTGTGGAGCATGTGGAAACACAAGTGTGTAAAAGGAGAACGCTCGTCGCCGATCTGCTTCCCTTGATGAAATCACACCTTTCAGAAAAGAAAGCACACTGGTTCGGTCGTGACATCAGACATGCGTGACGTTAAAGTGCAAAGCATGTTTCATGACAGAATGTTCTGGATGAGATGGTGACAGACTCAAGTGTTATGAGATGATTCTCATGCAATGTGATACTGTGTGGAATTTATGAGTAATATCACAAACCGACTGCTTTCTTTCTTTCTGTCTTTCTTTCTTTTTCTGTATGTTTTCCATTCTTTAAAACCTATTTCATGTAGCAGAAGATCACATTTTATACTTTATTTTTTTATACAACAGTTCAGTGACCATAGATACCTTCCTTGCAAAGAAAATATATTTTTACATTAACTTTAAAGACATTCGGTTATTTATTTTATATTAGATGTTAAAATGTATATACAAATATATTGTCCAAAACCTTACATGTTCATAATCTCTATTTTGAAAGAAATTAAAAATCACAAGTTTTTAAATGTTTTTACACCGCATTGTTAAAGTCGGCAAGTACTCTTTGATACTTTTTAATGTTTCAAATATAAGGTTCATAATAGTAATTATTATGAAAAAAGCTAAAACCACAAAATATGGAGATAAGGGGTTTAAAAAAGACATAACATATTTCAATTGTATTATACAGTAATATATTAAATTGTACATAAGCACTTTGTTTCAATATGAAACAAAATATTGTATTTATAGTATAAAGTCATATTTTTCAGTACATTCCCATGCGTTCCATAAGAGCTGTAGCTACATAACGCACGAGCTTTTGGTGCATTTTTGTGCAAACACCAGAAGTGGAATCACTGAACATGTTCTAAACTTGTCAGTTGTTTGCCAGTTGTTTAGCTCTATAGTCGCCCAAAATATATTCACAGATGGAGAAGGAGTGCCAGACATCTCGGCTACCCCAGTGTCCCACGGGGTTTAAGAGTCTGAAGACTTTTAAATTTAACAATGAAAGTTTGGGTTGGTAATAAAACTTACAATGTTACATTAAAAAGCAATAAATGAATACATGCATTCTCCTGAAAAATGACAGATGAACTTTTAAACGTTGAATCATTAGAAAGGAAATCCTCAAATCTCAGCACAGTAAATGCCCCGCTGAGAACCGCTGAGTCTTCTAATGGTTATTTTCTTAAAGAACGGGCCCGTGAGTGACAGAGAGAGAGAGAGAGAGAGAGAGAGAGAGAGAGAGAGAGAGAGAAAGAGAAAGAGAGAGAGAGAGAGAGAGAGAGAGAGAGAGAGAGAGAGAGAGAAAGAGAGAGAGAGAGAGAGAGGAGAGAGAGAGAGAGAGAGAGAGGAGAGAGAGAGAGAGAGAGAGGAGAGAGAGAGAGAGGAGAGAGAGAGAGAGGGGTCTAACGTGTCAAGGAATTCATTGTCTGTTCTCCACCTGCTATTATTCTGCACCCAATCACCTGCTAGCCAGGCTGGAGCCGCTGGCCATCTGGAAAACATTGCTGTGTTTATAAACTTGCAGGGCCGTGCACTGCGGGGCCTGACCTCCAACACAAATCTGGAAACAATTAGAGCAAGACAGAGAGACCGATTGCTGAGAATACATCTCACCGACTGCGGCGGTCGTGTGAAACCGATCACAGATATGATCTCATATACATATCGTTATGTTCATCACTTAGAAAAATCTTTTTCATATTAGATTGACACCACTGGCCTTAAAGATACATACGTGACACTATCTTAAATGTCATCTCTTGCTCTTTCTCTCTCTCTCGTTTTCGTACTCGGCTGGATTGTTCCAGTATTGGCAGGACGAATGCAGACTCAGTAACTTCCTACTTTATGATATCATGCCAAACAGGAAGTGCAGAGACACACCGTTCATCCATCTCAATGGCGTCTGTTCCCACGGGAGACATCTTTCACTTTGGAGGGAATCTTAGAGACTATTGTAAATGACACATCTATCAAAGAAAGAGGAAAGACTTTGAGGTTTTAAATATGAAGTTTGATCATGTCATGAATTAAGCTCATTAATAGATAGAGTTAGTTCAATTTTCAAATGATGGTTGTTTAAAAGAGATCGGAAACAAATACGGCCATGATTTATTCACTCTCATGTCCCAAATGGGTATATGTAGATACAGATAAAGATATTTGGAAGAATGCGAATACCCAAACAGTTGTCGGACCTCACTGACTATCATAGTTGGGAGAAGGGAAATCAAAAGTGCCCTTAATTTAGTGTTGTCCTACATTCTTCAAAATATGTCATGTCCATCTCAATATAGAATAATTTTACCTACTATGATTGTTAAGGAGTCCAAAAAACTGTTCGGTTATAAACATTCTTCCAAAAATGTTCTCTGTGTTTATAAGAAAGATTTATAATCGAAATTAAATATTTGGGTGAATTTTAAAACAAGTTCAAATGTTGGGTTATAAATAAATCAATGCTGGGTTGTAAACCCAACTCATGAATTTTTTGGATTTTATAAGGCTACAAACCAGCAAACACACAAACTACACAGTAAACATCATACACTAGGCACAAATCAATATGAAGGAATAAATAGGAAATAAATAATTGCTAAAGCAAAGACATTATAGAATAATTATAAAAAACTGAAGGAAGTGAGAACATAATAATTGGTTTCATATTTGTCTCATTTTTGTTCTGGTTTTTCTCATTTCAGCTGGTCTTAAGTGTGATATCTCTTGATTTCTTTTCGACACCTTCGTGCACCACATCACTACACCAGCTGGTGGCAACAAGACACAATCACACACACCTATCAAACACACACAATCACCACCTGACAACCACACAAACATGACATACAGTCACGCACACACGGAAACCTCTCAGATTTGGCTCATTCAGAGCTCAAGAGATCTGATGGAGTTGTGTCTAGATGTGTCTCTGAATTTCTTGATGAGAATAAGATGAAAGCAAATTCATGAACAGTATGGATTTGATTAATAAATGTAGAGGTAAACTAATCTGGATTTGTGCAAATTTGCGGAAAATGTTTGAGTTCATGTTGAGACTTTTGCAGATTTGACAGATCAGAGCTCAGGATCAGACATTATTGAGATCTCTTCTGACACTCTGCATTTGTACGGGTTGCTCCTCTTTTTCCTATAGAGAAATATATGAGACGCGAATGAGACAAAAGTCTTCACCGTTAATCATATAAAAATCCCATTTCAAACGGTTTATAACAAATTTAACCTAAATAAACCATTGACACTGAAATTCACATTTGAGTCCATCAGATGGTCTGTGGTGCAAGCAGTGGGATGGCCGGTTTCAGATGTCGCTCAGATATGAGGCCAGGAATGTTTTTGTAATGATAAGTAAACCACAATGATTTCACTCGGCGGGATTTAACTCGCTTGTTTCTGGTGTTGCTCTCAGTAGGTGCACAGATAAAATCTCAGCCCTGGGCTACATAGATCATCTCTAGAACTGGAATGTGTGCAGGTTCTTACATCCAAGTGTAAGGTGACTGCTTTAGGTGTGTGTTTGCTCTCTCTCTCTCTCTCTCTCTCTCTCTCTCTCTCTCTCTCTCTCTCTCTCTCTCTCTCTCTCTCTCTCTCTCTCTCTCTCTCTCTCTCTCTCCCTCTCCTCTCTCTCTCTCTCTCTCCTCTCTCTCTCCCCTCTCCCTCTCTCTCTCTCTCTCTCTCTCCCTCTCTCTCTCCTCTCTCTCTCTCTCTCTCTCTCTCTCTCTCTCTGTCTCTCTCTCTGTCTCTCTCTCTGTCTCTCTCTCTCTCTCTCTCTCTCTCTCTCTCTCTCTCTCTCTCTCTCTCTGTCTCTCTCTCTGTCTCTCTCTCCTCTCTCTCTCTCTCTCTCTCTCTCTCTCTCTCTCTCTCTCTCCCTCTCTCTCTCTCTCTCTCTCTCTCTCTGTCTCTCTCTCTCTGTCCTCTCTCTCTCTCTCTCTCTCTCTCCCCCCCCCCCTCTCTCTCTCTCTCTCTCTCTCTCTCTCTCTCATCTGTCTCTCGTCATGTGCTGTGTTGGGAGTGTTTGTGGAGGAGCAGGTGGTATGGATTGCCGGGACAGGTGTTATCTCCCGTCTGTAATGCTGTTTTCTGGGCCGGTTCGGTCCGGTTATCTGAGCCACAGCTGGTCAGCAGTCAATGCAAAGTTAACTTTTATTTTATGTACAGTTTTAAACTTTACTTACTTTTATTTGTTTGCTCTTATCTATGATTTATTACTTCATTCTTCTGCAGAATACAAAAGCAGATATTTAAAAGAATGTTGGATACCAAACTAAAGACCCTGTTGACTTCCGTTGTATGGTCATGAAACTATTCCATTTTTAAATATTATTTGTAAATGCTTGTTTTACTTTTTTACATTTGATTTACTTATTTACTAAGTGAAACAATAATACTTACTAGCATTTAAAAAAAAAAATAATTATACAAATAAAGTTTACTATTAAATATAAATATAAATATAGATAACGAAAAAATTAATATTAAATATTCAAATAAACTATACCAATATACAAATAAAATTAAACATTATAAAATAAAAGACATGAATAAAAAAAATTATAACTTTTTTTCTTTATTTCCTCCCACTTCTTACATTTGTATTAATTTATTGTATGTTTTGGGAGATTTTATATTGTACTTTAATTTAGGTTCTCAAAGATCACAAGTAATTGCATATATATATGTGTACTGTGTGTTAATTTTGTATTAAGATACATGTGTATATGTAAGAAAAATAGAAATAAAAATATTTAAAGATTCAATGCTTGCAAATAGAAATAAATGAATCCAACAAAGTTTCTTTATACATATATATATGCCTTTGAGTTCTTAAATAAAAAATTAATACACTCAATAAACATGCTTGTAATATGTAAACAAAACTTTTTCCGGATGAGATTAATTACGATTAATTGCTTGACAGCCGTAGTTTTATTTTATATTTTGAGATTCAGCATAGTCTATAAAATTGGCCAGATTTCATTTCCCTGCAGTATACTTACATAATATAACCAAACGTCTCTTTCCACCTTTTTATTACACGGATGTTAATAGTTTTGTATTAGTCAAAGAACTGTCCCAGTGTTTAACATTCTCTTTTATATTGTTCTGGAACACATTCTCTTGCTCTCTTTCAGCGCCCTAACAGGTGCATGTCTTCGTGTGTCATGAATCTCTGCCAGGAACAGAGAAGTGTTTTGTAGCCTACAGGCCCGGACAGCCCAATCGTTGTGTCCCAGCCCTGAGCCGTGGCACTGCCCCAGTGGCTTGTGGGAGTGTTTTTGGCCTAAAAGAGAAAGATATGACTCCAAGCAGCGTGTTTTAACTTGTGGTGGGCACGGTTCTCTGCATTGAGGAATGCAGGGGCTTGTGTGTGTGTGTGTGTGTGGTGTGTGTGTGTGTGTGTGTGTGTGTGTGTGTGTGTGTGTGTGTGTGTGTGTGTGTGTGAGTGTGTGTGTGAGTGTGTGTGTGTGTGTGTGTGTGTGTGTGTGTGTGTGTGTGTGTGTGTGTGTGTGTGTGTGTGTGTGTGTGTGTGTCCTAACTCTTAAATGTGCCTCGCCTGTCATTAGAGAAGAGCTCTCACACCGAGATGTGAAAGAAACACATAGCAGATAGTTCCAAGAGATACTTGAGCTTCGGCCAATCAGCTTTTAACACCCCGGATTTGCTGAAAGGGTGTGGCCAACTTTTCATTCATTTAATTGTTTCTTTATATAGTTTGTCAATTGCATATTCATTTTGTAATTTTTTTAATGGCTTTCTTACAGTGTCAAAATAACTTACGTTTTTTACTTTATTTAAATAGGCTTCTACAAAGTGGAACAGTTTTGTTTTTTGTTATTTTTATCTGTTATTTTGCTAACTTTATGAAAATATTTCTTTCATACAGTGGCACAAAACGTTTAATCTTTACTTTCGTATTTACTTTTAATTTTATTATTTGTAGGTTTGCTTCATACAGCGGCAGAAGTATTTATTTTATAGAAAATTAAAATAAGTTTTTTTTATTTCAGTATTTTATCTTGATTTCCCATATTTTTTGTAATTTATTTGTGTCACAATCATTTTTATCCCAATTATTTTTGTTATTTTGTATATTTTCGGAAAATATCCACAGTGGCACAACATGAATGTTAGATTGTGTTAATGAAGCTTAAAGCTATTAACAATTCCTATTAAACCATACCCGAAAGCTCTATTTATAAATCTTTATTACACACTTACACTGCAAAAAATTAAGCAACGGTGATAATTACCAGTGCATTTTCTGTTTATTTTACAGACATTTCCGTCAAGGCTAAAATGTAATTGAATGCATTGCAAAGTGTAAATACAGGGGAAATAGCTGTAAATAATCAATATGAAATATTCCTTCATATTAACACCGTATCTTGTTTTGAAAATCAGATTGCAGAAAAAGAAACTCTTGGAACTTCCTTTATATCTCCCGGATTAAATGTTTCAAAATGAGGACACATCCCCCTACAGTTCTCAGGGTTGATGCTTGCTTGAACAACCCAGACACACATTTCAGTAGTTTATTGACTCCAGGCCTGTGTTGAGCTCAAGAGATGTTTATCTTGAACATTCAGGATGACTTGTTTTCATGGATAAAACACTGATGTGAATGCGCAGTCATCGGTGCTTCAAGAGTTTGTAATGGTTCCCAAGTTAATTGTTCCTGACAACGACAGTCCCCTCAGGTAAAATGCTCTATACATGAAAACAATGGTAAGAAAAATCCCACAGCAGGTTTAATTTAGCCGGGCAAACCACACAAATATAAAGTCATGTGTTCTGTCAGGCTGAAAATGTCATTTGTTTATTTTATTAAACTCTTTTACGGTATCAAGTGATGCCATGAGAACGAAAGGCCTTTAAACATTTAAAGGCCTGTAATGATATGTCCGTTGACTATGATCCACGACAGATGAAAGAAAGAATATGCATCTGAACTTTAACTTGTGCAT
>CM065669.1:2506293-2648793 GCA_033220385.1 Triplophysa yarkandensis
TTTTCAAATCTCTTTAGACACAAGAGATTCGTGTCACCCCGTGGAATTATGGGTATTATGGAATTATTCTTTCATTTATTTGAATTGTGTCTTTTTGTCCACAGATAAAGGATGTTAGGTGGAGTTCAGAAGAATTCCAATGGAGAGTATTTCACGGTCCACATGTGCAAACAAAAGTCGGGGATGACACTGTCATTCTTAGGATTGAGAACTGGGAAATAAATCCTGAACCAAATCCTTGTGTTTGCAGAAAAGCCAAACATTTCTAACACAAGTATTCTGAAATAATAACATGTAAATTGGATCAAAGTTATACATGAATTTCTAGCCATACTCGTTATTGTATCATGACAACGTTTAGGATCTTTTTTATCCACTTGTAATGTTGACTACTGTATTTTCCAATGTGCATATTTTGTACGAATATGTATGATGTGAAACACAAAAATGCACAATTATAAGATAAAGCAAGAATAAAGCCAGACCTCTAAATGAATATATTAAGCATGTATAGGAAAAATTTTATGCATTTAAATTAAAATGCCAAGCATTAAAGTGTAGAAATGTGATTGAAGAAATGTACACCAATTAGCTGCCCTATTAAAATGTAACACATTTCTGAAACAAGTCATACTAAAAACATAAAAAATCATTTTGTGCAACATTAACATGTAAAAAATTAGTTCTGTTTATCCCAAATAATCGTAAGTCAGATGTTAAGATGTCTTAACAAATTCCATTTCATTTCTTGCGAATAACAGTGTGAAGAGTTAGATTATGGTTGGGTTTGATCCCAAAAACATCTTTCATGACTAAAGAGAGATTTGGTAGAAAACACAGTGATTCAGAATACTCAAAACATATTCGTTCCTCTTTCAAATCACTGTATTATAATTCTGGCTTTCTGCACGCTACACATCTTTGAATTCGCTCCATTTCTAAGACAACAGACATCGGTGTTGTTCGGATTTTGTGTAGTTGAGATTTATGTGATCAGCGCATTGGTTCGGCCTCAGGAAAGCCCCTACAGAAAATCTACAAAGCGCTAGGTTATTATTCTTTCAAATAAACCATCATCTGGACCCACATCTCGTGTTCTGCGTCTCTAAACATCAGATTACCTTCACCTCCTCCTGAAAGCTCAGATGAAGGCCTGGGCATAGTTTACGCGGCTCTTCTGCAAGCCCGGAGCTGCAGTGTTGCATACGATTTGAGCTACACCTGCAGCCAATGAACAAGTGTATGAGTGTCTAGATGGCCGTGTTTCGACCTGCCCGTCTTTCTCTCTCTCTCAGGTGAGGAATGCTGCGTTGAGACTATCAGGTGCAGTGGAGCGCGTGGCAGCACGCTCCCAACAGATAACCTGCTCCTGTGCTGAGATAGGTGCATGACGACAGAGATCGTGGTTCTGTTCTATTACAAATTAGAGAGAATCCCAGGATGTTGAATTCTTGTTGCCTTGGAGATGAGAAGAATGCATTGTTTAAGATGAAGAGTAGTGTGATGAGTCAGAGTTGAACTGGGTGGAGGTTGTTAACTGTTGCCTGGGGTGATGAAAATCTCACCCCCTTTCTCTCTCTCTCGCTTTCATACCTTTATATCATCTTCACTCCACCCTTTACTGGTGAAAGAGTTCAGGAGATGATGATGAGATTGTGTTCTTTACCGGTGCTTTAGATCCTTATTTTTTTGGTGGGTTGTTTAATATAGAAAAGAGTCAAAGGTGAAGAAACGATTGAGGACTTTTGGATCGTTGACAAAAAAATATGAAACTGCTTTTCTAAGCATGAGGTTTTTGATTTGGGTTAGTAACACCTTAACAACCGTATGACAACACCTTGGCAACCACCGACCACACAGTTCCAACACATCTCATAGCAAATACTTTATTAAGAACTATTTATTAATTATTATAAGATGAACATTTTTTTGTCATTTGAACAAATCTGTACAATCTTATTTGTACATTTTTGAATGATTTATTCCTACACCAGTAATGTTAGATTTAGTGACGGGATTAGCAGAGAGCCATCAGTAGGTTTTTTTAAGACAACTTTACGATGTTGTAGGCATTTAAACCTTCTACATTTATTTTCAAATTCCTATAATATCAGGTGGACAGTACCCTCACAAAAAATGTGTATTATAAGTTCACTTACGGAAAGTAAAATATTTACAGTGTACTTTTAAAGTACATATTTAAGTCTATTAATTATTTGTAATAAGTACTTGAAATAAGTAATTAAATTTGTATCCTTTTCTGTTTTATGAAGTTACACTTATGTGTATTTTAACCCCAAAAATGGTGGTTGAAATCCCTTAATTTTATCATGTAAATAAGTTCCGCGTGATTAAATTAAGTTGTTTTAACAAAATTCCTTTAAGTATGGAAAACAACTGAATTCAATCATGTTGAACTGGTGTACATGAAAAAGATTGAGTTGTTCTTAGTGTAGTACACTTGAGTACACAACTTGTGTTTTTTAAAGTACTCCAAGTGATATTAAAGGGTATACTGAGCATGTTCTTGTTTATTACTTGACGTACATACTTGTAAGTACACTACTAATACAGTAAAAGTGAAAAAGTACTCAGCAGGCTACTAAGTAAGCGTACTTAAAATACGCCATAGTAATTTCTTTAAAGTCAATCTGCATGAAAAGTATAAGCCCACTGAATCTTATACTTAAATAAAACATTGTCCACCTTCTTATTTGGATGACATTTCAAGAAACCTGTGCTTTAAAGTCATAGACCCACCAGTGAGGAGCCAAATACAGCTGTACGGAATGTTTAAGATGTTAAGGAACCAGCCGTCCTTAATTTAGTCAATAAGGACATTACAAATGTTCTGCAAGACCACTTAAATCAATGAGAAACTGTTTTAATTACAGTTCAAATCAATGATAACACCACATGACTGTAATAGAACCAGAGCTGTCGAGCTTTCAACTCCACATAAACCATATTCACAAAACCGTGATGTGTATTACAGAACAGACGCCTTCTTCTGTTCCCTGTCGGCGAAACATGTACTTGTGCTCATTCTATGACCCACTATCGACTATATCTATCAAGACGTGTGACAACCCATAAAACCGCCCGAAAGTCTCAATGTTTTGCTTTCCATAGCCAAACGCGTCCATTCTCAACATTATAAATCAAACCCAATCAGATATCCTTCACTTTTCTCAGTTTTCAGTCATTATGCTCAGCTCAAGTTCATTTATTATCTTCGGGGTTTGGACGTTTTCCCGTTGGTTTTGTTATTGCCCCCCTTCGGAGGCACCAACGATAGTATTTATCATCCAAAGCCAAGCGCACGCTTCTCAAAAAAAGAGAAGAAAAGGAAAAGATTAAGGAGGCCCTTCTCGAATTTTCATTTTTCCAGAATGTGTGTGTTTTTGTTGTCTTAAGTTTTCCTTGGTGGCCATGAACAAAGTGTTCCTCTGTGGAGCAGCGCTCGGGCTCGCAGACGTTCTGTCTGTACTGGGAGTTCCTGTTCCCAAGTCCAAACCCACAGACCCACAGCAAAGAGGACAAGGTCAGTTTCTGCTCGCCAACATAAGAAGAGCGTTACTGCCGACGAGTTGCAGCTCTCTGCATAGACAAGTGTGTGTGTGTGTGTGTGTGTGTGTGTGTGTGTGTGTGTGTGTGTGTGTGTGTGTGTGTGTGTGTGTGTGTGTGTTAGTGTTTGCACGGTTAAATGGAGCTTTTAACTGTCCAAATACTTACATTGCACTTGTAAATGTGTGTCCATCGGCTCTGTTTTATTGAACATGTGAATGTCTTTACCACCTGTTTAACACCACGCTTTTTAGGAATGAACAATTACAAAACTCCACAGATGTAGAATATGACACAGTGAAATTTATGAAGGTTTCAAATGGACATCGATGAGAAATATGTGAGTTCATATTGAGACTTTTTGCAGACTTGACAAATCCGAGCTTAGTTTGAGACATTGCTGAGATCTCTGAAACTCCTCAAGACTCTTCTTTCCCTATAAAATATCTGAGACATGACACTTAAGAATTTCCTCTTCATTAAATGTCATTGATGTCTAGGAAAATAATTGAGGAAAAACTGTGATTTCTCTGTACTTTTGTACTTTTTTAATATCTTAATATCCTTTCTTTACACCTTTACATTTGGGGATTAGGTCTTAGGAATAAAATCTTTTTATTCAGTGGAAAAATTATGTTATAAATTTATGTAATGAAAAAATACATTTTAAGTTAAGAAATATATATTTGTAATTTACACCTACTATTTTCGGGAATTCAAATGGAAATATAGTTAATCTGTTTCACCTATAGATTTCAAAGCTATAGATTATTTCAAGTAAAAACCTAATTTTTGCTGAGTGTAATAGGACAGATCTGTTTTTTGTTTCTTAACATTCCAGGAATGCGCTCAGCATTATCAGAGGTCTGGATTCCAGCAGTGGTCAGACATCATAAAAGGGTTAGAACATCGGTGGAAAAGATTAAGTCTAAGACTCAGAGGTTGTGTTATCAGAAGACAGCATCGCAGGTCCACGGCGCAGGTCTTTGATGTTGTGTGTCCACGTAAGGCGTCCTAAGTCTCTCATCCATCTGCTATGATGTTCCACAGATCTGGTGAGATTTCACAGCTTTGATGGTCAGCAGTGAGCTTTCTTCATATTTTGATGTTTAAACTGCGTTTTAACTGACAAAACAAGCTCATTTGTCTACTATCATCTGGTGGAGGTACCAAACCTGACTTTTTTTCTACTACAGAACACAAAGAAGATATTAAGTAGAATGTGTTTTCACGACAAATCTAGCCCTAATTAACTTCCATTGTAGGGACAAAATTTAACAAAACCACCAGACATTTCTCAAAATATATTTTTGTCAAAAGCAGATTTTGTAAAGCATCATATTCATTATAAAATAAAAAAACTTGATATCACATTGGTGCCATTGGAGGTAGAATTGGAAAAAAACCTTAGATTATGATGTCATTGAGATAAACTTTCAATCATCATTTTCTTACTTTCTATCTTTTAAAGAACACAAAGAAGATATTTAGAACAATGTGTTTAACCAGACAACACTGGGCTTGGTTGACTTTCATTGTATGAAGACAAAACCACTGAGACATTTCTCAAAATATATTCTTTTGTTTAATACAGGGGTTGTTCAAAACCATATTTATCATAAAATAAAATTCAACGTGTTTCGATGCCTAATATCACATCGATACTGTTGAAGGCAGAAACGTCAAAAGAACTTTACTGTTATTGAGGTTAACTTTCAAAGTCGTCATTCGCTCACTGTGCTGTCATAGCAAACATGTATGACGTACTTTCAACCAAAGAACACAAAGATGATATTTAGAAGAATGTGTTTAACCAAACAACACTGGGCCTGGATAACTTTCCATTTATGGACACAAAACCAATGAGACTTTTCTCAAACTATCTTATTTTGTCACATGCCGGTTTTTCCACCAAGCTATATTCACCACAAAATAAAAAATCAACATGTTTCGATGCTTAACATCCCATTGATACCATTGTGTTTTCTAGAGTTTGAGGTGCACTAAACCTCTTCAGTTCACCAGACCCCTGCGTAGATCCAGAGCAGATAACACAGCTGTATATCAGCTGCAGGCAGTGACTGGTGAGGTGCAGGCGGACCTTATCTGCCAGCGAGTGTGTCTGGACTCTTATCCGCCTGAACGCTCAAGATCCAGCATCCCTGTAATGCTTTGAAGCAAAAAACTCACTGTTGCAACATTTAAACCCTCTTAACCGGATGCAAAAGCAGAATCAATCACCAGAAACCCCGTCGAATGTAGTATGAGGGCACCAGGCCTCGTGTAAAGAGCTTTCCCAAAAGATCATGGAAAGCACATGCTGGCCAAGGGATGCGGAATCAGAAATGACCCCTGCAGAGGGACTGAGGGGGAGAGAGAGAGAGAGAGAGAGAGAGAGAGAGAGAGAGAGAGAGAGAGAGAGAGAGAGAGAGAGAGAGAGAGAGAGAGAGTGACTCAAATGGAAAAAACAGAGGCAAAGGAGAATCGAATGCTTGGCTCATTCATTTAGAATGTTCAAAAGTCCCCAAAGTGCATTATTATGTTACTATTATCATCACCTTCCACCAGATTTTATTCCTTTCTCGGGGCTGTTGAAATACTCCCAAGACTTGTGCAATGACTCACAATGCAATTTCCATTTTACACACGACGGCGCCTGAATGTTGATGAACAACAGTCGCAGTGGTGAACGGAAAATACTTTCACTCCAGTTTTTGACTTTAAACTTAAAAAAGTGTGTTTAGTTCGTTTTTGCTTATGAAAATACGGTGAACGTTATGCATTCAAACACAAACAATACTGGAGTGTACTTTTGGATGTACTATAGTTAAAGATATTATTAAAAACACTTAAGTGGTTATATTTACTATTTACAATAAAACAGTAATTTATACTAGAGTACACTTCAACAGTACTATGGGTTGGTTCGATGACACTATAGGAGTATCATAATATATTTCATTTAAATATATACTAAACTACAGAATATATAACAGTATTTATTCGTGTGGCCTGTGAACTATGATATTAAAGTTCACTCGAAATAAATAATAATAAATAATAAACTCTCTACTTCTGAATCTGTAAACGTTACTTTGTAAGGTATCTTTGTTCGGTGTAACACAGAGAAAGATATTAAGAAGAATGTTTGTAACCTAACCATTGTCGACTGTAGTAGGATAAATAAAAACGGGTATCAAAATTTCCCCAGAAAATTTGTTGCCCTACATTCTTCAAAATATCTTTGTGTTTAACTGGGTACATTTTTTACTATGGTAGTCAATGGGGTCTTAAAACTGTTATGCGCATACTTCCAAATATCTTTCTCTGCGTTCATGGATACAAAGATATACATTTAAACATATAAAGTTGAGTAAACCATGACAACATTTATATTCTTGGGTAAACCATCCCTTTACCACAACAGGAAACATATCGAACTTGTTGCCTTGGGTTAAAAAAGAAACTTTCTGTAAATCTTTCCCTAGAGACATCCATTGATCGAAGTTTATCTCTTTGATGACGGTGTTTTCAGCTTTGTTGGAAAGCCAGAGTTTGGCGTTCCTTATGTTTCCTCGAGGCAGGCATTTGAGATCTCTAAGCGAGGGGGTGACGGCGAGGGGGGGCTCGACTGTCTGTGCCACATCCTTCTGAGTCAGAAATCTTACAGCTGGACCCGACAGGCCTCTGTTACTCAGCATTACACACACACAGAGCTGTGTGAGCGCTGTACAAACACACAACCGCTCCAAACACACAAGCTGCTTGCTAACCCATCTGCTGACTTTTTACGTTTGCTAGCCAGTCTCAACTCCGCTTACTGTCTGTTTACAGTTTGATTTAAATTCCACACCATCTGATTGGCTGGCTGTAATAGAGCACGGAATTTTTTATGTACTTTAAAAAATAAAACATATGTCATCATTTACCGCCCTATTGTCATTTTAAACGTGTATGACTTTTTCGTCTCCTGAACACAAAAGAAGATCATTTGAAGAACGTTCACTTCACTTGAAATATGAATTTGAACATCTATGACATTTTCTTCTGCCGAACACAAAGAAGATATTTTGAAGAATGTTCAGATGATTTTTGTTATAAATTTAAATAGGGCTGACTTTTAATTCTACCAACCACAGAATAATTTTGAAGAATGCGCACGTCACTTGCATTGTAATTTTAACCAAGTATGACTTTTGCGTCTGCCGAAGACATGAACAAAAATGTGAAGAATGTTAGTTTCACGTGCATTGTAATTTAAAACATGTAGGAGTTTTTCTTCAGCAGAACGCAAGAGAAGATATTTTGAAGAATGTTCACTTGTATTGCTATTTTAAAGATGCATGACATTTTGAAATATCAAAATATTTACAGAGGAAAATTAAGTGTAACACTTTGTTTTACATTTTAAATGACTATATCATGTTGATGCTCACATCTGATCTGGAATGACATTTACGGGATTCCCAAAGCTTGTGTTGGAAATCAGAATGCATGAATGGGTTTTTAAGAGTTTATATAAATGGTCCTCAGAAAGGGCACATCTGATATCCAGCAGTGTTTATTTGAAACTGCCTTGTGCTGTTCAGACATGCTTTCTGACTACAATACCATCACGCGGTGAATATTTTCTTAGGCTTGTTTTCTCCACGGTCTTTTGTCTCCATGGATAAAGCCGGTGCAGTTATATGCAGGTACTGGCTTGATGCTGAATGTGTAAATCGATCACTTCCTATTTCTCTTTAGTTTTGAAATAGACCTGGATATTGGGAAAGATTTGGCATTGGGCGTGCTTCGGGTTTTAAGAAGATTTCGAGCATTACTTCATCTTAAGAATGAAAGGGTCAGTATTTAAGATCATGGACATATTGGATGATAAATGCATACTTGTGTAATGATGCTGCAGGTACATCCTGAAGATATGAATTCTATAAAGGGAGGTGTGTCTTATTTTATTTCAACATACCAGGTCACGTGAATGAACAGAGATTGAAGGGCGTTGAAGAGTTGAGAAAGAAGGGACGTTCTCTGTAAGGTGTCATGTGAATTTGTGATAATGAATATATTTGGTTTAAAGTCATGTGATGGATTTTGTAACAGATATTCACTTATTCACAAGATTTTTTTCTGATCATAGTTGACATTGTCTTATTTATATACATAGCAGCTGTATATGAAAACATTGAGCCCCAAATCATCCCCTCCCATTTTAAGAAATAGTCGTTTTATCTGAAAAAAATACTATTTTGGACAAACAAAAGAAAACAAAAAATCAAATCAAAATTGCAGTCCAGAAAACCATGAGATATTCAAACATCGGTATGACATCATTGGGGTCTTGGGGGCTTCGGTGGTCCGATTCTTTTCCAACACCTGGAATGCCATCTCCATGAGTCAGATCATGAAAAGATAAAGCCCTCAGGCTTGAAAAAGACAAGATCTGATTTAAACAAGCAAGTGGTGACATCAGACCTCTACCTGCAGCCTTCAAGATGAACACATCATTCTTGTGTTTTCTTGAAGTGTTTAGTATTTCAGTGCTAATGTTCACGTTTATGACATTAAAGTGAAAGTTCAACCAAAACTATAAGTATTGTCATCCTTTACTCACCCGCTTGTCATTTCAAACCTGTCATCTGCACACAACAAAAGAAGATATTTTGAAGAATGTCAGGAGCTCAAACTTACGTTGGTTTTGTATCCGTACAAGTGAATCGGTGCCACTGCTGTTGGTTTCCAACCTTCTTGAAAATATCTTTTGTGTGTTCTGCAGGAGAAAAAGTCACGATGCAGAAAGAGATGATTGTTATGAGAGAGTTCTTGGACCCCACTGACTTCCACAATAGAAAAAATAACTTTATACTTTGTTGTTCAGTTACACACAAAGGAAAATATCCTGAAGAATGTAAGAATGCAAAAGTTCTGGTGCACTTTTACTATGATTGTAATTTTTTCTACTATGGTAGTCATTTAAGTCTAAAAATTCCTTGCTTTTAAGCATTCTTCTAGATATATTTCTCTGTCTTCCACCAAGATTTGGAAAAATTACAAAGTAATTAATGACAGAATTTTTATTTGTGTTTTTCTTTAGGTAGTGACAACAAATTGTTTTTAATATAAAATGCATATTTGGGAGCTTGTAAAATAAGATTGACGATATATTTTATAAATGTCTGTTATTTCGTGTGAGTTGCAGCTGTGTACTGTGACCGCTGAGTAATACACGGGTCAAGAACTTTCACATCTACGAGAGCCAGACTGACTTTACTATTGTGCCTCATTTAGAACCATGAAGCCTTCAAAGAAGCTGACAGCAACATGCGATCCATATAGAGAGGAGGTGAAGTATTTAGGGTTTGTTTGGGAACTGAACAGGTTCATGAGGACAGGTTCATGTGGACACTTGTTTCTTTTCAAATCAGTGAATAAACATACAAACGCAGAATCGGTCTGTGTGTGTCAGAGAGTTCTGTTGAGGACACCGGGGATGTTTTATCACAAGATAGAACAGGAGTACCCTATCCAACTTTTGCTTCGGATTACCTGTTCCTAAACAAAAAGTAACACACATTCCCCAACATGTTGTTCAGGAACTGTTTTTTACAGTGGAACACAAAAGAAGATATTTGGAGGAATGTTGTTTTGAGGTTTTATCCTCATAGGATGGAAGTCTTTAATGGTTGTGTTCTTTGGTTGGCAAAGATCTTAAAGATATAAGAAAGGCTTATAGGTTGGAAATGACATTGGATTAGAAAATGAATGAAGTCATTTTTATTTGGTGGTGGGTTCGGCTGCTGCAGTCAATCCATCTACTTGTTAACCTGTTGCGTAACTGCTCTCTCATTTGCATAACATTGCAGATACCTTGCAAACGTCAACGCTTAACTTAATTGTTATTCGATGCGAATGGTAACTCGTTCCCTAACAAGCAGCACTTCATTTTCTATAGTGCTTTAAAACCGTATGGATGCCAGAACATTGTTTCATCCGAAAAGTGTAAATTTTATTTCTGTACAAAATCATACCATCAATTTACACTCTGAAATACAAAGTACAATCATATCAGTGTCATATACATTCAAAACATTTCAATAAACAGTTATATGGCGGAAAACGGTCCTGATGAACGCAAAGGATTGCATATCCGAGTGCTGGCATTGCTGTCGGGCTATTGCCACCCAACAGTTCAAATACTTTCAGGTCAAGAAAACATCATGTTGCACTTGTTTCCCATTTCAAAATGGCTTTGGTTCTTCCTTTGGTCTCAAGCTCATTGGTGTGTGTCATTTCCAACGGACACAAGCGACTGCCTGAACCCTACACAACTGAGAGACGGCGAAAGAAAAACGTCTCGAACAGTAATTGTCTGTAAACAAATGTACAGTACGGGGAAACACTGTTGGAATGAAAGCCACATGACGGGCGCATGACATGTTGAATGAATCTAGTTTAACGCTGAAATGAAAAGACATAGTCACATGTTCTGTGGAAGGTCCAGCAAACCGTCTTTTTTATTTGCCTTGGGCTTCCCGGGTTCCCCGGGAACCAGGCTCGCAAGGCGGCTCGGAATAAGCGTGTTGTGTGTTCGCTGGTCTCGGATGGGTGTAGACAGGACTGGAATCTCCGAATGACTCCACAGAGGCACTTTATTCACGAGGAGCACGCCCGGGGCCGTGCATTTTTTAATACAAGAGCACTTTGGGGTTGCATTTCTTGCTTGCACAAGCGTTCGTGTTGCAGGCACTCGGTGAACGGCGCTCTCAGTGCGCCGCGCAGCATCCAGATTCCTCATGCTTGTGCAGAAGTGACATCCGGGAGAAGGTCTTGGAGCAGTTCTTGCACTGGTATTTCTTCACGTCCGAGTGGGTCTGCAAGTGGGCCCGGAGGTTGGACCGGTCCGCAAACGCGCGACTGCAATGCGGACACGAGAAGGGCTTCTCCCCTGCCGAACACAAAAGTCATGTCAGTGCTTGTCGAAGCATTGCTTTTGGAAAAACGTGCATGGCATGTTTATACAACATCGGATCGTATTCAAGAGCATGCATGAATGTAAGATCATTCACCTGTATGCGTCCTAATGTGTCCCTGAAGCAGCCACGGCCTGGAGAAAGCCTTTCCACACATTTTGCAAACGCACGGCAACGTGTGTGTCCTTATGTGCATCTTCAGGGCGCCCAGGCTCACGTATTCCTTCTCGCAGTACTTGCAGCTGAAGGACTTCCTGGTCTGCGCGTCACAGTGCAGCTGCTTGTGTTTCACCAGTCCAGAGTATGTGCTGTAAGATTTAGTGCACAGACTGCACTGAAACTTCTCGGCGTCTGACAGCTTGCTGGACTGGATCCTCTCGTCCTCGTCGCTGCGGGGGCTCTCGGAGCCGCTGTGGTCTTTGTTGGAGGACGTGTCGGAGAGGGAAGAGGGGTATCCGGATATGGGGGAGAGGTCGCTGGGCAGGGGTGAGAGGGGAAGGTTGCTGGCAGTCCATACTGTTATGGGGCTGTATGACACCGGGCTGAGGACGTCAGGCTGAGGTATAACAGGCACCGGAAGGGTTTTCAGGACGTATGGAGATATAAACACTGAAATGGAAACACAATAGAGGACAGTTATTTAAACCTGTGTGACTGCATGAATAGTACGATTTGATGAATGGAACAAAAGCAGTGGTATTGACATGAGAGTTTCAAGGCACGATGATGTATGAAGCTTTAAAAAGAACATTTGGATGTAGAATATTAATACAGTTTAACAGATGAACCTTAAATAAAGTTAAAATAAGTGAACACAATGCTTTGATGATTTGAATTGATCATATATCTAACATGTGATACATTTATTGATACATATTGCTACATTTGTTACACTTATTGATACATTTCTTACTTGGATACATTTATTGATACATATTGCTACATTTGATACATTTATTGATACATTTCTTATTTGGATAAATTTATTGATACATATTGCTACATTTGTTACATTTATTGATGCATTTCTTATTTGGATACATTTATTGATACATATTGCTACTTTTGATACATATTATTTCTGACTTCTTGAGTGACACCAATAGGATCTTAAGGAACTCCTTATCACATCCTTCACTTTGTATACAACATATGCACAATGGAATGTTTTTTCATCTTAAACAAAAGTGTTACCTGTTGGACTCTCCAGCTCACTGTAGTTGGGTTTCTTGGCTGCATTGAAGTGTTTCTTTACAAGGAATGATCGAGGCATCCTGAAGTTTGTAAGAAAGTTGACAGGCAGATCAAAAGTCCAGTCTTGTCGTTTCTGATGTGTGATATCAGCTGCTTATAATCCTTATTGCACAGTCCAGCAGGGCATCATCTTCAGGCTCACACAACTGATGTGAAACTCCTGCACCTCCGTCCAAGAAACAAGTAAATACTGCCAATCAGGTGCAGGGGGAGGGGCTTCACGCATGCATATTCATGACAGCTCGTCCATTGAGAATGGGGGCGTGGTTTGGGGAGGGCGTGGTTGAAGACAGGTGCTTTGGATGAGCACGGAGGCATAATAATAATAATAATAATAATAATAATAATAATAATAATAATAATAATAATAATAATAATAATAATAATAACAATAATAACAATAATAATGATAATAACAATAATAATAAAAACAATAAAATAATAATAATAATAATAATAATAATAACAACAATAATAATTATAATAACAATAATAATAATAATGATACTAATAATAATAATGATTGTAATAATAATAAAAATAATAACAATTATAATAACAATAATATTAATATTAATAATAACAATAATAATAATAATGATAACAATAATAACAACAACAACAACAACAACAATAATAATAATTATAATTATAATAACAATAATAATAATAATAATAATGATGATGATAAAAATAATAATAATAATAATATGGAATATGGGGAAATATAAAGTATTTTTTTACCTTATTTGACAGATCTTTTTAATGATGATAAATATATGATTTAAGAAAATAATCTTGACTTTAAAATGCACCAGAATTAAATCTGCATTGCTTTGTTGAACTAAGTTTATAATGCCCATCAAGTAATATCTTCTACATTTATTTTAAATTGTTAAAATATGTGTTATAAATGTTAAATATATGCTTAGAGTTAATTTGACTAAATTTGATATATTAGACTCAAATCTGACACAAGTGTTAAGAGATGACCTAAAGTTAAAGAAAGTCTTTAGCGCCCCCTTGTGTTTACTTCATTCTTCAGACAAAGTTCTTTTTATTTGTTCTTATGCTTTAGTGCACACATATTGTAATATCAATTTAAGCTTCTATTCAATATATAAATGTTAATGCCCAATTAAATGTGACATTTAAAATCAGCATCAAATGTGCCTTGCTGTCAAGTTGAAGATGTGAATATTAAAACTATATTAATAGAATGCATAACATATGCATACTAATTTAATATATATAAAGAAGAAATAAAACTAACAAACAAAAGCACTTCAGTAACCAATGGTCTACATGGTCATTCTGAAAATACTTTCAAGCAAAAAGTCCTTCGCTGTTTCTGTATAATGCATGTGGACAAGAACCATGGCAACATAGTAATTTGTCTATTTTGTCTGATTTATTATGATCACGGCAACCAGAAAATGTCTCAAGCACCTAAAATGTTGTCAATTCAAGGCCTAACAATGCAAAATGTTTTATTTTTGTTATTGAATGCAATGACATTTAGAAATTCATGTGCAAAGTGTCCCAAAGCTTCTCCATATTCATTGTGTTGTAAAGTCACAACACTTTTTTCATGCTGATAGAACCAATTCACACCTCCTAATGAGGGAGAACTTTAAGTGCGATGAAACGCTTCATAAATGGAGATGTGATTTTTACATGAGCAGTCTTGTAAAAACAAGAGCTCATTAACAGTGATTTAGGGGTCACGGTGCACAATGCATCTCATCTTTATTTGTTCACTTCAACCAGAGGGCACCAGTAAACACTTGACTTGATACAAAATGATATTAAAGCATACATGAATGATTTGGTTATACCAGATAACACACGTATGGATAAAATCGATCAACATAACAGATAACCAACACATCATCTCAGTGAAAATAAAGGAACATGCTCTCAATAGGACGGGGTGTCTTCAAGATGTCTGGGTAATTAAAACTGACACACTCTAAGCAGATTTCCCAACTCTTCTGCGGGGAATTTGAATTGTAAGTCAGATTTCTTATCTGCCCAAAACTAATTACAGAAACGGAGGTAGTATCTTTTGTTCCGAGTGCAGGAAGGCAAGGGCAATCTTGATTCCTCTCTCAACCTGAGCGTGTGTTTGTTGGGAAGGCAAGGTGAAAATCTTTCCCTTAAATACGTTTTCGTATAGCACTGTACTATTCCATTTAACCTGTCTTGGGTCCTGCATTGGTGGCTTGATGTTAAGTGCTTTGCTTAAAGACACGATGGAATTTGTAATGGATAAACCCTTTGACCTCCTCAACATCCAAGATATAAAAACAAGTCATGTCAAATTTATTTATAAAACGCTTTTTACATTTTCCAATTTTTCAAAGCAGCTGTATGGGAAATACGTGACACTGCATTTAATAGAATGGTATTAAAGCAGAGTACATAGCAAACACAGATAGACACACAAAGACAGTCGACAGACACAAGAAAACAGAGGGATACACAAGCAATATATTCAGTCATGGGTAATAATGAATAGCATTAAAATATTATTAATAATACAGTATGTGTAGTTAAAGATAATGTCAAAAGCCTCATAAAGGGAAATAAAAGGGCAGAGGAGTGGCAGCCAAAGGTGGCGAGAAAACAACTCCAAAAAGAGAAAAGGCCTTTAGAGAGACCGACCCAGCCAGGAGGATCAGTTCTCCTCAAGTACAACTTCTGCATCACTACGAGGTCAACCGTGCTTGCACAACTTGACTTAGTGAGCAAAGGAAATATAAAAGAACACAATTAAAAGTATGTTATGTATTTGATTTTATTCTTAATTTTATTAGTTGTAAGAGCGGCGGTTGGCCTAGCCACCAAAACTTGTTTACTATTGTAAAAATCTGATACGGTCGAGAGTTAAAAGCATCCCATAATTCCTCGATGCAGTCTTCTTTAATCTTGTTCAAGAAGGATGATGCTCTTCAGGTTCAGCAGATCCCATTCTGCCAATACAACCCAACCACATGACCTACAGAGGCCATCAGACACTGAAAACTGAAAAAAAGTACTTGTTGGAATAAGTTTATCATGTTCATGGGTTCCACATGATTAAATAAAGCTGCGTTGCGTTTCTCAAATTTCAAATTGAAGTAACAGTAAAATTAAGCAATTTCAACAACCCCTTTTTAAAATGTGTAACGAAAGAAGCACGGATACTTCATTTTTTCATCGCCAGGCAATTTTTAGCATGACACACTTGTCACTGTGTTTTTGCATTTACAAACACAAACATTATTGAGAGATTATTAAAAAATGTGAATGAAATTAATTACAGCTTTTCTTATTAATTAATTATACTGTTTTAATATGGTGTAAATGTAATTCAAAAGAAAATCGGATTCACTGTCTGATTCAATATCATTGCATAAATAATTAATATATTGCAAAAATAATAATTATTAATTCATCAATGATTTTTCAAATAATGAACATAAAGCTGATGTGGTGATGTTTCTTAAAAAAAGTCTAAATACAATTCCAATTATAAGCATGAAATCCATCCCTTGTTTTTCTCAACATGGATTTTTAGGATTATCTGCATGTGGCCAGAATATTCAGCCAAAAGAGTGAATGCATGGCCAGTTATGGTCCTTAATGTGATTGATATAGCATGCAGAGACTATATAGATGATACAGAAATATAGAGTGTAATGTAAAGGATATAGGGGGATGTTCTCTCACATCCTCCTTTCCTAAATAATTCTGCACTGAAAATCATGATGCTGATCTCTTCTTTATTAGAGACTGCAGGTCATGAATGTAAAGGATGTATAAGGAGAGATCCATAGGGTTGCTCAACAGAGAGAGATTTCATTCCGAGCTCCGAATCATTTTACTGAATCGATTCCTTCAGTTGATTCCTTTGATTTGAATAAGTGACTCGTTCCAGTGAGACGCCAACATTTTTTTTTCTTTTAGAAAATATATAAAGGTGTTTTTAGGTAGCTTTTTTTATTAAAAGATTATATATTAATAAAACATAATTATGTTCATTCAGTTGAATAATATTTCATATACAATTATACTTTTTAATTTTTATCTTCTGTTTCAAAATATTGAATTGAAATATGGAAAATTCCATAAAAATGTTAACCTTGCTATTAAAATATACAGTTTTCCCATAGGTTTTAACTGTACTTATTCAGATATTTTTATTTAAAGTGCATTATTTTTCATGGTCAATTTTAGGGATTGTAACATTCCTAAACAAACACATAAAAATTTAAATAAAGTAATTATATAATGTCCATTCGTTGTATATTTGTTATGACACATAAATCATAAAAAGTTTGTGTACTTTTTGTGACACACCCCAACGCAGGTTTAGTTATTATATATTATAATTATATATATATTAACATATATATATTTACTGACTGTTTTTTTATGATCAAACACTATCAACAAAAGGGTTTTGTATAATATGAACAGTTGTTTTAGTTTACCGGTCACGGTTAAACTCTAAGAGTGTTTTTATATCACGTCCATAATGCTGGAATTGACCAAATGTATTATTAATGTATAATCATTTGTCAGTAGACGTGAACCAGAAGTATCTGTGGCGCTTTTAACATCAAGAATCTGAACCCAAATATATATACGTTTTATTAGATTTCAGAAAGTCAAAAATTGACAATACTGTATATACCGAACAGTCAAATAGAAAAAAAAGGAAGTAATGATATATATATACGGTAAGGTCAATAAGTATCTGATCACCCTGTAGTTTGGCAAGTTCTCCTACTTAAAGATCATGGTGGGGTCTAGAACTTTTAAAACAGGGTCATTTTCACTGTGAGAGACTGAATCTAAAAAGAAAACACATTGTACGATTTTTAACAATGTATCTGTAAATTACTGTGTCACAAAAGAATAAGAATAGTCCAGCTACTCTCTGCTAATGATTCTAAATTACTAGTACCAGTTTGCTGTCCTAAAGTCACCTGTGCACCCCACAATCACGCAAAAGTCTAAGTAGCACCATGGCCAAAACCAAAGACCTTTTAAAAGACACAAGAGACAAAATTGTGGACCAATGGCCAAGCAGCTTGATGAAAAAAGAACAAGTTTTTGAGCAATTGTCAGATAATGGAAGAGGCTAATGATGACTGTCAATGTCCCTCAGACTGGGGCCACACAGAAGATCTCTCTCCGTGGGGTATCAATGATGCTAAGAATGGTGAAGAATCAGCTCAGAACGAAACTGGAGGAGCTGGTCAATGCAGTAAAGAGAGTTTCAAAGCCCACAATGAGTAATACATAAAGAGCCTTGGCTTAAAATCCTGCATTGCACGGAAGGTTCTCCTGCATGTCAAGGCCCGTATGAAGTTTGCCAAGGACCATTTGGATGATCCAGAGGAATCATTGGAGAAAGTCCTGGGGTCAGATGAGACAAAAGTAGAACCTTTCGGTCTTCACTTCATTCGTCGTGTTCGGTGGAAGAAGAATGATGAGTATCATCCCAATAATACCATACCTCATGAGACCTTCTGCACAGGGGTCAGGACGACTGCACTGTGTCGGGAGACGATGAACAGGGCCATGCATTGTGAGATATTGGAAAAACCTCAGTCAGAACTTTAAAGATGGATCGTGGTTGGGTCTTCCAACATGACAATGACCCAAAGCACACAGCCAAGGAAACCAATGAGTGTATTCGTAAGAAGCAGATCAAGGTTCTGGAGTGGCCTAGCCGGTCTCCATACCTAAATCCGATTGAATATCTTTTGGAAGGAGCTGAAACTTCTTTGCTCAGCGACAGCCCTGAAACCTGGAAGATCCAGAGAAGATCTGCAGACCCGGTGAAGAACTACAGGAACCGTAAGTGTTAACAAAGGCTTGTGTACCAAATATGATTTATATATTGACACAAGTGATCAAATACTTATTGGACAGTAATTGACATGTATATTATTAAAAAATGACACAATGTGATTTCCGGATCTTTGTTTTTTCGATTCCGTCTCTCACGGTGGAAATGCCCCTATGCTGAAAATTGACCCTCCATCCAAAGAGAACTTTCAATACATATAGATATATTGAAATATAAATGTGATGTATATATATATATATATATATATATATATATATATAAAACACATGACAGAATGCCCATTTTAAATGTTTGAAATAGATTTCTTGAAATGTGTAGGAACCTTAGACTCTTGGTCCTTGTGTTCTGGTGGCATACATGCAGGACATGAAGACATTTCTCCAAGGTTCTTCAGCATTTGTGCTATGATTCAGTGCTTCACCCAGAAGATTCGATTCATGCACAAGGGAATCGACTCTATAGATTCGATTCGTTTGCGAATCGGCCATCCCTTACGTGCTCTTGCTTTCAGCCGGTCATTACTGTTGCTCAGGATGCCTAGCGACAGGAGGAGAGATGGAGATGGAGAGAGCTGCGTGGCTCAGAAGGATGCGGAGGATGCTGGCGGATGCTGGATGCGCATTGCATGTTTGGGGAATATAAACTAAGCACTTCAGAGGATTTGGTGGATGGAGATCTTCCTGGTAATCATGCTCTGGATGCTGATGCTCGTTTTCCTGGAGACAGCAGTGAGAAAACCAAGGAGGATGGAAGAATATAACTTGAAGCTTTGGACCACCTGTTAGTTGAACATTGGGTAAGGTTTTGCAGAACCTCATGCATGCATTGGAATGACGTGAATGGCAATGGATGTGCATATGTGAACTGGACCTCCACCATGGTTCTGAAGTCAATGGTTGTGCTGTGATGAATGAGAGGATGAGAGAACCTGCTGGGTGGTTAGATCTCATTTGGGATCCGGCTGGCACGCAGTTGATGTAAAAACATGCCACTGCTTTAACTTGTGGTCCAGAATGATGCTGTGATGCTGCATCACCCTGAATCCGACACGGCATCCTCTCTGGGCTGATATTGCTGTGTCAGATTTTCCATTCACATCTGGTGAAATGAACAACATCGCCAAGATCATCCCCTTCCTAATGCCATCCTTATTCCTAACACACTGTGAAATTGTCTGGTGGTTGGCACGTCTTCAAAGATGATGCTGTTGGGACACCCATCATTATAATGAACGCCTCGCACACCCTACATCCAATTTGTGTAATGTGATTGAATCATTTATTAAAAAAAACAGATTCATGGTATAGAGCCCATTAACCCGGGGACGTAACCATCATGGGAGTTTTCTTTCCACCCCTTGAACAACCCGTTTTCCACAACACCCCTCTTTAACACCACTTCGCCTAACAACGAAAGTCAGCTGTTGGGGCGATGTGTAAAGGTTGAGCGATTCACATTCAGGTTCATCGTACCTAGAACCTGGTTCCTTGGCACTGCTGGGCAAGCGGCTTGAGGGAGGAGCCGGCAGAATTCTTCAACATGACCAGGCCAGCGTTATAATAATGTTTTGCCAGCGTGTTGCACAGGACAGATTGCTCATTACGCACTTACACCCCATAGTGTCTAATTAACACTAAACGCTGTATAAATGCAGTGTTAACGGTCCACCGCGATGAACGGTGTGCACGTTGTCGCGTCAACCTGAATGTGACCCGCGGAGAGCGGACGAGACTCTCTCGAGGTGTGTTGGAGATCCTGGTCGCTTGACGGTTAACTGCACGGCTTGGGCTTTAACAAGGAGAAATCGCAGGTGGTTATCAACCCGGGGAAAAAATGCACGGAGACGGATAATTAGGAAGGAATTAGGGAGCCGTGAACACATCTTGAGCTATGTCAAGAGTGTGGGACACAAAAATAGATTTGGTTTCCAAGAGCAAAACTAAGAGCAAGGCATATCGTGCTTCTAAAAACCTCAGATGTAGATGTTTTCTTTTCTTTAATGAATACGTTTTTGAGCGACATATTGAGGATGCTTTAACTATTCATGACATCAATGTTTGATGCTTGATATTTAATATCCGTTATATGATTAATGCTTGAGTTTCTGCTCATCATCATTCTTGGTACAGTTCTCTCTTCGTGCACGCACCAGAGGTTTGTTCAGCTTGAGCATCAGCAATGATTTCCTTCCCCTTACGTGACAATATCAATCTTTGTTGGTGCCTACAGCGCACAAGCTAAGGTTTTATCTCGTTTTAAATCACAGCGGCGGGCGGCATTCAAGGTTACACAGCATATCTTGGATAGGGACACACAAGTGCTCTTTTGATCCATTAGGCAGCGGAAGTATCCGGCGGACATTTCTCGTGAAACGCGACGAGGCGGATGGCGAAGCTCCTCGTCCCGAGGAACAAATTAAAAACAATGCAGACAGTAAAAATGATGATGCGTGTAAAACAGCAACAGGGCGATAATGGATGGCCCTGTGTGTTCCACGCCGGCCTAAATTTGAAATGGTGCGAACGCTGTCGTTCACCATTTCCATCAGATATCTCGTTGATAATGTGGTGCAGACCACGTGCCACTCATCTGTGTAAACTTTATGAGAAACAGCATGATAGTCTTAATATTCCTATGAAATCATTACATGCAGTGGGCTTCATGATGTATTTCCTTATAAACTGTCGAAAAGGTGTATTTTGTACCTTTTTTTTTCAGATCACCACATGGTTGTTTTAAGCGTTCCATAATACTTAAACATGCCCACTGGGATGGTCAAAGACGACAAGTAGCGGCGAGCATTTAAAATAATTCAATCGTGTCAAGCAAACATCATAGTCCTTTTTATCTTGGCTTCAGTATTTTGCATGTAATGCGAAACTTGTAGAAAAGAACCCAGTTTCCGGCATCCTTATTTGCTGACCCTTCAGTCAAACTGGCTTCAAATGTGCATTTAAAATGAACCGTAGCACTTCAAAATGATGCAGCACCTTTAGAATCGTGATGAGTTTGGGAATGAGGCGTCCTCCATGCATCCACTGTTTCCTTCCATATTAACCTCTGTGGCGTCCGTGAGGGTTACCAGCGCTCAGAGCAAGCGTTCATGGCCAGGTGGTGAGAATGTAAAGTAATGGGTCATGAATAATAATCTGTCTTCTGTGTCTTATTCACACTTGTGCGGATGCTGCGGTCCGGCATCTCTCTAGCAGCTCAGGGTTAAACGCAGCAGCAGTTTTTAGCAACGAGCGCCGTTGAGGTTTTTCAGCATCTTTGCACCAAACGAGAGATGCGAGCTCCTTTTTTCTTCAATCCTGTTTGAAGGACTTGGATGACATATTCTTTTCTGTGTTATATAGTCTATATCGTAATGGAGTTTTAGTAATACAACAAGATAGTCTTCGGCATACAGAAGATTTACAACAAGTGCTGAATTTGTTTGGCGGAAATAATTGAGAAAGCATTCTTAAATGACAAATACACAAAGAAAGCTGTTAAAGGAACAGTTCTCCCCAACCTGAAAATTCTGCCTTCGTTTATTCACTCTATGTTCTTCAAAACCTACTGTGAAAGACAAAAGAAAATATTTCGAGAAAAGTCTTGGTCACCTTCCATCCACACAATGTAAGCCAATGGTGTTTGTGTTTTGTGGTCCACCACATTCTTCAAAATATCCTGTTTGGTGATCGGTTGGAGACAGTCATGAAGATTTGGAAATTGTGTAAATAAAGAAAGCATTTTCATTTTGTTCGGTTTATCTAGTTCATTGTCTATTCATGCAGCCTTGACAAATCAAGGTCTAAATAAATATCAATATTAATATTTCTCCTATAAATATTTATCTCAATTGTCATGAAAAATGCTGCCACCGCAGTGCTCATCATGTTTGCTAATATGTGTCAGTTAGTCTCATATCAACGGATCTAATTTATTCTGTTTTTAATCGGCCAGTCTCGCTGACAATTCGGCGCCGAGACATGAAACTGATAAACAAAGCAAACTTTGTCTTTCATCACAATACTTTGCTTCCTGACAGCGGATGTAATTACCCATCTTTGTTGCCATAATGAGTCTCATGTGTCCATTAAGTTTTCTCTGGCACCTTCAAACACTGCCTCGCCAAAACTCATCCATTATAAAGAGTGCGGGAGGTCAGGGCTCGGGTCTATAAATGTGCCATTCTCTAATTTACCGGCGTTACTCACGTCGTTGTCACTAAATAGATCTAGTATGGTGTGGTGATGTAGGCCAGCGGGTCTCGCTGGTGTCTAAAGTAATGAGGGCTAAAGAGAGATCCGCCCGACGGGCTGGAAAGAGCTTGCTTTTGGCAATGAGATGTCAGAGCGGGATAACACCAAAGGATGAAGTTGGGATGAAGCGTTAATCAAGCGCAACATCAAGTCTAAAGTCACCCAATGACCTTTGCATCTTTCGCTCAAAGCATCTTCAACAGAGCTCCTGTCAAGAGAGCTGAGAAACAGTCAGTCAGACCTGATCAAAAACTCAGATTGACATTTCCAGCTTTTTTGCTGTAGCGGAGATTTTTACATCATCTCTCTATTTATTTGAAAGGGGGGTATTGGTGAAGTGATGGGATCGGATGATGTACCATCTTGAGTGAAGTTGCTCAGAGGTTGCATTTAAAAGCTCATGAGACTCAAGTCGATGTTTGATGAAGTAGATAAATAAAACCACAATAAGACCATTTTTATAGCTATACTATACTTACAATAAAAGAACCATTAGTCAAAGGTTCTATAAAGAATCATTTCTTTCTCAACAACCACAAAGGTTGGTTACGCTTTTATTTTCAAGGCCAGAGTTGGAGATGTAAAGCTCTGCTTGTGAAGACCACCAATAAATGTAAAGATGCAAAGACATTTACGTTGCCCACACGGATGATACGGTCACGGATGAAGCGAGATTATATGAGTCAGCCGTGCATAATGCCGTTTTAATGATGACAAATAATGGATTTATTTAATGTGTTTTTTGGTCACCAATATTCTTCAAAATATATTTCGCATAATAAAAACATTTTCTTTTTTTAATGTTCAGTTAATTGAGGTTTATTGGTTAGTTTTCCATTCCTGCACCCTTGACAAATCTAGGTCCACATAAATTTAGCGTTTATATTTATTGTTTATATATATTTCTATTGTCCTCAGAATTTCCTAATGTTAGACAAAATGAGAAAATCCTATATATTATATTATTTTTTAATTAAAAAAAAAATTAGTACCTCAAAAAACCATTCAGTCAAAGGTTATAAAAATAACATTTTCTTTCCTAACTTTTATAACCGAAAGAACCTTTTCTAAGGCTTTTCTCTGGAACCTTTCACATCTGCTCTCTTAAACACCATCTTGACTGACAACCAGTAGTGTTGATTGACAACCATTAGATCTTCAACCATAAGTATAGAACCTTGCGGGTTCAATCCCAGTTCGGCAAGGCACCTCACTCCCATTTGCTCTGCATTGATAGTCGGCCACTGCATAATACATGTAAGTTGCTTTGGATAAAAGCGTCGTCCAAATGATTTAATGTACATGTAAATGTAGGATAACAAGAGATATAGTCAAGTTTCGTTGTAAAACCATGGGTAATTTTAGTTTATATTTGTTAAACAACACAAACTGTTCACTTCAATATAGCATTGCATAAATACAGTTGATATTCCCAATGCCAGACCCAGGTGTAAGCGTGTTTGTTTTCCCCACATCTAAGCTGTGAAACGCAAATAAAATTGTGTTTCTAGGCTGGCACCTTCGGGGACTGTGTGCGCTCACCTGCTCAAGAAAAACGAGAGAATAGAGTTGACCTTGATACGGCATCCCTATCAACATAGACTCGGTTTTTCTCGAGGTGGTCCGTGTATTAGAAAGTAATATTAACAGCATATTGTTAGACTCAGCAGAGCACCGTGCCAACAAGAATTATACCACCGTTATGTTTCGATATACTGTTGCATTCATCAAACACAGTGCCAACGTTATTGCCCGCGTTTTTCTGTAATTTCACGGGAACGCTTGTAAAAGTTCTCCGAGTTGTTGTATTGCGTTGTGTGCTGGAGTCCGGCGGAAATAAATAGCCCTTGTGTTGTCCCAGTCCTCCGGCCATTATGGTGGAGACAAATGTTCATTTCCAGGCCTGCTTTGACCAGTGGACTCAACAACAGAGGATTTTACAGCACTTGGTTACGCTTGGGTTGTATTTTCAAGGCCAGAGTTGGAGATGTAAAGCTCTGCTTGTCGAGACCACCAATAAATGTAAAGATGCAAAGACATTTACGTTGCCCACACGGATGATACGGTCACGGATGAAGCGAGATTATATGAGTCAGCCGTGCATAATGCCGTTTTAATGATGACAAATAATGGATTTATTTTTGATGTTTTATCGGTGAAGTCGTGGAGCTGTGAAAGTAATGTGTGAAGAAGAACGCACCAGCGAGAAAAGATCACACAATGGACTCGTGGGTGAATTAGCCTCAGGACCGGAGATCTTCTAGCATCATGTTGTGCTGAAATAAACCTTTAAGACCTCCGAGCTGAGGCGGTGGGCAATTTGCAAAACTTAAATCTCATGTTTTTTCATGGTCATATCCAGAACGACTTAAGCGGAACGCATGCAGATATATAATAGCATGGCATTTGTTCTCCAAACAAGCAAATTAGGCAGAATGAATCATCGCGAGTCAGAATCGGACGCGTTTTTCAAAGGCATTTTCTTTCGACTGTATTGATGGTAGGCTTTGTGCGTTTGATGTAGCGTCTTTCAAAATACGAGGACGAAAATGACTGTACGCGCACAATGGAACTAGATGTAAATTGCTGTAAATTGTCTTGCTCTCAATGTTGGCAAATACCCACCAAAGCCAATTACAGTGGTTCAATATTTCTTTTCAAAATCCAGAAGAAAAGATAAAACTGTTCAACAATGGGGGAGTAGAAAAGGGCTGTTTTTCTACAATGCATTACTCCTAGTTGTTAAGTGTTTTTAAAATGTGCAAATGCATTCAACTTTTGTCAGACATGAATATATTAACCAAACTTCCTTAAATTGAAATCAGGCAGCATTGCATTACCGAAAGTCATTGTTCGCCTAAAAATCTAAAATTCTTGGATGAATTCTTAAGAATTCTTAAGAACGCAAATGAAGATATTTTGAAAAATGTTGATAACTGAGCACAAAACACACAAACGAGTAAGTGCCAGTTCCCAAATATCTAACAATAAGTTACACAGGTTTGAAAACACAAGACTGTGAGTAAATAGTGACAGAATTGTAATGTTTGGATAAACTATGACTTCCATCTCATCCCATTTAAAAATTTCGGCGTGTATTTAGAAGTGCAAGCAAGCTATCCTTCAATGTAAATTACAAATTTTTAAATAATAATTTGAATGTACAGCAAACAGGAACATTTCACAGTGTAACACTATTGTTACATTAAATGATGAAATATTAACTTCATGTTCTGTTTCCATTATTGATCTGAATGTGATGAAATATACATTCATATGATGTATAAATATTGTTGTGTTTCAGCAGCTGTGGGACACAGGATTGTGCCTGAGGGCGAAATCCAATACTGGAATACTGGAATAAAAATAAAAATCCCTCTGCGCTGAGAGACCCGCCTCCTTCCCCATGGCTCGACCTCCATGCTTGCTGTGCTGAAGATCTTTCCCTGAAGGTAGGACAAAAAATACCTATGACTTCATTTTCGGTTTGTCCAATTAGCTAATTTGATCTAATTGGTGGTCTTAAAAAGACAGAACACAAGAACTACACATTTTCACTCTATGTTGAGAACATAATTATGAAACACGATTCTGGAAACATCATCAATAAATTATTTAATAAATAAAAGTATTCCAATTTAACACCAGATTTAATAACATTTATAATCAATCATATTCATATTTCATTAATATAAATAATTAGAAATAAATCGTTATTTTTATAGTTATAAAATAATATTTATAAAATATAATAATATTTTTTTTAAATATGTTGGTTATTCAAAATAAATAATACCTGTAATCCTCCGTCACTTGGCCTACATACGTTATACAACTGATATAATGTATTATTCTGTTTCTCAGACAAATAAGAGAAGAAAAATGTGTTGCACAATGTGAAAAACCTCTCTATGCCGGTTTCAAGAAACGCGTCTCGCGAGGCTTGTGCAATTGTTCAGAGACGCCAAGCAGATGAGGTGCCTGTATTATTGTGGAAGAAAAAAAACGGCATACCGCACCGGCCTGTTAAGATGCAAATCAGATCTCTTTTTCACAGGATGACGAATCGAGTGAGTCAGTGTCGAGCGTGTGCCAACTGAACATGCAAGGCGTTATACAGAGAGAATGCAGCGTACAGAAACAACACATAGTAAATGATGTCGTAACGATAGAAAACCCATTTAACATTTCTATTTTTGGTTGGATACACTGCGAGTGTGCTGAAATGAACCCTGAAAGGTATAGGAATGACATTAGTATGGATTTGCTCTTTGTTCTGTTTAAATACGACACACAGGACTGTTTTCAATGCTGGTGTTATTGTGTTCTCATGGTGTCAGTGGATGTCAAATCATCTTTTGGATTTTTAAGAACACTCACATAACCCTAAAACTCATGTTCCATGTTGTATTACTCACCCAACACATTACATGTTCTTGTCCAAGCAAAAAGGCCATAGGAAAAATGAAGATTTCAGTTTAAATAAATTTGCTAATTTTATAGGTGATCTTTTTTGCATTATTTTGAAAAAACAATATTTATTATTATTATATATTGTTTGAAACAGGTCAAAATAATAGTAAAGATGATCTGTATTTTTTATGAACTTAATAATCAATTCTGCAATATAAGATTACTATTTATTCACCCTGTTGTCATTTCAAACCTGTGTGACTCTTTTTCTTATGCAGAACACAAAATAATATATTTTGAAGAATGTCAGTGATTGAACAGCAGTGCCAGTCTTTTACTTCTATCGTATGGACACAAAACCAATGCAAGTAAATGTGTGCAAGTTATGAAAATTCTTCAAAGCATATTCTTTTGCAGAGAAATAAATCACACAGGTTCGAATTAGACAGGTTTGAATTCTTTACAAAAAAGTTCAACCCCACGCTTAAGTTTGAACTAAATTCTCACCACACAAAAATAAAAAAAACTTTATTATATTTATATAATACATATTTATATAATAAAGCAAAAGTTAAAAAATGTTATTATTATGAAAGTAAAGTCATAATACACAATGCTCTTCAAAACGAACTTATTTTCATGCAAAGCATGATTTCTTTTTTACATTTTTTGGGATGAAATATGTACTTGAGATGTTTTTATGTGCATTTATTCTACCTTAAGACTGACAAATGTTTCGTATTAGCATATGAACTAATTCAAATGTAATTTCTTTGTGGTGGTTTATCATTGTTCTGGCATAATGTTGGATTAGAAGATTATACAGCCATGCCGACTTTCTCTGGGACTGCCTCCGGCGACAATAAAAGAAAATTCAACCTTCATCGTGTCAATAAAACATAATAGAATATTGTTCGGATAAAACATCAGACGACATCATTTTGTTGACACGCTGTTGACGGATGACGATGATCGTTGGGTCACATCAACAGACAGACAGATTTCAATATCCGCTTAATGTCGTTTGTTGATTAGTATGGAGGACGCCATAGATGACACCCATGTGGAAAGACCCCGATCGAGATGTTATAAGGGAACAGTGGTTCATGCCCCGCTGATGAATTATTCATGGAGATGGTGTCTAAAGGCCCGGTGTCTTCTGCCAGGATGTTCGTAGCTGGAATCGATCCGTGGTGGAAGTTCTAAGTGATCAGTGATGTCTGTTCCAGCTCTGAGGTTTGGAAGGGAGTGTAGCTCATTTTGACAGATGGCACTCGAGTGCTATTCACCGTCGTCCCTTTAGAGCCACACATCCTCTCACTTACGAGCATCATATCGCTGTTACCCTCTAAGTGCACTTCATCTTGAGAAAGGTTCATCATTGAGACGCCATTGTCAATTCTTGAAATTCGAAATTTAAGAGCTCGCCAGTATATCTGGGTAATGAAGGTATCTTACGGCACATTCCACTCACGGACGGATACATCTTATCATTCGAGTCCTCTCAGATCAAGGGCGCGCTGATTAAAGAGCTCAAAAAATATCTGTGTGTACCCATAATATGCACCAGAGTCATAATATTTCCAAATTTTAAACGCTGTCACACATCACGAATGGAAGTTCTCATGTTCGACCCTTTGATGTCCAAATTTGGATGAAAAATCGCACCTTCCGTGTCCGAAGCCCCGATGTCTTAAACGTAACATTCGAACCCGAAAGAAGATATTTTGAAGAATGTTGGAAACTGGTACCCATTCACTGCATTGGTTCTGTGTCCATAAAGTGTAATGAATAGGTGCTACTGCTGATTGGTTTCTAACTTTCTTCAAAATATCTTCATTTGTGTTTTGTGGAAAAAAAAGGAATACAGGTTTAAAATTACAAGATGGTGAGTAAATCATGACAGCGTTTTTAGGTGAACTATCACTTTCATGAATTGTTTTTGCTTAGAAAAAATTTGGTTTAATTTGAATCCTTCAAGTCCCGGCAGTACACAAATCTACCACGTGAGCCAAGAACGTTTGACTTGAACAACGCGACTTTACCACGGGACATGCCGGTAGTAAACAAACAAAGCAAGATGTTGCGATAAACTTAATAAGGCTACAATCAAAATACACTTACTTGGTTCTTTTCGCTCCTGATGGTAAAATGACTCTAAATTTGTATCCTAAAATAAATATCATTTTCTAAATCTAATTAAGAGAATTGAGTGACTTCTGCTTAATACAACAAATCAAATCTTACAGTGGTGTAAGAAAAGTGAATGTTTACTTTAAAAGGTTTGTTTATGATTCAATAAAAGAACACATTTCTTAATATCTCACGTTATCTGTCTTCTCAAAAAATGTCTTCTAATGTAAGAATGCTTATATAATTCTCCTGAAAGCAAGACACCAACAAGCCATTTCTTTTGTTGCAGTGCAGGTGGAGAATGGCTGACCAAATGCTTCAATACATCATATATACAGAGAGGACTCATTCACATAGGATTTATTTTCCTGATCCGTTCCTCCATGTGTCAAATCGTCCAGTGGATCAGTTGTGGATGTGTGTTTATTCCAGGTGCTCCGAGAGAAGCTGTCACATTCCCTGTGAAACAATCGCCTAAACAAACACTTTTAATCCTCACATGCGCCAGCGCGTCGGGGCACGGGCAGCATCTTAATGTAAGCGATGTGCGTTATGAATTATTGAGACATTTGTAAGGTAACACTTATTAACACGGCAGGAGATGAGATCTGTTACTCGTGTTCCTACAGCAGAAGCACTTTTGTTCATCATAACAGTGTTGTGAAAAAGGCTTGAAATGTATAAATTAATTACGAGAACATCACAAGTATCATTATGTTCCGATGATGTGTTGCTGGATGAATCTCACAGTATCCGTCCGGCTCGCATTTCACCTCTAAATCTAATTGTTTTATTAGAATAAAACACATTTTTACCCCGTAGCTTGTGTTATTGTAATGTTCCTATAATTATATGTCTGTTTGACGTAGACGTTAAGTAAAAAAGTGCAAGTTGGTCTATGGTGTGCCATGCTTTTATGCAGATTGTGTTAACTATTGAAATAAAGTAAAAAGGTACATTACAGAAATGGGAATTTAATGGCGATCATTATTTGGAATAATGACTTTCAAAAAAACGTGAAATGTCCAGACGCATTAGGGTAATGAATTGGAAATGTTCTTAATGGTCATGGAAATACCGTCACAATGCATTCGGTTGTCTAAAGCCATCTTCAGGAAATTAAATGATCAAGATTAGGATTAGGATTGAATAATTCAGTTTGCTTTATTGCGAAGTTCCTTACACTCACAAGGAATACTTGCATGATCGCTTGTGGGATTTAATAACATTACCATTAGATATTTGGAGGTGGCGGGATTTGTCATATTGTTATTGCACAATGAAGCATTCATGCACAGCGTGTATTCCAAAGCAGAATTTGTGCTACCTGTTTACAGACCTTCCAAACACAGACTGATATATTGTCGGACAATAATGCTCGCTGAATTATTTAGAACACTGCGACCACCTTGAAATGCCACATTTGCATTCGTATTGAGAATCGCTTATTGGTTTCCAGTCGCTTAATCTGTTTTGACAGCAGCATATTACCGTGTGAAAAACAAGGTGTTTTAAAAGTTTCGGTTAAAGCATTTCACATGAGATGTTTACTCTTTTGGTTTACATATCCTGATACTGGCGCTATTTGTCAAACCAAAATGCTGTGAAGGGTTTCGATTGAATTTCAGCGCACGTCTGCAGTGAGAGCGCGTTCATGCAAGGCCGAACTTAATATTTCCTCTGCTGTTCACAAACTAAGCGTGAAACGTTAAATCCTAATTAGTTTTATTTTCGTTCTCATTTATCTGTAAATGTATCTGTTTCTCTTTTTTTTATGTTGTCATGTTTCACTTTCCCACAGGACATTCACATCATTGCCACAATAATACTTTATAATTAAATTATGAAAATTGGTTTTTCCTTGTTTTCTCTTCAAGGGCTGTTTCTCTGACCTTAGCACATGGATTTCAAGACTTCAAATGAAGAGGTAAATATTATTTACAGATTTTACGTGCCAATTTAGAAATTCCAACTTCGATCGGTTCAATAGTAAAATAATATGTATGTAGAAGATGCACTACTTTTACAATAAATAGGATGGAATGTATTTCTCTATTTGCGAAGAAAGTCAAGGCTTCGGGTGAAAAGATCCAATAGTCTTATCGATAAAAATTGACAATTTTTATGGGAGTCAAAAATGTTAATTTATCGCACAATTTAAGCTTAGCCAACCAAAACTACGAGACAGTTCATGGAAGGTTTAATATATCTTTATAATTATGCTCTTTTATTGCAACATTTGCCGATATTTTTCGAATTGACCTATTCAAGGAGATAGGAGTGTGTATTCGCGTACGCATTGCAAACATGACCACCCACTGACATGACTTTTGCTCAACACACTTCCTTTATGTCAATACAATAAAAAGTTAAATCATTATAATGTTTTTTTGGTTACCAACATTCTACAAAATATCTTATTTTGTGTTCTGCGAAGAAAGAATAAAGGTTCAATGAGTTATATGAGTGGCAGTTTTTCAGTACAAATGTCAAATACTTTTACCCGAGAAGCCAAATTATGTAAGACACGGGATTAATATACATTTATATAAATGTATAGATTGATATAATACACAGGACTGATGTCATTATATTTCTTAAAGTCATAGATCTGTCATCAATTACTCGCTTTTGTCATTTGAAACCTGAGCGTCTTACTCTTTCCCACAAAACCCAAAAGAAGATATTTTGAAGATGCACGCCATAGATGGTTAGGTTTAGGAGTGGGAATTTGCTACCTCCCGAAATCAAGAATTCCCACAAGGTCAGGCCAGGCCTTCGGATAAAGCTACTACATCTCTCAATGTGTAGCAGATCTATTTCGACACCATCTGTTTAAGGAAACTCCAACCAAACAAATGTTCTCCGGAGTCATGAGAGAAGCAGGACGCATTGATCAAATAAATGGATTTGTACGCTTTCCACCGGCAACAGAGATTGCTTCCCGGCTCGTGAGAGTTATTTAACAGCAAACATACTAACAACTGCAGTCTTGGAAATATCCTCAACATTCAGATAATAATAGCAACCAAAATCAGGATTGGACACATATTGCATTATGGTGATGTGTTTTGTGAGTACAGCACAACTGTGAATGTCAAGAGCACAAGTTTAATAGCCGTTGGGCTTCGAAACGAGGACAGGGAAGGCAGTGTATGTGTAGAAGATTAATGACTGCTGTGAGGAGGATAAGTCTTGTTTATATAGACAGAGATGTTCCTATATGTTTGTCTTGCGATTTGCTTTTAAACATTACACGCAAGACCAGTTTCATCGCACGGACAGAATGAAGTTCCTCCTATCGTTTTTGTGCTGATGATAAATCTGTTTTATACCACACGAGCCTATTTCTGGATTTGGTTCCAGTGGGCCATAAAAGCAAAGAAATGATAAACCGTCATATTTCAGTGTGCATGCAATTATGTAAAAACTTGTCATTATATAGAATTGGTCTTATGTATGTCTCCGCAGGATGTTTTGACTAGCAGTCTCAAGGGTACATGACATATGGCTGACACTTGGTTGCCATAGCAACGGAATCAAGCATCAGGGTAGTCCATGTACTGTACCATGTGTCCTAGCAACATGTATTCAAGTATTCGGTATTTGCCTTTAAAGTTAGCAGAGAACAATCAAACATCCACACAGCTGGGATAAAATATTGGTTTTAAAATGGCAAGCAGGATTTTCCGAAATATGATTTATCAAGTAGAAATATTCCTTATATTAATTAAAAACAAGGTTTACACAACACTGACAGTTAAACACAATATGAATTTCTCATTACTGGAACTACACAAAGCTGTCAGTCTCATGGCGTGGTTGGCTCAAAACATGAAGAAATGTTTCCCTTCATAATATGACATTAATGTATAATATTTGAATATATTATTATACATGTAATACATTTTTTTCGGCTATTTATCGCTTCATTGTCTCCTCAACTATTGTAAGTCGCTTAAATCGATAAAAGTCGATAAAAACGTCTGCTAAATACCTAAATGTAAATGTAAATGTAAAATAAATGAAAGTGTGAAAAGTTTTAACCAAGATAAATAGTTAAAATATAATATATTTTTTATATTTAAAATTGGTTTTATTAAAATGTATTAACATGGACAGGAATTACAGTTATGATATATTTCTATGATAAAATTTAATATATATTTTATTATTTGTATATATATATATATACAAATATGTGTGAATATGTTTTGTCCAAGTTATAATTGTTTAATTTTTAATGCCAAAATCGTATAAATATTATTTCCAGTGCAATTCCTGTAAAACATAAAACAGCATTTGAACTGTAGGAGAAATGACTGTGAGCTGGAAATGTACTCAATGTTTCTTAGAAATTAGAAAATTGCTCATAATGCCATGTGATGGAGCTTCACTTACATGATTGTACACAAATCACAAAGCTGTGTTGTTTAGCCAATGTTAAGACTTCAACTGAAAATGTCCATGGGTGACCTGACCGTTTCACCCAAGCATATTTAATATACATTTGTAGTAACCTCAGGATATATTCAGATCCAATATTTAAATCCTCAATCCCATTAAAATCCATTCTAGGACATCTGGACTCCATCATTCACTTGTAGACGTTTTGACACTCATTTAAAAAGCATCGACTGTCATCACAACAGTGTCGATGTAGAGACGTTTGTTCCTTCATCAGATAAACGATGAGGCTATTTGGAGGAGCGGCAGAACGCCTCGCACAAATGCATAAGCAGCACCAGATGGTCCAGAATTAAAATTTTTACTGTTATTTTGCAACAACCTGAAAGGCTTCTGCTGTAGATCTGCCAGGCGAAAACCGACGCTGCAGTTTTTAAACGCAAACATCAGGCCTGAAACAATGCCTGACTATTTATCACACAATCAATTTCACGGCTGATTAAGTCGGTGGTGTCAAGCGGGGATTACAGACGTCTGCATGTCTCTGTTTCTTACAGACGAAGACTGGGACTTACTTGCTTCAAGATGGTACCGAGGAGCCTTTCAATATCCGTCTTCACCTGGCCAAAGATATTCTGACCATTCAGGAGCAGGACGTCATCTGTGTTTCCGGAGAACCCTTCTATTCCAGCGTAAGTTTTAGTTAATTACACACTGGTTCGTTATTGTTATTGACTCCGATCAGTCGATACAATGTTCAGGTTGTGTTATAATTCACAGTCTTGTGTAAGTTATTGCATTAAAAGCAAAGTTTTTTACATATACAGACTAATTTATTACACATTACTTTATAAATGTACCTATACATTTTAAAATAACATTTTAATTCTAGTAGTTATTTTTTATGATTTATGATTATTTAATTATTATTTAATGCCATAATTATTTATTATTATTCATATTTTTAATTATTCACTCGGTTTTTACTTCTGAAGTATCATATGTTTATATAATTTAATTATACTAAATATATGTTATATTGTGACAATTATAAATTATTACTATTCGCTTCTTAAAAAAAAACTCATTAGTCTGACAATACATATAAATATCCATTTTAAATGTACTTTTAAAAGTCAAATTGACAGCAAATAAATACTTAGAAGATATATGAGTAGTCTTTTTTTTCAAATAGACTACTTATATATATGGAACTATATTTGGAATATGATATGAAACATATTAAATTAGTTTAGATGTATAAATAATATTAAGATAATAAAGACGTAATGCAAATACTTTATACAAGTAATATTTTATAATTATTAATATAATATTATTTAAAAATGTATATTTAAAAAAAATGTATTGTAGAAATAAATTATTCTATTCTTTTGAATTTAAAAAGACACAGTAAGGGGTATGTCAGTCATTTAAATGCAAATGTATTGTCAGTTTTATAGATAATATGGTCATTATTATAGAACTTAATCATGTTATTTAGTGTAACAGAACATTTTGTGAGTAACACGCAAAAGTAAAGATTTTTAAAGTGGAATACCCGAAAGATGAAGAATGGGAATGGATTAAAAACAAGAACTGGTTAGAGAATCAAGTTTTGACATTTTGATCGAAGCTTAAAAGATGTGTTTTGTGTACAAATACCCCTCAGCTTGACTTAATTCCTACCAATGCACTGAAGTTTTTTAACTCACGGCTTTTTTAATTTAAAGTTTATTTCCCTCTCGGATGTAAAAAAATATATGCTGCAAGAAAATGAACATTTTCCGGAGGAAAGAATGCGTCTTCAGACATTCTTAAAACGATCTACTTTGCCTTTGTTTAAACTATTATTCTCTGACATACGAAGCGCTGTTGACATTGATATTGTAGCTGTTTGTATTGCATCATTTATGATCATTACCGTATAGACTTGAGACGATTCTGAACTAGTGTAAACAGCAGATCAGGTCGTATTTGACGACCCTTAATTAAATTACTAACATTGTTGGCATGATGCCGGTTTTCCCCGGGGAAATCTTCAAGAGAAGAAGGCAATTAAGACTAATTAAGTCTCTTCGTGGACACCAATCGAAAATGGAAGGTAAAACACCATCTACCTCCACAAACAGACGTGCTGCGCATTACAAGTAAAAAAAGTGAGTTTCCTGTATTTTTTCCTGCAGGAAAGAACAGTAACCATTCGACGACAGACCATCGGCGGCTTCGGCTTGAGCATCAAGGTGAACTATAAACTAGAATTCCTCGCGGCTTTGATCCGGCTCTGAGATTCTTACGGCCAATCTCTGTGCCATCTTTTTTTCATAGGGTGGTGCTGAACACAAAATCCCTGTTGTGATATCGAAAATATCAAGGGAACAGAAGGGTGAGCTGTTTGCATTCTCTTTCTCTGGCCTTATATAGAAACGTGAGGCTGTTTATTTGTTTCTACACCGTCTTTGTTTTTCCTCGCAGCTGAACTCTCTGGTCTCCTCTTTATTGGAGATGGGATTCTTCAGGTATGTGTTTATCGTTGTTTAAGTTATAAATATGCATTTTTAGACGATGTTGGAGGGTATTGTCTTTCCAATCAAATGTCTTATTTGTAGTGCTCTTACATGGAAGATACTGTGGTATAATATTATTATAACTTTAATAATTACTCTAGTAAACTAAGACCATTTAAAAAAAAATGTACAGTATAGTATTACTAAAATTAAGATTAATAAAGTAAGGTTGTAAATATACTTTTAAACTAAAATTAGTAAAGACAAAAAAATGTGGTATGTACTACAGTTTACGGCTAAAGAATACTCTACATTACCAGCGTAGTAAATACTACTAGATATTACATAATACCACCATTTAGTATAGTAAGTACTTGGGTATTATGCAGTGTTTGCAGCAGTTTATCACTTAAAATAAAAATGAATGCATTTAAAATGTGGTAGTAAACACCATACTACAGTTTACTATAATTTACTGCGATAAATATTAAGGTACACTTTGGTCTTACTTTAGTAAACTAATGCAATCGTAAATATTATGTGTCTTTAAAAACGTTTATGGCTGTATTTCTTACAGTTTTTTACTTTAGAATAAGGACGTAAACATTAAGCGTAGAGAGAATAATAATATACTACAATTTTCTACAGTAAATACTTATGCATTCTATAGAAAATACTTATGTGTTCTGTAGTTTACTATGGTAAATAGTTAGGTAAAGTACATGATTTTTTACTCTCTTATCAGGTTAGGATAATGAAGTATGCATTACCAAAATAAAGATAATTTGATCATGTGCTACAATTTTCTGTAGTAAGTTATAAAATAACCTGTCGTGTTTACAACAGATTATTAAAGTATATGTTAACAAAGTGTAGTAAATACCATAATCTTCTAGTATTTTTTAGAATTCCCTACAGTTTATCAGTACAGAACGATAGGAGTTAACAAAGTGTAATAAATAAACGGCAGTATACAACATTTTTTCTATAGTTAAGAATATTGTAGTAGTTTTTCGTGTTAGATGTTTTTTATAATTGTGTATTTCATCAGAATGATGTGCCTTTATTTACGAGTAAGTAGAATTTGGAAGTTTGAACAGGAGCTTAGATCACTTGCGATCAAGGTTTTTTTAATCATCGCATTAGACATTGATGTTTTTCATCTTAAATATGCTGTTGAACATGATGAGAAGATGATAACATTAAAGTCAAACAGGACCCAACATCACCATCTATGATCATCTTTGATGTCTCTGTTGCCTGAAATATGACAGGACTGTTCAAAGTCTTCAAGATCATTTCTTAAGAAAAGCAAGAACTGGCTTTACTTCCATGCAGCACTTATTAACATTATGAAGAACGTTTGTTAAATATATTATGCGATGAATTGAGAAATGTTTTATAATTGAACAGTGTGTTGGTGTGAATGTGTTTTAAAGGGTTGACCTTCCATTCGAGAAATGTGTGAAATTGACTGAGAAGAGCTGGAATATTGAAGTTCTTGTTGAATGCACAAAGCCGTGTTGATTTCATTTGTCTGTGATCTTTCTCATATTCTTTTATTACTGGTTTTCTTGTGTTCTCATCAGATAAACGGCATTAACGTCAGGAGCTATCGGCATGAAGAAGTGGTAAGTAAATCCGTAAAATCGTGTGCAAACATGTAAAGCTTAAAGTCTTTTCATGATACGTTTGATGATATTATTTTATTAATGAAGGCTCTGTTCTGGTAAATGAAAAGTCAATGTGATTTTAATATTCAGGTTCAGGTGTTACGGAACGCGGGTGAGGAGGTTACTCTCACCGTGTCGTTTCTGAAGAGAACTCCTGCGTTCCTGAAGCTGCCACTTTGCGAAGATTGCTTGTGTACGTCTGCGTTTGGCTTTGACTAAACTCAGTGATTTGTGCCGGAATTGATTCATCAAATGCATTTTATTTTCAGGCATACCCAGTGACCAGAGCAGTGGAACATCGTCTCCGTTGTGTGACAGCGGCCTGCATCTAAACTATCATCCCAACAACACGGTACAAATCTGAAAATGCCCAAAATCAATAAATCATTGTCAGTTAATAGAGCGGAAAAACATTTCAACCCCGTCTACCTGTAATGTCTATTTTTTTTCCTTTTGATCTGTGTTTTATTCTGTCTAGGGGTCTCTCATTTTACAATATCTCGCTCTGTTTTATGTCTGTGTATGTTTGTTTGTCTGTCTGTATTTTATCTGTCAGTCTGTCAGACAATAATTTCTCTGGTCGTCTTTCAGACCAAATTTTGTCTTAGTTTATTTCTCTATTCGTTGTTGTTTTTGTGTAATTTATTTTAGATGTAAATATTTGTATGTCACTTTCTCTATTTTTGTCTTATGTTAATAGGCCTGACTGTGTTTCGTTCGCCTCTTTTCATTTATCTATTTACCAGTCATTAATTTTTGTTCTTATCCATATATTTATGTTTGTGTTTCTGTGTTTTAATTTGATTTCTATATGATATAAGATAACCTTTTTGGGATTTTGTCTTGCCCTTCTTTCTGTTTCTATTTGTTGGTCTGTCTGGGTTTCCTTTGAAGGTTTCTGTTCTCTGTGTTTATTTTAGGACACCTTGTCTTGTTCATCTTGGCCGATGTCTCCCGGGTTGCGCTGGGAGAAGAGGTGGGTGGATCTGCGACTGATTCCGCTCTTACACGCTCGACTGTCCCAGTATGTCCCGGGTACTGACGTCAGCAGGTGAGCCGAGCAGAATGTGAGCGGTTCAATCCGTCTTCTTTCATTCATTCATACATACAGAGTCTTTATCAGTGATGCCAGTAACGTGTTACTCTAATCTGACCACTTATTTTTAGTAATGAGTAATTTGCGCATTACAATTTCAAACCAGTAAGCAGATCAAAGTTACTTATCTAGGTTAATATTTAAGCAATTTTCCCTATGTATACTTAATATATCCTTAAATACTTAATATACCATGTTACAGTATGGACAGTCTCTTTCAGCATGGTTGGTTATTAAACAATATCTTATACCTAAACAATATACAGAAAGTACTTTATACGTTTTTTTCAAAATTAAAGTATTAAAGAAACGATAAAACGGCAATTAAAACGCAAACTAAACGTACAAACGAACTAACTGGCTGCAGCAGTTTGAAGAGTCTCGTTCATTGAAATTCCTACTCTACGCAGAATTACTTTTTAAGGTAATCGGATTACTTTTTTCAAAGTAACCGTTCCAACATTGATCTTTATACTATATTCACTCTATGGACCGCAGTGTGACATATTTAGCTAAATATTAATCTAGAAAACGAACCACTTCTCCCGGCATGTTTATATTCCGCTCACAGAGGATTTTTGATTATCTTTTGAAGGGTTTTATTATTTCACCGCCGTTCCCAACAGAAATGCATTAGACGTTTAATGCTTAAACACAAACTCTGATGAGGTTAACTTATTAGAAACGAGACCTTTTGTCACATTAAGTGGAACATAATTGAAACCGTAACTCGCTTTGAATTAAATCTGTTTTTTAAATTACTTTGAAACAAAGTGAATTGAAATGAGAGAATGAGTCTCTTTTCCTATTTTGTATAACGTCTCACGGGTGTCGTGCTTGAATTTCTTCAGGCAAAACGCCTTTCAAGTCATCGCCGTTGACGGCGTGTGCAGCGGGGTCATCCAGTGCTCCGGCGCAGACGAATGCTCCGATTGGCTACAAGCAATAGTGTCCAATATTTCTGCTTTAACCAAGCACAACGTAAGTAAGCTTTTCAACGTCTAAAGGGATGATTTAATAGCCGAGGTCATTTGTGTTACAAACCGTAAGTGCTGAAACTGTAATTACAGATGCCGGGTTATTTCATGCAAACTTGGAAGTAACTGGTGAAAAGGGAGAAATATTAAAGACTGCGCTTTTCTCAAACCTATGAATCAAACACCAAAGTGAATATGCGACATTGACCATGTTAACGTGGGTACAAAGGGTCAACTTTTATGCTTCTATTGAAAGGCAAAAGATGGTTTGTAGAAGCATTCTGGGATGCATTATTATACATCATTACTCATATAAAAATGTTATAAATTATAAAGGCTTTCATTGCATGGGCATTGTGCTCGTGCTTTGGTCATTGCCATGACAACGGAGGTAGATAGACTGGATGTTGTCTGAAAAAATAGAATTGCGGACAGCTTAGATAGCCACTACATAAAATCAGATTGACAATAAATCCGATGAAGGTGTTACGTAGAGGAAGACGGATTAAAAATAGGTTAAAAAAGCGACATTCAACTTTATTTGAAGGTGTTTGGAGAGGTATTGTCTCTCGACAGCATGTTACGGAAGCATCGAAAGCAGGGTTTTTGTTCGAACGAGAAGAAACCTTCGAGTGAATTTCCCATGAAGAAGGAATTCAGGAACATTATTTGTCAAAGGTTTTCACTTTCGCCGGGCAGGTAATCCCCTCGTTGCCTTAAATTAAGGAATTAAAATGCTGTTTCTAGCACAATGACGGATTTCCTCCTTAATTACGAAGGAAAAAAAGAGTCCGCTTAGTTTTCAGAATCGCTCATTCGAACCCAAAATACGCAGCTGTCTATTTTGGGCCCGAATTGAACTCACCCCAAAATCCTCTCGTCCATAATAAGTTTGCTCTTCAAACAAGATACGGCGGCGCTCGGGTTTGGATTATCCTGCGGCGAGGCCAGCTGGAGGAGCTTTCAGTCCATTTCCTGTCAAGACAATGCAACCTTATTCCACATTCATATGAAACTATTAGAGTGGATTCAGCGGCCGGGTAACTTAGGTAATGAAGCCCGTTAGAATGTTAATGGTGAATGAAACCTCACAGCAGGAGAAATTGAGCTCTGACTGAACATCACACTCTCCGTTTAGAAGAAAATAGAAGATGACTGCCGGGTTTTTTATCTCATATGTGAAATTTTTTTTGTATATTATCTGGGAGTTCAGCTGTTACTATATCAGGCGTTCGAGTCACGGTTATCATGGCTAGAGAACAAAAATAGCGGTATTATAACATAACCCAATGAGATATTTGTACTTATTTTTTTTATAAAACATGCTGTTAGTCAAATGACAAAGAAAATCCTCTGGATCGATCTACATGAGATGTTTTCAGCTATTTTATTCTTCTTATGTGATTTTTTGCAGGTCAAGAAAATAAACCGCAATTTCCCTGTAAACCAACAGGTAAGAACGTTTACTCTCTGCACGTCTCAATTTCGTAAAGGGGATGAAATGCCCGCAGGGGGCTTAATGACACCCTGAACGAATGAGTGAGTCAACCACAATATATCACAGGAGTGAAGTTCCCAAAACATTCATTTGATCTCAGAGTTTTACTAATGCAACATGATGTGATGGTGCTCTAAATCAACAGGGCCGCTGATCTAAAGCAACAACACATGACTGCGAGTGCCATATTGCATATATAGAACACTTCGATTCTCCGTTTTTTAAAGGAACTTGGGGACAACTTTGCTATCCAGCACAGAAGCAGTTAAACAAATTATACACCGTCGCCTCGTTCATATAAATGCAGTGAAGCTAGAGAGATAATGGGGCGTGAATGTGCGTCTATATGAAAATGTGTGTCAAATGCATATGAGACCATGTAATAATAGTAATGAAAGTTATTGCGCATGTTTACTGAAGCAAGCTCTCTTTCTGTTCGTCCATTGTTAACATGACGGATGGCAACCAACTTGTTCAGTTGTGTACTTCCACCTTATGAAATGGTTGCAAATTGATGCGTCAATTTCTGTAATGTAAAGCATCTCCTTGAAGCGATTCCTCTGATGTCTCCGGAGGAATATCGCACGGGTCTGAGCCAATCAGAATAGAGAACCAGAAAGAACTGTTGCATTACATTTGTTGGGCCGCAGTGTCGGATTTTAAACTTACAGAAAGAGAGCTGTGACATCTCAAATCAACACTTTTAACTCGACTTATTCTTGCTTTGCGAATATAAGCTAGCATAGTAAATGAAGAGTTTATTATTTTATAACATTAAAAAAAAAATTGGAACAAAAAACTAAACAGCAGTTTCATTGACATTGTTTGGAAGACTCAATAAAAATATTGAATTTAAAATAATATTTCGGCAAATAAATGCTTCAAATTTACATCAGTCCATCTTGAAGGACATTTGCAAGATATTCCATTGGAGATAATTGGACATTTCTTTTAATTCATTGCCTTTTTTGGTTGTTCAGATTATATATATGGGTTGGGTGGATGAGAAGGAGCAAGATTCCGTTCAGGACCGAATGTACACACCAAAGTTTCTTGCCTTACGGGGTTCATCGCTCTTCAAATTCTCAGCCCCTCCGGTAAGTTCTCCGTCAAGTGTCTTTTACTTTCAATTCCTTTCACTTTTCAATTGATTTTTGAAAAATTGTGGATGATAAAATGTTTTTCTTTCTTCATAATTGCTCAGATGATATACATATATGTTAGACATTGCTATGATGGATTCTTTAGGTTTTTAGGGCCCACATGATCAACATGAATTGTCTCTCTCTAAAAACAGCTTTGTAAAATCCAAAAAAATAATCTATAAAAAAGCTAACAATGAAATTTGAGACCATGAGATGGAGTAAATAATAAACACAAAATATGACTTTCTGGCTGAATTATTTCTTTAAAGAATAATCTATGATCACCCCTGAGTGGTTCGCGCCCACATTATTTTCCTCAATTATTATCGACTTTCTGAAATCCATTAATCTGTTCAGCCGTCTGAGGATAAACCCACCGACCTGATGCTCGGACACCTCCATTCAATAAGCTCTAATCTCTAGACACCATCAGCAATTAACTTAAACGCCTCCATTATAATTCCAGAAAAACATTGTGATGAAACATAATGTTGGAAATGTGAGGGTGTGTTTAAGCTTGGGTTACTTCACATCACATGGTTTGATGGTAATGAAGTCAGGGATTGTTGTTCACTTCATTCGTTTATCTTTAACATCCAAGACCTTCATCCAATCTGAGATGAATAGTCATTTGAAAGTGGAGTGGGAGGCAGATCACACATTTGGCATGTTCAGATTTGGTTTTGATGATGCAGAATGACATTGTTGAGAACTTGGAGCATTCAGAACTTCCTCAAACAGCTCTTTGGAGTTTTTATACATAGACAAACAGACGGCCTCTGCTCTCAGTCATGTTCATGTGATTTGCTCCCTCAGACATGGTTTTGACAAGTTTGCTTACTTAAAGACATTGACTTCAAGTCATATTTACATATTTGTAAGAATGAGGTTGTGGGTTCGAATCCCACTGGCAGCAGACAATGACTGAAGGGCTCTTGAGCAAGGCACCTTACCCTTGCCCCTGTGATAATTGGCAACTGCACAATATTTGTAAGTCACTTTGGATAAAAGCGTCTGCCAAATGAATAAATGTAAATGTAAATGTAGTCTTCATCAGTGTATAACCCTGATGTTAAGTTTATTTCATAAGTGAGAGACGGAAATGTAAAAAAAATCAAGAAAAATGCAACGTCACATAAGGTATGAACTGATTAACATTCTAATGAGTGAATAAGTATTTAACCCCTGGCAAAACCTGACTTAGTACTTGGTGGCAAATCCCTTGGTGGCAGTCAGAGGTCCGACGTTTCTTGTAGTTTGCCACCAGGTTAGCACACATCTGGTGGTCTGGTGGTTAGAGAGTTGGACTTATACGCAGAATGTTTGGAGTTCAAATCAATGTCTGAAGTGTCCTTGAGCAAGACATCTTACCCCTGTTTACTCGAAGAGATAATTGGCAACTGCACAATACTTGGTAGATCTTCGTCCAGAGCCTAAATGTGCTCTCTCCTAAGCCAGTCCTTGAGCCTCTGCCTTGGCCATGTGTTTTGGGTCAGTGGCATGCTGGAAAACCCATCCAAGACCAATTTTAAAACCCTGGCTGAGGAAATGAGGTCTTCACCCAAGATTTGACGGCAAATGGCGCCGTCCATTGTCTTTTTGGTGTGGTGCAAGTCTGGTCCCCTTAGCAGATAAACACTTCCAAAACAGAATGTTTCCGCCTCCATGTTTGACAGTTGGGATGGTGTTCTTGGGGTAATATTCAGCATTCTTTCCCCTCCAAACACAGCTGAGTTGAGATTATGCCAAAGAGCTGGATTTTGCTGTCTGACCACAACATTTTCACCCAGTTCTCCTCTGAACCATTCAGATGTTCACTGGCAAACTTCAGGTACAAGGCCTATACATGTGTTTTCTTGAGGGCTCTGCCGGATTTCAGTCCTTGACGGTGTAGTCTGTTACAGTTGTCTTGTTGTTCATCCATGTCCGAATAATTGCACCAACTGTTCTCACCTTCTCGCCAAGATGCTTGGCGATAGTCTTTTACTCCATTCCAGCCTTGTGTAGGTCTGCAATCTAGTCTCTGACATCCTTGACCAGCTCTTCGGTCCTGGCCAGGGTTGGAATTTTGTAATCTGATAGATTGATTGCATCTAGGGACTGAGATTTATGAAGTTTCTAATCTCAGCTTATTATATGTGTAAAATACATCTGGTAGCCTGAAATCCTGCTGATTGATAGGAGATCAATACTTATTTCAGTCATTAGAATGCAAGTCAGATCATAACTTTTGACATGCATTTTTTTGTTATTATGTCGGTCACTTTTAAGATAAACCTTCCATTTTGATCGTTTCACTGTCAGTGGAAAAACACAAATTCAGGATCAAATCCTTTTTCCTTGACTGTTTCTGATGCGTTAGTTTGTCTTTTCGACAAATATATCTGTTCAAGAAATGCTTTAAAGTTTTGTGTTTTTGCCTGCGGCTATACTGTTAATGCATCACAACAACTCCCTATCTATATCCAAGTTTTAAAAAACCAAAACAAAATAAATGATGAAAGAAAATAAAACAAGAGAATTGGAAACCATGAGCGAATAATCAACACAATGAACATTAATATCTGGATAAAGTATTTCATTTTAAGATTATTCATTATTCATATACTGTCATTGGAAATAAAGCAGAAATAAGTTCAGTTTAAATAAAATTTTTCATCTCTTCCAGCCCAATAATAATTGTGCTGTCACTCTTTTGGCTAGTTGTTTTTTGTTATATGCAATAATAAATTATTCTTTGTTATAAAAAAAATTCTAGCGGATGTTTATGTATTTTTCTTGCTCGTTATCTAGATTATTTTTTAATATATATTTTGGCATGTGTGCTACCTTTGCACCAGTGTTTTTAACCAAACAGTTGATAGGGAGTAACCCAGTTTTAAACCTAAACCAGCTTAATTTTTTTATTAAATTATCTTGAAATGTAATAAAAAAGGCAAATAAAAACAATTATTTTACTGTATGTGATATTTGAAATATTGTCTCTATAAATATTGATCTACAGCTGTACATATTTTTCATTTTCGCAGTCCGTTCAAACATTAGAATATTAGTATGTGCATTTCTTTCTCCTCGAAGTCTGTGACCTCTGTGCTAGCAGTAGAACGTCAGACCGCCATCTAATCAGAATAAAAATGGAAATTCATGCTTTTGTGAGTTGGCCTTTTCAGCAGGGAGTAGTATGAGAGTTAATGCTCTGTTCCCAGAACTGTGTATCAGTTTGTCTTTTACAATGCCTTCAGGACCTTTCCATGTTCTTCCAGCATCCAAGACAATATTCTGCACGCGTTTACTTGTGTCTTGACATTCAGACGTTGGCTCTGAACAGAAAGCACTCTTGAGTTCTCTGGTCCGTGATATATCTTCATTGGCCTTCGGGCATTAAAGGTTACCGCGTGATTCGGGATCTCGGGAGGTTTTGTTTACCTGGAATCCTCCCTTCAGGTTGATGGAGCGCTGAAGTCCGAGTTAATCTTGTGTTCAGTCAGTGATGGAAATCTAAACTCTTCCAGGTCACCACCTGGGACTGGACCAGGGCAGAGAAATCCTTCACTGTCTATGAGATCATGTTCAAGATTTTGAAGGTATGACTCAAAGAACATCACAAGTTATGAATCTGACACTTGTTACACTTACAGATGTGTACTGTGGCGGGATAGGATGAGGACAAGTAAACATACAAACACAACCTACCCTATCTCCTGTGTTAATGTATACAATATTGTTTGCTCAATATTTTTATAATATATAATATGCTCAATATTTTTATAATGTATCCTTTTAAATAGGCAATACATGTACATACATCTACCTTCTTTTATTATTTTTAATTTAATTCATTTTTTTAAAACAGTATGTAAGTTACCTGTCAATAAAACACATGGCATATTTACAGTAATTCTGTTCCATGTATTTTAATCCCAAATAATTTTTTTATAAATCTCTTTATTCTGTTTCCTATGTCACTTCTGTTTCAGCAAAGCTTTTCCATCAAATTGTGAAAAGCATGCCAGAATTAAAACTGAATTAAATATCTGATTCTTCATCAAGTTGAGCTACAAACACAACTAACAAACATTCACACTACGTTCCGTTTGATATCAGACGTCTTGACTTTCTTGATTCAAGTAAATAAACCAAAAAAAAGTTCACTCAAAAATACGACTTCTTATAATTTACCTTCCATCATGTCATGCAAATGAACAAGTGTCAATAATGCATTATTTTTGTATTAGTTATGCCACTATTTTCAAATGTATTCCGATACTCCTTTTGAATTTTATTTGCCGTCTAATACTGATATACTCTAAATATTGCGTAATCATTTTATTTGACAAACATGTTTTTAGACTTCACCAGATATTAATTTTTGAGTTTGGGGCTTATTTTACTGATTGCTTTTTGTGTTTTCCAGAGGAATTCCCAATTGATAAAATAACTGGATTGTTTTTTCCATGAATGAACGTCAGGACGTGGAGCTGGTGGATAAACGGAAGCACTGCTTCAGCGTTCAGACGGACTCCGGGGAGGACATCTTCTTCAGCGTGGAGCTGGACTGCGAGCTGCTTCTCTGGGAGAAAGCCTTTCAGATGGCAACGTTCTTCGAAGTGGAGAGAATACAGGTAGAGAAATCCCCAACGTCTGCTTCAGGCAAAGTTAACTGAATTCATACTCGTCCTAATTAAGTTTCGCTCAGAAGGACTAAATGAAGCCGTGTGAAATGAAATGAATGTGAGAGAATGAAATGAAAGTGGGCGAAATTGAATGAGAGAATTTCAGCAGGGTTGTTGCTGTGTTGTCTTGCTCGTGCATCGTTTTGGCACGATAAACAGAGACGGCGGCGTGTGGATCAGATTGTGACAAATAGAATAGCTCCTGCTAGACATGGTTTGGTGCCATCCGAACAAAACAAGCTCAGAGTCATGTGTGATGTGCCAAAAGAGTTTGTGATTTATGTTTTAATACTTGCCCTGTTAAAATGACACATTCTCAGAGACCGTTATCTCATTCGGAAATCTACTTCAATATAGAGGTTAGGAACAATATTTAATATGTGAAAATTATTTGTATTATTTCTACACATTTAGTCTAGCTGTTTAATAAGTCAGTGTCCCATAAATGTAAAGCAATCCACGCATTATTGCTCATAATAAAGTTTGCTATGCAATGCAAAATAATCATGAAATATTAGAGAAAGTCAATTGTGGTGTATCAGTTTAGTCATGACTTTAGATTTGATAGAACGATACATTTCTTGCTTAGAAAAATTGGAATTTTGTGTAATGCATGGTTAAGATTAATGTATTGCATTTCATATATAGTTGTTTCAAGTTTATTTCAATAATTTATTTCCCTTTAATTATCTTTTTAAATACTTTTTTTTATATTTTAAAATATTGAACCGTATATATTGTTATATATTTCATTTGTTTTAAAGTACTTAACAGAAGGAAAAAGGATCACCCCGAAATAAATGTGTTAAAATATCTTGTTTGATTAGTCAACATTTTAAAATCCACATAAAAAATAAATAAATGAATGAATGGATTAATTGATATATACCCTAGACAAGAATAAATCTTATATTATTTGCTATATTAAAAATTATTAAAGGAAAGAATGAAGTGCTTTTAAAACTATAAATAAAAACACATATTATAGAAACATCAAGTGAACAAACTCCAGCAACGTATATCCAATCCTCAATTTAAATTCAGATATACAAAAATATCAGAATGATCTTCTACACCTGATCTACAACAGCAAACAGGGGAAACTCACTACCATTTTGTTTCACTAAACCAGTTTAATGCGCCAGTATCCTGATGATGCCAACAATTGGTTGTTTATTTTACTCATGAAATAATTACGTACACTTTAATTCCAAATTCAACATTTAATGGATAAAGATGGTTCAATCTGCCAATTTGTCTTTTCTCTCACTAATGTTGCCAAATATTTACTGTTTTCAGTGTAAAACATACGCTTGCATCATGGACAGCCATCTCATGGGACTAACCATTGATTTTAACATGGGCTTTGTGTGCTTCGACGCCGCATCGAAAGTAAGTCTAGGAGATCAATAAAATCAAAATTGAATTGTTTTTGCATTGTGTATTGTTTTGTATTATTTGACATGTACATTCTTTATAGTTAAACAATTATTATTGGTACTGTACATGTATTTATGTAACTGTGACATGCTATGGTTTCATCGATGTATGAAGTGGAATATTAAAATTCAGCCTCATATTCATAGAAAAACCATAAAGAACGTAATGGACTTTTTGGTTTATTGCAGGTGGTGCTGTGGAGATACAAGTTCTCTCAGCTTAAAGGATCCTCGGATGACGGTAAAAGTAAAATCAAGTTCCTGTTTCAGAATCAAGACACGAAACTCATTGAAGCGAAGGTATCTGAACTCTGTTTGGACTGTTTTGATATGAATTCATATTTGCATAATAAAACTTTATAATCCTTTTATATTCATTTTATAATTGTCTTATTTTGTATACCTCTGTACGTGTCTCCTTTGGGATTTATGGCCTATTACCAAGAATATCTATATCACACATTTGTATGTTAACCTCATTTCTTTCGCAAATCATAACCTTGCCAGAGGAAAAAATGTTTTTTCCTGGAACAGGTAAAAATAAAAGCCAGTCAGCTAGATCATAGTCTGAGTTTTAAGAATTCGACTTCACATTATTCCTCTTTTAACTGTCGTTTCTTTCATCTAGCGAGTTTGATTTGTTATTTGCTCAAGGGTGCCTCGAGCTTCAGTATATTAACATGAATATTTCTTTTCTCTTTCAGGAGCTGGAGTTCTCTAATCTCTTTGCGGTTCTTCACTGCATTCACGCGTTCTTCGCCGCCAAAGTGGCTTGTTTGGATCCGGTTTTTGTAAGCAGCCAAAACGCCGCCATGGCCCCCGTCGTCTCGACGGCTTCCACCTTAACTTCCACCTCGCACATATCCAAAATAAAATACCAGAGCTGACAGACTCTTGTGTCATGTTTCAGAGGACCGGAGTTGGCCTGTCCTTTATAAACCAGAGAAAACTTTTTTCGTGGACAAGTCAGGATATGAACTTCACCCAAGGGGTGTTCCTCTACCTTTACGTCGAAGTTTCAAACGTGGACAATCGTGCCACACGATGACAATGTTTGGATGAACCGCGGATTCTTTTCACCTGCAGTTACTTGACCTTTAGAGAATTAGACGACTCATGTTTGATATGAAGATATATCTGTTTGCATTAAACCGATAGAAACCTTTCTCTGTGTGTACTTTTAGGATACTGTTTAATCTGGATGATTGAACCGAACCCTTTAGGAAATGTTCTCCAACTTCTGTTCTCTTGTGTTTGGATATGTAGTAAACCAGCCGATATAAAGAACATTGAAGGGTTAGAAATGAACAATCAAAGGCGATCTGAATGTCCTCTGCCTTATATAAGGCAATAAAATCCAGAACTCTAATGTGAAATTGGCATGATTTGTAAATCTTAAAACACAGAAAAACTTTTATGTGACTTCGTAGAGATAACCAGACGAACGCCGGAGGGTTTTATTTTCATAATGTACCTATTTTGCTACTCTCAAATCCTTTATTAAAGCATTGTGTAAGTGAAGATTGAATCGAATTGTATGACGCGACGTGAATGAACGCCCATATGGACTTTCTTAAGGGTACGTACTAATCAATGAACGGAATGCCTTTAATTGAACATTCTTGTCAGTAGCAGATTCATGTATAAACACGTTACTAGGTTGACATTTTTTATTTACTTCTCACCAAACTCACAAATGTTTCTCCCTGTCCTCTCTTTATGAAAAGTAAATAATTTGCTTGACCTTTGACATGACTTGGGTGATGTCAACGGAGATGAGCGAGCTGATTGGCGACAAGAGGTGATGTAACATTATGGCCAATGCTTCAATTTAAAATATGAATCTAAAACATGCTCCCATTCTAGATCATTTATACTTTTAGACACTTTTATAAGATGATTAAAAGTTTAGTCGACAAATTTGTAGTTTTGTAATATTCCTAGAAACTGAACCACTGAACACCCAACTTGTGTTCAAGACAGATTTATGTGTTATTCACAAAAACTAAGATGAATTTTTGCTGTGATGTCAATCCTGGTTTTGATTTGATATTTTTGTTAATCCCTTGTTTGGAGTTAGTTGTCTATGCAAGAGTTTGATCCCAGATATCTCTTAAAGGGTTGAAATGATGCGGAAAGTTCTGTATGGCTAAACTGCATTTTTATTTTTCAAAAACTATGATTTGTTTTAATAAAGATGTATAGTTAATAAAGGCTTCATGTCTTTAGTTTCAAATAAACGTTTGGAAGATGATTTTCCTTTATTAAAAAAGGTAATGTTTAAGTGCATTGTTTGGGACTAAATGTACCCAATTTGAACTATTTACTAGCAGTTGATATTGTGTACTTTTTAATGTTATTGCAGTTTTTTAAAGGTAGTTTGGTAAAATAGTTGGCGAATGTTTTTCGGAAGTGAAGTTTTTGAAAATGATTTGGATTAGTAAAAAAAATCAGCTGAGTGAAGCATCAGAGATTGGCTATAAATATATTTAATGAAAATATGGTTCAGAAACAAAGCATTCAAATACAAGCAGTCAGTGATAGCACTGAATATAGTAGATCCACAGGGACTTTCCAGAAGATACCGAGGAGTTTTGGGTCGAAATTCAACGTGACACATACTTCTATATGTTAAGGACCCTTTAGGCCCAGACATTGGCTTCTGTAGAATCCGTTGAAATGCTTTTGAAGGTTGGATACATTGTGATATTTGGGTCCCCAAAAGCCTAGAGCATTATATTATTGTGAAAATATCAGGATGAAAGATCAACCTGTAATGCAATAGACATAAATGTTTTTCAATAACAAATATATAAACGTATCTTATCATTTTAAGTCATTTTGAAACCTGATGCAAAGTGAATGCACATGCCATCTGAAAAATACTTTAAGACTTTGCTGGTGTTCGAAACAAAACATTTTTTTATAAACATGTCTGGTAAGTATAAAGATTTTTTTAATAAAGTGACTGGGATCTAAAAAAGATATTGGGCATTTGTAAGGTCTTGAAATGGAAAATAATTTTGGTTTACACATCATATATTTTCATCATCATAAACTAGGAGACGTGTCGCTGGCTTACATGAGCTTAAGACTTTTCAATGGTTGTTTTTTTAGTCCATCTGCTAGTACAAGTACACTCCAAAAGAACTGAAATAAAGCCACGTATTTGTTGTGCTGACAATAAATTTCAAACAACGTACGACAGTGAAATCACCGACACAATCCGTGATGTGTCACATGTTATGATCACAAGCTGAAGGTGGTGTGTTAAATCTTCAGGTGGATTCACCTCAAGAGACAGCTCAATATCAAGGACAGTACAAATGTGACTAGAACGTAAAAAAGATACGAAAGCAAAACACGAGCCGTAAAAATGGTCTAGCGATGAAACTTCACTAAACAGTCCAGAGATATTGAAAGCATTAGCATTATAAACAGCGAAAACCCCTCGGGTCCCAGGCAAAAATCAATCCAGAAATAATGACTTGAGTTTTTTTTTTGTTCTCTCTACAAAGGAAAAGAAAAAACTGTCATTACTGGTTTAATCAAATATTGGGTCTCACAATACAAGCCTGTGACAAATCCCCGCTCCAACATTTTAGAAAATCTCTTTCCCACATTCACGAAACAAAGTCTGAATACAAACTAGGTGAGTTAGATACACCTCCGGTCATCCAAGAAAGCTCAAAACAAAGAGTCGAAAGTGACTATCTTTTTCGTTTTTTAAGACACAGCAAGCGCAACCAAATCCGACGTCTGCGCCGCAAGCTCATGTTCAAATTATGCTACATTATCAAAAGAACGAATGAAATTCAGGATCAGAAGCAGTCTGAGAAATAAACCACCACCTTCAATTGAACTGATGTGAACCGAGGGGTTATTTCTCACGATAGTACAGCAGATAAGCCTTCAGTGCCTCTGGAAGCGGCAGACTCAAGATTTTCATTCTCAGATGGTTGACCCGCGGTTCCTCCGGTTTCACAGGCTCAATGTCATTATCCTGCTCTTCGTCTTTGCTCTCCTCCTCGATGCATTCGTCTTCCTCGCTGTCCATGGGCTGAGGAATCAGCTGGTTGCCGACGAAGACGTAGGTGTTGATTCGGCGACGCCGGCGGAAGCGTCTGCGTTTGCGCTTCTGAGATGCTCTTAGCGTGCTGCTGCGACCGGCGTTGTCATCGACGGTCAGACTGCGGAGGGTTCGGCGGATGTAGATCCGGGCCAGGTCCTGAAGGCTCCGTACTGTCAGAGAGGCTGAGAAACACAGGGGAAATGTTCATTTGGAATTGAGTATTTAAACCCTCCATTTATTTTATATGGCCTGTGTGTAAAATAAATCGCTGACGGGACGGAACAGTGTGATGTTGTGAAGGGACTGGAGACTCACGTAGCACTACAGCTTGGGGTTTGTTGCCTTCGCTCCTGTTCTGCTGCACAAGAGGAGCAAATGACACCGCCAGGATATTCTTACTCTCCCAGGAGCTCTGACCCGTTCTTGTTATCTGAGTCAGCTGAAACAACACATACACAGAAGAACAAAGACTAATAAACAGGTCCGAGATTTCAAGCCAAAGGAAACTGCCTTTCACAAAAACAATCATAAACAATGACATGGAATTTTAAAACACGAGTCAAAAAAGTGCAGTTTGGAACAGAATGTGTTGATTTTACCACAATAGTGTTTTAAGACAGACACGGACAAACACAAAGGGATAAAAAGAACAGGCAGACAGAGAGAGAGAGAGAGAGAGAGAGAGAGAGAGAGAGAGAGAGAGAGAGAGAGAGAGAGAGAGAGAGAGAGAGAGAGAGAGAGAGAGAGAGAGAGAGAGAGAAAGATGGACAGAGACAGTGAGACAAAAGAGACAGGAAACAGAGGGACAGACAAATAGAGAAAAAGAAATGCAAGCAAACAGAACACAATATTAAAATAATTGATTAAAAGTCCAACAGTTAATTTCTCTTAAATGTAAAAATATTATATATATATATATATATATATATATATATATATATATATATATATATATATATATATATATATATATATATATATATATATATATATATATATATATATATAATAACAATATATAATAATATATAAGTGCTAAAATGCTCAAAAAAAGTAGTTAATTACCACATATATATTTGTAATATAAACCAATATTTTGGTCAATTCTAATAGAAATATTTGAGATAATGAGATTAATATTCTACTTACAGAGCATTTTATTACTTTACAAAAATTAAACAGTATATTACCTTACTTCCAACGTTTTACATTTCCTAATTTACAAGACTAAATTTACTAGATTTTTTGTATGTGCACAGCAACACAGAAACAGAAGAGAGAGACAGATATGATGGATGGATGGATGGATAAACAGATGGCCTTGACTAATAGGAGACAGTAAAAGTCATTATTTCAGGCTGGTGTAAGTGTAAGGTAAGTGAATGAGTTTTGTGAGTGAAAAGGATCATAAAGTTCACAGGTTATCACTGGCTTCCTCTCATTTTCTCAATCATCATATAAATCACACTTACAACTCAACATAACCCTGCAAAAGAAGCCGACGAATGCACCGGTCTTAAACGCCTACTTAATTCATGAAAAGGCCTTTACCTTCCTATTGAATCTATAAAATATCACAGTGTTCATCTATATAAACGTACAGTGATTTAATACCTGCAAAGTAATTGCCTACGGGTAGAATGGAAGAAAAAAGCATGATGTTAAAACACACAGGACTATAGAACAAAAGAAGTAAAGTGCACCTGATCTTCAATCGGCATGACCAAAATTCCTCCAACTTTCAGAAGGATCTTCATGTAGTTCTCATGATCCTTCTGAACCCCAGCGCCGCAGTAGATGCGATCGTATTGATGACTGTCTGATGAAATCTCCAGACAGTTTCCCACAACAAAGAGGGGTTCACATAACTCGAATCTAAAATGACAGAATTATAAATAAGTTTTTTTCACATAAAGATAAATGCATTAGCTTACATTAAAAAAAACAGAGTAAAAGAGCATTTAAGCATTTATTTATCTTTCTTAACGTTTGTTAATGACAAGTGTTCATGGTATTTCACTATGCATTAAAGTTCAATGTGGATTCTTGGGAAAGATTTGCAATAAAATATTCATAACTGTTATAATTGCTTAGTGAACTATAGTTTCATTATCTTAGAATGAGTTATTTTTAATATATACAATATAATATTATTGTTTAAACATTATGCTTAGCTATTTCACTCATTAATGTCTTATCATAAATATGAGTCATTTTCGTAAATTGCTTTTAACCGTGGGTTACGAAATCCTTGTGTGAAGTTGACTAAATAAATATGAAAATGAGAAGGTGAGGCCAAGGTTTACAACTGTACAAGTCACAGAACCTGAATGTCAGGATTAAAAACGAACCCACGAACACAATGAAAAAGTGATATGAGAAATATGTCGGAATCATGTTTGTACCGTTTTTCATTAAGAGACATTTCTTGGAATAAATGTTGTGTTCTGAACTATGGTTTTCTAAAAGAAACCTGCCAAGACGGTTTCATTGTGAGGATAATCTGATATAACACTTCATTATTGTTATCGGCTCACACCTGGAACAGCCGCCGGGAGCTTTTATTTGCTTGTGGCAACTAAGCAACAGTTTTAATCGAGAAGCCGTCAGAAGTGTGAGGATATCAATATCTAATAAATTCATCCGAACAAAGCACTCCCTCGTTTAGACATTGATCAGCAACCTTTCAGCACCCTTTCGGCTGTCTGTTGTGAAACAGGGGAGCAGTTATGAAACGTTTCAATCCAAGAGAAAATGTTGTCTAATTCTTCTTTTCTGGGATTTGGGCATTCTTGTTCTCCTGACCTTAATAACTGTGGTTTAAAGCTACTTTTGTTGGTGTTCCAGGTGAAAAGGGGCTTTCAGATAACAAATGCTAGGAAGACATTTTTAAGGCCACTTATGCCTCTTTCAAACAGAAAATCAATACATATACACCAGGTAATTAACTAAATATTTATATAAATGTTAAATAATTGTATTAGATGATACATTAATATTAAATATATGAGTATTTATGTGTTCTTTTGCCGTTAAATTGACACTACACAGCTTATCTCAACATTTTTTATTTCTTGTCACACTTTCTATTCTCTGGGTTTTATATAATAAAAAGTATTGTCTAAAAAATTCCATTTGGAAGTTTCCATTTCCTGAAAAAGTGCATTTGGATATCTGAGATTTGGATTGGCATTTTTGATTTGCAATGCTAAACTTAAAATCCCACATTAACAACTGTGACACAACATCTAAAGCTTCATCATTTGTGAAAACTTTATTCTTTTAACTTTATAAAAAATAATAAACAAAATGTTTTCAACTTTCTTATAGCTGTAATGGATAGAAAAAAATAGCTAAAACACTTTTCCCAACAAAATTCTTTACCTATAAATTTATTTCTATTTAACTTCTATATCCAAAAGTTAGAAGAAAAAGATGAACATGCCTGTCAAAGGTCTCGCTGTTTTTAATAAAGTCATCAAGCCTTTCTTTGGCATATTCCACCACGTCCTTGTGCAGTTCCACGCCGTGATTTACTCCAAACGGACCTGCAATAAAATAAATGCGACTCATTAACATTAAACACTTTTCTGATAAATTCATAAAACAGATAAAGTGACAGTTCACCCAAACGTTTTTTATTCCATATGTTTATGCATCCGGTGGTTAAACTTTTAAGTCTTTATTTCTTCAATTGAACACAAAAGAAGATATGTTTTACAAATGTCTCATATTGGTTAAAGACCAAGTTATCCTGTTACCAACATTCTTCAAAATATCTTCTTTTGTGTTCTGCAGAAGAAAGATTCACCTCACCTATGAGTAGTCCAACCATGGTGCTCAGGTATCCAGTTCCACTTCCAAGATTCAGAAAAGACAAACCCTGCTGGAGCTTCAAGGCCTCCATCACCTCGGAGTAGATACACGGTGCTGAAAGATGTATGTTCCCGTGCTTCCACGCCAGATCTTTGTAGGCATTGTCTCTGTACCCGTCCAGATAGTAATCTCCACGGTCAATGGCCCTGAAGGCCTGCTCGACGCGTTCTGTGCGGATATACTGGGCTTCTTTCAGGTTGTCTATCAAATCATCATTGTCCTCGCCGGCGCTGACAGCTCCCCCCATGTTCCCCTCGAGATCACAAAACAGGTAGAAAAAGCAAATAAAAGGAAACACAGAGGAGGTGAGAGACGGGAAACTAGATCGGTCTTCACATCCAGTTGAGAAGTGGCTGAGGAGCTCTCCACAGGGACGTCGGTCGGGGTGCTCGTGTGTCCGACACAAATCACTTCAGACCATGGTCAGGTGCGGCAGGATCTGAGAATTGAAAAACAAAAGGTGATAGTTTAGAGCATGCTCAGTTAACTTGTTTGGTCGGCTGTAAAACAGAACCGATGCGCGAGATCCTCATGTTACACGATACCCGCTGGTGTAAATGATGTAACCAAGCGGATGAAGAGCAAATGCTCATTTAAAAAACTCATGCTGTCCTCAACAACAACAAAAATATATTATATTATCAGTCACAATAGTATCTTAACCAGAACCAACCTTCCTTTTCTCTCCTAACAGGTTTTATCTTGACTTGTGTAACTTGGTTAAACTTGATCTTCTCTTTGCTATTAACAATTTTGTTGTCTCCTCCATTAATTGTAAGTACATGTTATAATCTCACTATAATAGTCAAACTATTTCAATACATTTTTAAATAAACTATATTTTCATATTTTTTTCTTATTTTGGGGTACAAAGGTAATGAACTTGTAAAAGTATGAATTAAATTTTAAATGTTGTGAACAAAGCAACAAATAAAAATAACTAGAAATTAGAGCTGTCAAATGACTAATTGCGATAAACCACATCAAGAATAAAATGTTTGTATTGTACAGTCTTGTATGTCTAATAAGAAAATATATAGTAAAGTAATTTATATTTACCTGTTATTGAGTTTGGGACAATCTCATTTTTATTGAATAAAAAAGGAGTGCAATAATTTACAAATCTCATAAACTAATATAATTTTAATGTTTAATTCACATTAGAATAAAGATAACATATCAAATGTTCAAAGTGAGACAATTTGAAATGTCATGCCAAATATTGGCTCATTTTGGATTTCATGACAGCTACATCAAAATATTTTGGACAGGTAGCAATAAGACACCGGAGAAGTTAAACGTACGTACAGAATAAGGAACAGCTGAAGGACCAATAAGCAACTTATTGGGTCAATTGGCATCATGGGTATAGACAAAGCCTCCCAGAGTGGCAGTGTCTCTCAGAAGTGAAAAATAGTGGAGCCATATCAGAAAAGAGTTTCTCAGAGAAAAATTGCAAAGAGCTTGAAGTTATCATCACAATATCATCCAAAGATTAAGAGAATCGGGGACAGTCTCTGTGCATAAGGGTCAAGGCCGCAAAACCATACATGGTGCCCATGATCTTCGGGCCCATACAGGAATGATACTGTAATGGAAATCACAACATGAGCTCAGGAATACTTCCAGAAAACATTGTCAGTGAACTCAATCCACCGTGCCATTCGCTGTTGCTGGTCAAATTTCTGAACATGATCCAGAAGCGCCGGCGTTTTCTCTGGGCCAAGTCTCATTTAAAATAGACTGTGGCAAAATGAAAAACTGTTCTGTGGTCGGACGAATGAAAATTTGGAAAATTCTTTTCGGAGAACTTGGATGCCATATCTTCCAGACTAAATAGAACAAGAACAACCCAAGTTTTATGTCTCAATATCATCTACTTGCTTTGTTATTTCCTGTTGTAAATGCTTCTTTTGAAAACCTCATATGTAAGTCCCTTTGGGTAAAAGCTTCAGCTAAATGACTAAATGTAAAAAGTAAATGTAATGTAATGTTATCAGTGCTCAGTTCAGAAGTCTGCATCTCTGATGGTATGGGGTTGCATGAGCGTGTGTGGCATGGGCAGCTTACACTTCTGGAAAGACACCATCAATGCTGAAAGTTATATCCAAGTTCTGGAACAAGAAACATGCAAGGTCTTTCCGGGAAAACCTTGCATTTTCCAACATGACAATGCCAGACCACATTCTGCATCAATTACAACATCATGACTGCGTAGGAGAAGGATCCGTGTACTGATATGGGCAGCCTACAGTCCAGATCTTTCACCCATAGAAAACATTTGGAGCATCATAAAGAGGAAGATTCGACAAAGAAGACCTAAGACAAGAATGGGAAAACTTGTCTCCTCCACATTTGCAGACTCTATAAAAAAAGAGAGGATGCCACACAGTGGTAAAAATGGTCTTGTCCCAACTTTTTGAGATGTATTGATGCCATGAAATTAAAAAATCAACGTATTTTCCCCTTAAAATTATACATATTCTCAGTTTAAACATCGGATGTTTGTCCACATCATTGCATTCTGTTTTCATTCACAATTTGTACGGTGTCCCAACTTTTTTGCAATCCGGTTTGTAAACAGAATAAATAAATAAATAAATGAATAAATAAATGTATTTTAACCAAAAACATTTTATATTTTGAATATAAACATGTAAGTATAGGTGTTAAAAAATAAAAAATAAATATATATATATATATATATATATATATATATATATATATATATATACTTTAATACTATTCTATACTTTTTATTCTAGGAAAATAAACTGTTATTGGAGTGTCAGTTTTTTAACAAAAAAATTTAATTTGTTATCTAAAATCTGTATCAGGTATCGGTATATGCCAATAAAGCAATACATTATTAATGTACATTTTTTTTCTATAAGCAGCTCTACACAATAACAACTCATCTAGTCAGGACACGTCGTGTAAGAATACAACATGAGTCATACGGACGTACGCTACCCTTCATGCTTTTCCCATGCCATTCTTTACTTTTACTTTTCTCAGCAAAGAAAACGATGATTGCAAATGCTGAAATGCTTAGCAGATGAAATCCATTCAACCCATCTCAAAGGACACACTTTTCCATTCACAAGCACTGTTAATAAACACTTAAACACTTGAATGTGTGCTTACACGTACGAGTATATAAAAACACACTCCGCCATATAAAATAAGAGCATAATGCTTGCAAATGAAATTCAGCCTGCGAGAAGAATCTCAGCGTCTGTGCACGGGTAATTGAGTTCAACGGAATTGCTGTAACCTGAAAGACTTGCATGAACCTAAACCACATTTAAATAAACAAACCATAGACTTATTTTCCAGCGGTGCGGAGCACACACAACTAGACGCCTACAAAATGATACGCACAATACCAATTACATATAAATGTTTTCATCTGCGCTCCAATTAGCAGAGACTTGGTGACATAGATATGCTAAAGATCTTCTCATCCATAACAAGAAAGCTCACATACGTAAGATTAATTTTCTTGTATGTTTGCTTTCCTGCCCTTTGAGTCTCCTGCACTAAAAATACAGCAGGGAGGGAACTGGGTCAAACCTCCTACTCGCTTTTGTCCAAGACCCGAATGCCACCCTAGAGAGCTGAACTCACAAAAGAAAAGCGGCCCTATTGCATTTCTCCGAGCAACCGCATCGTTCTGATGGAACATAACATCGAGATGAAGCTGTAATTATGGGATAGAATAACGAATGGCAGTGTCTCTCCTGTGGCTAATAGGGTTTGTCGTAGGTCAGGTCAAGCAACTGTTTGGGTTGTTATTGGGTTAATTCAAAAACAGGAACAATTAAGAGGAACAATCTGTTATACGGCTGAGCTGATCCATCATTAACATGTTTAAACTCGCTGGTTGCGTAATTGCATCATTACCACACAATACACACCAAGGCCTTACCAGAACAAACCTGCTCAGCATTCCTACGTGCAAACCAAATAATCAATGTTTTGAGAGATCGTAAAACTGTAGGTTAAATATAATATTCAGGATTATTTTTAGATTTGGTATAATATAGTACTCACACATCTAGTTTCTAGATTTAAACGTATTATTTGTCATAATAACAACAGAATTGAGATTTTAAATCACATATTTGAGTATCTTAAGACAGTGATGTTACTGGTCACCAATTTTGGCTTAAAAACATTGGCGATGTGACAAACACATCGGGTGAGATTTAATTTCTAAAAATAACAAAGAGCAAAGCATTGAGAATCGAGAGTCTATTCCAAAGTACAAAATGTATTCCATTAAAGGAACCTTACAGTTAGAAATACATTTTAATGTAATGTTACAGTTCTCTTGAAATTACCTAGTGACATATTTTGTTAAGGTCAAAAAGGTCTTAAGGTTTTACGGAAACAATTTAAAATAATTAAGTGTGGAAAGGTAAACCCTAGATAACTCTATTGCTTAAAAAAAATAAAATAATAAATAAATATATATAATTTATATAAGATAAAGCATATGAGGTGTGCAATATGAGGGGAGGGTCCAATGCTCGAAATTTCTCTTAACCCTGAGGTACTCCACCATTCTAACTGGTATAGATACCCACAGAGAGTGGGTGGAGGAGAGATGCTGGCATAAACTGTCATATGACAAAAGTGATGCAAGGCTTTATATGGAATTATCCATGATCCTCCCAAACAAAGTTAAACAAACATTTTAAGAAATCTTCAGGAAAAGTGGAATTGAGAGGAGTAAAAAAAATTTAAGGAATTGATTTTGGAATTCAAAATGCCCTACACATACATTTTTACAAGGATTCAGTGAAGTCTCTCAATATAAAGAGTAATAGTGATTACATTTCTTTTAATTATGCAACAACTTGACTTGTTTTACTCAACCTGCTATAATATTCATCAAGCTGTGATTCTAAGTGTAGAGTTTCAGGAAATCCTGTGGTCTTCATGTACTGTATAAGCTAAGTGAAAGCTCATGTCCTTGGTTGACTCGTGCCCTCATGTATCCTTGGCATGGGTTGAATGTGTGTTTATTTGACGCAGGGAAAAGCTCAGAAAACACTGATTCTCAATGGGTTCATCCAAGTCTGAGCAACACAACACAGTAAAAAAACCCGACCTAACCATTGAAGGACATTAACATTCAACTATAATACGTGTATAAAAAATTCAATATGTTGAATATTTTAAAACACTGAACCTGTTTGGCATTTTGTGGAATATTTTGGGATTTTCCATTATAAAGGAGCTTACTTTTCAATCATTGTGATACTACATGCAAAATAAGAAGGAACTAAACACGTTCTTTAAAACGGACAACTTAAGTAACCACAATATACAACTCGAAGCAAAAATGGCTCCAACACGTCACTTAAAAATAACATATCATTACGTGAATGAAATGTTCGTAAAAGTTAAACATAAGGGCAATAGAGTGTCGAAGTAATGACGTCACTTTGTAAGACAACTCGAAAGTTGGCGGCGCATGGGTTTCCTCGATTGAAAATCCGCATGTATTTTCCCTATAAACTTTTTGGAAAAAAATACATAATTAGATCTGTGTTTAACAAAGAGTTGACATGTTTTGTCTATCAAGATAATCTTTACGTTAATCCAAACTATACGTTTTGAAGCCATCAGATATAAAATGCTAACGGTAGGCTATTAACGGACTACAGAACATCGCTTATCCACATCATCATCAAACTTAATTTAAAAAACACGCTCGCCTATTATAATCTGATGTGTACGACCCCCTGATCTATCTTTATTATAGATCCGAGCTATGAACACTTATTGCCTATTTGTTTTTTCCAAAAATCGTTCATTCGACGACTTGTGGTTGCATCTCACGACAAAACAAAACACAATAGTCGACCTGCAGTCCTTCCATAGAGATAAAGAACTGGTAATCGGTAACCTTAATATATCCAAATTGTGTGTGCAATATTGTTTGGAAAAACTAGTATTTGAGTAAACTATATAATGTTGTGTTTTATTAATTAAAAATTGAACGCCTAAGAATGTGAGATTTTCTGTTTATCACGATGACGTCCAAAGTCCCTTCGTAAGGATGTCGTCCACTTTAGCAACTTCTTAAGACCACCGTCTTTAAAACACAATAAAGTTGAAAAACAAATCCGGTTATAACCGGTGCGTTTTATGTCATAGATTAAAAGATGAAATATTTTGAGGTTTTGTTATCCACAGACTTTATTTCAGAAAATGTAGTAAAACCCGTTGTAAAAACCCATTTAAGGTCGAGGGAACCGGACGTGCTTAAATATAAACTCACCTCCGCGGTCCGGCCTACATAAGTGACGTCATAACTTCGGCATTCTATTCCAGCGTTATGGACTTAACATAAAAACACTTTTATAATGTAAATGTTACGAGTAGACTGAAATAATTGTTTAAATTATACAAAACCCTTAAATAATACATTAGAAGAGAATTTAAACATTAGAAAATATCAGTCTTTTTTAAAGTTTTCTATTTAAAAAATGTAAATAAATCCGAGTTATGGACGTGAAAAAAAGAAACCGTTTTGGGACGACGAACGTAAGATTTATAAACTTTAAAATTGATGTGAAATCAAATCAGAAGACAATATCCAACGGATCAGAGGATTGCTCTTTATAAAACATAATTATTTTATTTTTATGTCAGTTTTTGAGCAAAATGTGATTATGGATGCTGAAAAAAATAAAAATGAAAAATTATGCACAAAAATAAAAATAATTCTATAAATTTGAATGAGAGGTCTGTGCTAAAACTAAAGTAAATTAAAAAAAATAAAAACTCCACATTTCCACTGAATTGCCCTTAAAGGCCTCGACACGATTACGTCACACACGCTGCTCGGTCTGACGTCATGTGGACGGTGTCTCTGTGACGTACAGTCAGTGACGTCACGTCGTACAGATGGTGATGTGCGCAAACATCCGGTCCATCCGCACTGCGTTATAACAACAAGAACTGTTTGAAATCTTTCTTGTATTAAAACACAAAAAATATAAATATAAACACGTGTGATGCCCGCATCCGCCTAACGAAAAATCGTCATATATTATAACATTTAATCTTTATTTACATATTTGCTTAAATCATGAAAACAAATAGAAAAAATAACAATAATAATGTCAGCATGGTGTTTGTTTTATAATGCGTCACTTTGCGTGTGTTTGCACAATAAAGCAACAAGAAAAGAAAAATGTCGTCTTTATCTCCGAGGAATCAACACTGACCTTAAAGATGCCATTTATGAGCCGGCTGCACAACAAACTTGATGATGGTGATGATGATGGGATGTATAGATTGCAGTAATGTTTAATGTCCAGCTCTGTTGAACAGCTGAGAGATGTAAACACACGTCACGTGGCTCGCACAAATGAGGCTGCTTATGTTGCGCTGCGTGGCGCGAGATCACCTTTGACCTCCAGGGGGCGCTCGCGGGCACGGGCGAAATCCCGCAGTGAGCTGAAAACGGAAATACATATTTTTTTAAATGTTCCTATACTATAATGAACCTCGTGGATATGAGATTTTAAACAGTTACGCGTGTAATATAAATAAATAAATCGCAAACAAGCTCTCTCCAGACGAGCCAATAAAATGCGCTGCTGTGGAATCACAAACGGTTGTGATTGGTTGGCGTTGGATGCGCGTTAAAAAGTGATGGGTGTCACGTGACCGCGCTGAGAAACGCAAAATAAATGAGATTATTAAAATAAACAGGATTTAGTAATAGCAGGTAAACATATTAAGTGTCGTCCGTTTTGGCAGCTAAAATTAAATTTTATTATGATTTTCTACCTCAAAAGTCAACGGCCGGCTTTTATTCACTCCTCTCGTTTCAAACCTGATTGGCTATTTGGCTGCAGTCTCGCCCGCGACTGGACAGTTCAGCTGTCTGTTTCATTAACGCAGCCAATGGCGATCCTTGTAGGGCGGGACTTTGCACAACAAGGGCTATATAAAGGGTTTCCTGCAGTAATGAAGTGTTCAGCTCAACTAAATGTTTTCAAACATGTTTATATTTATAAAGCCTTTTTTTTGGGATGTATAACTCTTAAAACATATTACAAGGGTTAAAATTAAATTATATTATTTGTAAATAGATTTTATTTGGGTTTATTATGGGTTGTAATGCACTAAATGATTAAGATGAATTATTATTATTAATTTAATATTTGACCATTAGATTCAATAGCAAACATTCATTGTGAAATGTTGAAATATATGCAGTTTGTGCCTATAAGGTTGCATGAGTGCTGTTATAAATTTATCTATATCTATATATATATAAAATATATATAAAAAAACTCACTGACCGTGTCGGCCACAATGACCTAACACACAATTTAATTTACCATTAATTATAAATTTTTTTATTTATCGCCCGTTGAGACCCACCATTAGATCCAGAGATGTGAAGTTATGAAATGTTTGTGAAGCCATACTTCTGTCTGATTGTGATATTTAAAAAGAATAAAATAAACCAAAATAACTAAAATAATCTCTTTAATTAAATACTTTTTTGAATTGTTTATTCCAATACTATTTAACATTTTAAAATATATTTTATTTCAATGTTTTTAAATTTTAAAATAAATATATACATTCATGAGTATATAATTTTTTATTAATTAAAAATGAATTTAAATAACTACATTATCTTAAATAATTTTAATCGATTACATAATATATTTTAATTCTAACTTACAAAATATGTTGTACAATTATTATATATTTTTCCATAATTGTAAGTTCACCAAACAAATAAATAAATGAACAACTTCTCAGTAACTGCATTAGGCCTCTTTACAAGAAGGCTAAATTGTTGCTATTAAAATTACTCTGTATACATTTACACTAAAATGACTTTAATATGTATGCTTGAAATCATTGCATTAATTCCATGATCAATATTTTATTCCATTATTACTCATGGTCTCAAACCAAACATCCGTGAATAATTTATTTTGATTGTCTCATCTAAACCAGCTTTCGTACATAGTCTGTATAAAGAATGTGTTGGGTGTAAAACAGTGTTATACAAATGTAAAGAGCTTTTTCGGATGCAGTATTTCCTATGGGGGCAGAGACAGTTTTACAACATGCCCAAGGCCTTCTCCACGAGATCACTTGCGCAGCGGTCTAAAGCCGTAAGAAAGCTGCCAGTGCTGCACGCAGGCCAGCGGGCATCTGAGCTTTGGCATACATTATACCAGTTCTCTACCCCATACCTGAACATCATCCCTGTGATGTAGAGAAATGCATATTAATGACGGTCCTCATCATCAGCTGAGCATGATATCTAATCTAACTATGTGCTGTAATACAGCGTACAGATCATTCATATTTATGTCGGATTATTTACTGGGATCCAAACTTTCTATAGGACTCAAATTTTGTTTACGTGAAAATATAAAATGCAACATTAAAGTACAAATATGGTGAAGACAGATGAGGACAAACGACATTGGATCGCATAGTAGGTCATTGAATGAAGACAGAAGCTATTTTGAGAAATGTCAATGTTAAACGATAACTGCATTTTTAAATTTGGATAGCACCAATTAACCATTTGTGCATACATACATGTCATAAAACTTTCTAATAAATTGTTGCTTTTGTTTAGTTTCTTTTTTAAATCAAACAACACACTTTCAAACAAACAATTTTGAACTAAGGATTACATAAAATATTTATTCTAAGGATTCTTAAGATATTTCTTAAGATATATTCAGATTATTCAGGTAATATTATTTCATTTTCACTAGATTTATAATAGAGTAACAAATCAAACACAAAATTTCAACAGCATTCACTTTAACAGTCACAGCAAACACCAGTGAAACAACTTCTAGGTTTATATTTCCTAATCTTTACTGTTGCCTTGAAGTTAATGTTGTCCTTGCAGTGTTCTTTTTATCTAGAAAGGATGGACTGTTTATTGTCTTCATATTGTATTCATATGCCATCTGCTGATGGACTCTAGAAATGCACTTTGGAAACAGAATATTTGAAATATATATATGCTATTGTATTATGCAACAAAATCATCTCACTTTTATGGAAAGCATACAATATGATAAATGTAATATTTTAATGTTGTATTTTATACAATGGCATTTGCATGTCAATTGTATTTTTGTACATCGATGTTCATTAACAAATATTGGATTTGAATTGTTGAGGTTGTTCCGGCCTTAAGGCAAATCAAGACCTACAAATCATTTCAATAGTTTATTTCTACCATACACAAACTGTACAACACAGTCCAGTACTTCTTATGAAATCTTTAAAAGTGTAAGGAAATCCCGATATACAAACTACTCCAACTGAAACAAATAAAAAGAAACTAAATCATTTACAGTACTTTGTTTCATACTATGTTTTCGCGTACAGAAAAGAATCCATAGCACATTACAAAACATCAAATACAAAAAGGAAAAAATAAATATTACTCACAAAACTTCCTGAGCAAACAATCTGTGGTTCATAAATTAAGATTTCTGAAGATTTCAAATAATTTAACAGAATTAAATAAAAGCACGATATTAAAAACAAGTTGATTCATTTCATGGAGAACACAATTCAATATGTTCATTTGGTCAGATAATATCGAGTTTAATTCTCTCTGTACGACTGTTAATCAAGTTTTGTCATTATCACATAACAAAGGTAAAAGTAAGTTAAATTAACAATGCTCAAAATAAACATGTAAAAGTGCAAAGGGGTTTTTCAGAGAATGTTTTAAAAGTGCTGCGACCATGAGGCTGTTAAAATGATGAAAAAACCTCCAGTAACAGTGCTCAGATCCACAAATTCAGTTTCTGTCATCATTATACCGGGCTCTGTCAGTGTTAAAATGTAAGATTAAGATATGAATCCCCTGAATTTATAGTTACCAAAAGACATGTTTGAATGGAGAAAGTTTCTGTCAAGTTATTACAACCCAATATCATATGAAACCTAAAAAATATGAACATGAATTTTTTAATAATATCCAAAACTGCAATTGTGCAATCTTGGTCAAACTCATTTGCAGTACATGACAATTTTTGTAAAGAATTTGACCTCCAATTCAATCCAACTAAACATGTACTGTGTAAATTCACAGATTTAAGAGTTCTATAGAAAGTGTGTATTTAAGTTATTTGTATAACCATAAAGAAATAAAAAGAAATAATAATAATAATAATAACAAATGAGGGGCCTTGAGAAATGGCTGGAAAAAAGCACATCATTCATAAAAACTAAACATTTTTAAGTTTCACGAAACCTGCCAAATGTTTGGGTTCAGTCTAACAGAGAAGAATAAAACCTTTTCATCTCAAATCTTAAAACATCTGACCCCATTTTACAAGAATATTTTATCACATACTTCAAATGGTGTATAAACAGCGGGTAAACAGAGTTTAGAGGCTTTTCATTGAGAAAATAAATATACTGCAGAATAAAAAGAATCACCGTTCACATAATACTGTTCTACTACTAAACATGTCATACTTCATGTACTCATTTACATTTAGGCACATATATGCACACGCATGTGCACACCAAAGGCAGTTCATATGAAGAGAAATGGAAATAAATCATAAGCGAATCTTTTTCTTAAGCGATTTGATATTCGCTCTGGTCCTGTACAGACGTTGGAGAATTTTGATAAAATATTTTCCTTTTGTTGAGAATGCACAACTGCATTTGTGAATGAATTAGTGGTATTTATGTTCAAGAATAAAACTTTAAGGGTGAACACTGCTGTGAGAGATCAATAACAGTTGTTCACCAGCAGGTAGAGTCAGTGAGCTTTGCCAACATTTGACATCAGTCATTAATACAAAAAGCATCACATGTAAGTGATACATTCTAAATGATTAAAAACTTCCAGATTCTGTACAACAAATGCAGAGGAAACCGAATGCACAATATTTAAGATCGGCCTTCCGTCGTGGAATCGCAGCAACGATGACAGCAATAAATAAATAAATAAATAAATAAATAAGATTATTGTGTGATAAATAGTACCCATGAATAAAGACAATATGTAGCAATCATATAATAATACACAAAAGAACACAGAATTAAGTCAAGCAAAACATAGGTAATAAATAAGTGCAAAGGAGATCAAATCTCAGGGAAAAGGAAACATATCAAAGTGAAATCGTGTAGCATTAAAAATGTGGCTGGTATATTTCAGTGCAGTGTTATTTTTTACCAGACGCATCTTGCACAGATGACAGAACCAGCCCTCTGCTGTAGATCAAACCGCTGTAAGAGATTGTTTGGCCTTACACATGAATACCCTTTATGGCCTGTCTTATGCTGTCCAACAAGGCCTTGCATTCGGGAGAATACTCGTGCTGAGAATTATTGTACATGTCTGTCAACGTGTTCACGTAAGCTTCGAAGTTCTGTTCGTTGATCGGACCCTGGGGGAGATGAAGAGACAGAAAGTGTTCTCAAATACGTCTTTAGATGTTCTGACCGTTAAAGTGATTGTTCGACCCAGAATGAAAATTCTTGCATCGTTACTCTGTATTTCAAATGCAGAACACAAAAGAAGATATATTGAAAAATGTCGGTAAAAGGAGAGCGTTTTTTCCCTTTGATTTGTCTTACTATGGTAGTCAATTGTGTTGGCATTCAGATCAACCTTACTTCCCCCTTTAAATAAAAATGATCATCATCTACATCATCGTCTTGAGTGGCTTTCTTTCTTCTGCACAGCACAAAAGAAGATCATTTGAAGAATGTTTGTTACTGAACGGTGGTGACACTCATTGACTGGGATTGGTTTTGTGTCCACACAATAAAAGTCAAAGCAGGCCGATGGCTCTTGGCATCCAACATTCTTTTAAATATTTTATTTTAAGAGAAGATGTTTAGAAAAATCTTGGTAAAATAAGACAGTTGGTCCTTTTTGTCTTGCAGTGATTTTGCAACTATAAATGTCAATCGAGAAAAAATGGTTTTTGCAACCCAATATCCTTCAAAATATTTTCTCCTAAAAGAGAAATGATGGTAAAAGAAATTCTTGGTCGCGATTGACTTGTATACGTTGTGTGTCCGTAGAGGTCAATATGGGACCTACGCTTTTTGGTATTATTCTTCAAAATATCTTTTTTTGTGTTCTGCAGAAACCAGAAAGTCATATAGATTTAAATTGACAAGAGTGTGAATAAATAAGGACAGATTTTGGGGGTAAACAATCACCTAAAGAAAACTTTCCCATGATTATATCCCAAAACATTTTTTTGTTATTTTATGTAATAGATTTATTGGCAAAATTGATATTGTATTGGTTTAAATAGAAACATTAATGATCTTCAAAAAATACTATTTTGAAACACATTTCATAAATACCGTACACATTTGTTTCCAGTATAGTTACCATGGTAGATAACATAGTGCTTGGATCACTGAACTTTAATAAATAGACATTAACACATATAAGCTCTTAAGTGTTATTCTGTATGTGAGATGGTTCTGAATATAAATACCATTTGTGGAAGCTGAATATCAGTGAGACTGTTGATAAGCGCTTGACTGAGGCGTGCTAACTCCTTCAGCAGACTGTCATTGTGCTGCTCGATTATTTTATTCTCCTCCTCTATGGTTTTCAAGTTGCACTCCATGGATGAGATCTGTTTCAACATGATGACACGATGAAATAAACGCTTGAAAACAACATTGCCCATAATGCTCAGTGCCGGTAAAGAGGTTAGTTCACCTGGGTCTGAAGGTGCATCATATCTGCTTCTATCTTCAGATTAGATTCATTCAGTTCCTTGATCTCATGATCCAAGTGTTGCATGTCCTCATTGCTTTCTACACCTGATGCAGAATACAGATGAATACCAACATTCACAACTTATCTGATGAGTTTAGCTTTTCTTAAAGTTTTGACATTGTATACTATTGTAATAAAATAGAATAGTAGTAAGAACCTAAATAATATGGGGATTCAGAGTGTTTGCAGAGTTTAGATTTAGCTTTAAGAGTTTTATTAAAGCGCATGATGTCTCACCGCTGCTGGTTTTGAGTTTGATGGTCATCATTTCCTCATCCGAGAGCTTTTTCTTAATACTCTGAGCATTCAGCGGACATCCTGACAAACTAAACAACACACAAACTACATCAATACTAGATAACAATAAGTCATCTGGGGTCAAAACAAGTTGTGTGTCGGGCAGATTTATGAGAATCAAATGAAAAAATATGCAATAAAAAACTGGCTTTGAGTTTGGTGTTTTGGAAAAGCGCTGTGCAAATAAATTATAAAAAATTATAAAAAATATAAAAAATATTTACTGTACTGTCTAGCCCAGGACTTTTTGCTTTTCTTACATTTTTTAAAATATCTCATTTTGTGTTCAACCAAGAAAAAAATAGCAAGTGATTTGTCTTACTATGGTAGACAGTTTTGTTGGTATTCAGATCAACCTTATATCCCCCTTTAAATAACAATGATCATCATTTACTTCCGCTCTTTTTATTTTAAACTTGTGTGCCTTTCTTTCTTCAACACAGCACAAAAGAAGATAATTTGAAGATTGTTTGTTACTGAACAGCGGTGGCACTCCTTTATTTCTATTGTATTGACCACAATTGTGCTATCAACATTCTTCAAAATATCTTAACGAATAAAGTGATAGAGATTTAAGATGACAAGAGTATGAGGACATGCTGTGTATATTCGGGGTAAACTGTCACTTAAATATTATCAAACAGATTCCTCACCTTCTGTGTGTAACAAACACATTGTTGGCGTGACCCAACCCGTTGCATCCAGGAAGCGGACAGTGAGGAAGCTCCTGTTTACACAGTTTCCACGAGAAGGCCGATCCGTTCACCGAACTCTCTTTCTGACGCTTGGCAGCGATCGGGCAGCTTCCTGCGCTCCGATGGGATGTGTATTTACCCGTCACGTGACCCTGTCCATCACAACCTGCCACAGGACACCTGCCACAGGACGAAATCACGATTATAATCTTTAAACAAAACTAGTTATGTTATCTAGGTCTAAACGTGATTTTTTGTGATTCATGACATGGCCACGTGGAACATTAGATTGTGAATCATTAGATTGTGTTGTCTTCTGCAGCACAACAGTTGTTAAGTATACATTTCTGGGTCACCGTGCCAAACACAAACACGCAAACAGATGCCACCGGACCCCTGTCCCGCTTAAATTAAAGCTCTCTTTTGTTTGTCCTCAACTGTTTTTAAAACGCAACACAGTTAATCTCTCATTTGAACTAGTTTCCAAACAAGCGAGCGGCCCACCCCCATCTTTGGGAACACAAATGAGCCTATACATATCCTGATGGCTAAAATGTATGCCATTCATGCCCACATGCCCACAAGAGTTGTCTTTTCAAACACCATTAAGAAGATTAATCCCGCGCTGATTAAAATGAATTCAAAACAGAAAGAAAAACACAAAAAATAATTTGGTCAAGTCAACATTCAGAAAGGGCCGGATAAATAATTACGGGTGAGGTCACCGATGTAAAACGAAAGCCCCGAAAAGTTGGACACTACAGCCGGCCAATTTTATTCCACCGCTCACCTTCTCCCCGGGTCAGTAATGGAATGACATAAATTGCACATAATTGTTGCGAGTCATCCGCGGGGGGAAGCAGATGATTTGGGGTAGGCTGACCCCTTCTCCGATAGCGCGTATTAAAAGAGGTGAGGGGTTATTTGGGATGGTACAAATAGCTTGTCTGCAGGCCTGTGTGAGAAAGGTTGTTATGGCGGTAATCTAGTGACTAAAACAAAAGGACATTACAACTTCAACAGCGGTCGGGTCCGGCAAACAGAGATGGAGCGTATGGCCGACAATTTACAATAATCTAGAAACATTACGGATGCAGCGAGAGCTCGCTTTTCAGTTCTCTCCCTCCATCCGTGTGTTCTCTTTTCCTCCTTTAATGTGTTTAATTCCTGAGCTCTCGTCTTTGCATTAGTAATTAAAAATGGGAAAATGGGAAAAGCCCCGTCACTCTGGGTTAGACTTTGGAATTAAAGCTGGAATCAATTCAATTATAATTTTCTCCGTAGTATTATGTTTTAAAAGACGGCTGCGGTAATTGTGATTGAATGAGATCCCCCGTGCACAGAGGAAAAAATGAACTATTAAAAACTAATTTTTAGACAAATATATTCTATACATTTAATATTTTGGATTTATATAGTGTGTCTGCATGTAGCTTTAAGCATACAGTATTCCTTGAACAGCCGATGAAGATGAAATCTCGTACAAATCCCAAAGATTTCTCCTAGACAGCAAAGAGGTTCAATGAAGAACATACGTAAACTTTTTGTTAAACTTAAGATTCAGCCCCGAAAATTATTAAAGACTTTCTTTAGAACACAAAAGTAAATATTTTGAAAAATGTTGGCACCCACACAACAGTGTTCCCGTCTCTTGTGTTAACACAAAATCAATGCAAGTGAATAAGCAAAGTTCCAACATTCTTCAAGATATCTTCTTTTCAAAACGGTGAGTAAATAAAGACAGAATTTTCATCACTTTATCCAGAGTAAAGAAATCTCACAAGATCTCATCAGTGTCTTAAACTGAGCCGAGATTTGTCGAGCCTGCAATATAAAGTCAATATTCCAAAGGATTTTTCCTCTACAATCAATATTCATTTTACACATGCAAACTTTTTACAGAATGATCAAATCTTTCCCTATGGTTTTCATTTCTCCCATTTCACGAGAAACATCTGAAACAAAGTCGACACTTAAAATAATACAAAGTGGAGCGCATCACCATGCATTTTTTCCTAAAAACAATTATTAGATTGGCTTTTTTGTCCGTGTTTTCTAATAACGACCCAACTCTTCATCTGAACATATGAGGGTTCTGGAGGTCAGAGTAGTTTATTGACATCAGGTTAAATCTTATCGATTCCGTTCGAGTTTAAAACCCAATTAAACATCAGCATCTCATTGTTTTCAAAAACTTACTTCATCTCGGATTCGTCTTTGTCCTCTTTACTTGGAGTGAGCTTCAAGCTTCCTTTCCTGGCACGAGGGCAGCCCGACAGACTGGAAGGAACATGACATATGTGAGGAACCTTTCAGAAGTTCAAGCCTGCAGACGGGTGCGTGGGAAAGATACGGCCCAGGCTTTGACACCTGTCGTGTTTTTATTGAACAGAGGTCATAACAGCTTGACAGCCGCGAAATGCCACGAAGCGTTCGCTTTTAAAAAGGAATATTTTAACCGTGCGTGAGACGTCGTATCTATTACAGTCTCGTACAGTGTTTATAAAGACGTGTCGTGCTCTTAAGACGTTACACTGCAGAACATGAGACATCCTGTTACTCACCTCCTGTGTGATGCATAGTTTCCGGTCACGTGACCTGAGCCGTCACACCCGGGAGTCGGACACCTGTTACGGTAAATAAGGTTATGAATGATTATATTTGTTTTTATCACATGTTATACATTTATTTATCAGATGGGTTATTCTTACTTTAGCTCTTGAGAATTGGCAGCCATAAGGGACTTTAGGGTCTTATCAGCCAATGGGCAGCCGGACACACTACAGAAATAAAGTCATGCAAATGTTTACATTAATCTCTAAGTTGACCACGTTACTTTGCTGTTTAAAAATAATGTATAATAGATAAGTTTGGTCCCTTGCCTTCTATGTGATGCGTAGTTTCCGGTCACATGACCGCTACCGTCACAACCCGGAGTGGGACAGCTGCAGGGAGAAGATGCTTTAATCCAGATGTTCAGATCACAATCACACATACTATGACTTTATCTTAACAAAAAATCATATTATTTGTTTTAAAAATGAGGAAGAGGAAAAAAGATATTTTGAGGAAGGTCAACGGGGCCAAGTTGTTGGTTGGTTACCAACGTTCTGCAAAATATCTCTGCGATGTCATAAACCACGTTATTACCTCATTAACTCTTTCTTGGTGTCTCTCATAAGCATCTTGTTCTTTGCACTTGTCATACTGACATCACCGTTGTAAACGTCCTCATGTGTCGCTTTCTCCATGTGATCCATCTGCGAGTCAAGACACAATGTCAATATACTTTTTGAGATCTCTGTTGTTGTATGTATAAACCATATATCCATTTAAACTGAACTGTTTAATCCCTCGTAGTAGATGTAATGGGTAAGAGGGATGTAAACCTTTGGATTTGTGTACTTGATTTTTAAGGTAAGCATCTTTGAGCACCAGATGCCAATGAGTGTCAGACAAACTCTGTCTGGGTTTGTCTTGGATTCCAAAGAGGATCAAGCATCTTCAGAAACATTCTTCCGATATTTGTTTTTCAGTTACATTATTTATTGTGCCGACAGATGTGTGTCTGACTAAATTAGTACATTTTGAAATTAAAAATACACATGTTGTAGGTGTGTAATAGAAAAATATGAATAGGTTTTTCTTTGATCATTTTAAAATCATGTTTTCTTGTAACATTAACATTCTTGTTTTCGGTAAAATTATGATTCTTGTTATCTCATAAAATTAAGATTCTTGTTTTCTCATATTTCTTTTCATTATCCCTTCTATTGTATTGTGATTTAAAACATCATTGCCTTAAGGTACAAAAGATCACGAGACGCATATTCTACAGGTCTTGTTTTAAATTGAATCCCTCACCTCTTTGTCCTGTGAGACGGGTGTTTTGCTGAAGTTTAACGGCGTGTCCCAAGTGTCCTGTTCGTAGAGGACGTGATAGATGGCCGGAGAGATGTGGAGACCGGGCGCTTTGGCTAAAGAAGGTTCAGGTGGACTAAAAAGAGCATCCCCTAATGCCAGCATCCCAGGAGAGTCCCTGGCTTTCTCTCGCTTCTTCTTCATACTCAAATCTAGTGTTCCGTTCTCATCTACCTCAATGAGGGAATCCTGAAGGACAAAAAAAAGCCCAACCATTATACAAGACTAAGCATCAATTCTGCTGCAAAAAAAAGTAATCATCAGTAAATGTATGAAAACCGGTTGATCCTATATATTTCTTTCACATTTTACACAAATAAGGAAAATATCGAAGAAACGTTTTTCTGTGTGACAGCTGCATTATTTCGTTCGTAGATGTCAGACACAAACACTTAAACGGAAGTGTTGTTTAATATTGTGCGTTTTATGACTGACAGATGTGCCAGAACATGAGTGCAGATCTAGAATAGTATTTACACAACACATTTTATATAAAACATACACGGGTTATGTAACCCATATTTTATAGTGTAATCTCTTTTTACATGAACAAATAATAAAGAAATAATCATATAATACTTAATAATTAATTTTAACATATAGTACAAATAAATCAGATTGAAAACCGGATTTATAAGTATGAAATAAAAACACGATTCAATAATATTTGTTATTATAGTTCATTTCAATGCACCCTTTGTGTATGCTTACATGTATATTGCATCATCCTTATCTGTTTTTGTGTGTTTTTAATGTGTGAGAGTGTGTTACAAATTATGAGTTTGTACAACGGAGGCACATGCTTAAACTTTCTATTTTATTCTATTCTATTCTATTTATTCTATTTTTCTATTATTCTATTCTTTTCTATTCTATTCTATTCTATTCTATTCTATTCTATTCTATTCTATTCTGATAGATAAATGTTTAATTATGGTGCTATAAAGCCTGACAAATAGTTTTTAGGAACTTTAATTTCTGTTTCAAGTTCAATAGAATTTTTTCTACACCTTTATTGAGGCAGGACAGGATAAAGTTGATAGAAGTGACCTCTACCGACAGCGGAAAACAGATTCGATCACCGGCACAGTATGTTGGTAGGCCAACCACAGGCCTTTTGCAAGAGAGAAGAACTTCAACTTCTTTAAACCTGGAACCAACTTTCAACACACCTATCAAGCTAATTCAGCCCTCCTCTCAACCCTGCGCACGACGTGACACTTTCTCCCATCTACTGACATTCTCTGAAACAAGCGAGGTGATGTTTTTCTCCCACACTTCCCTGAAACGCTGTAAGACGATAAGCTGTAAAAACAAGCGGTTTGGCACAAACAGGGAAATCAAGATACTTAACATGCATAAAGACATTTCGACGCAGATGACAGATCGGCTAACACTGTTTAATTCATCCGCTCAGTTTGTACAGTATACCTGCTCTCTGCCCACTGAGTGCCGCGACTACGAACGCTCTGTCGCTGTGTAGGTGTGTGAAACGCTTCCACACGTACTTCTGTGAGTTTCTCTCACTTTTAATTCTTGGGAGGACGTAGACCCGCTTCTGTCAGATGAAGTTCGTGAACTCGACGGTTCACCTAGAAATCGTTAACTGACCCTGATTCCAAACTTGTAGGACTTCTGAGATATTTTAAAGAATGTTGGTGAGCAAACTTTCTGACTTCCAGTTTGTGAACAGAAAACCACAAAGACATTTCTCAAGATAGCTTCTAGTGTTCTACTAAAGAAAATGAAAAGACGAAAAGGGAATATACAGTTATTGTTGTTTCTTGCTGATTCCTAGCTCGTATTGCCTTCCCTTACTTGCAGAACACAAAAAAAGATATTTTGAAGAATGTTGGTAAACAAACAATACTGGCCATCGCTGATTCATGAACAAAAAAACACTAAGACATTTCTCAAAGTGTCTTCTTAGGTTCAACTGATTAAATGAGTTTTAAAGGAATAGTTTATCCAAAAAAGAAAATTGTGTTAACGTTTATTCTTCCTTATCTCAAACTTGTGTGACTTGTATTATAAAACAGAAAAAAAGATCTTTTAAAGAAAGTTGGTAAGCACAAAAAAAAATACTGGACGTCACCAACTTCCATTTTATGACCAGAAAACCACTAAGACATGTCTAAAAAATATCTTCTTGTGTTCAACTTAATAAAAGAAGTTTTAAAGGGAAAGTTCACCAAAACTTCTTTAGTGTTTGCAAAAAAAAGGCAATGTTAGTCAAAAGATTCCCAGAAATGTATACTGTCCTACATTCTTATGTATCTTATTCTAGTAGAACAAAAACGCATATGGTAGTTAGTGTAGTAGTTAGGTTTGGTTACAAGCATTTTTCCCCAATATCTTTCATTGTGTTCAATAAAACAAAGACATTTTTTACGATTGTGAACAACACAAGTTGAATTAATAATGGCAGAATTGAATTTCTGGGCAAACTATTCCTTAAAATACATAGGATTAATACATTTACATTTACAATTATTCATTTAGTAGACTCATTAGTAGACGCGACTTACAAATATTTAATGCAGTATTCAATCATCAAAGCAGAGCGAACGGGTAAGATGTCTTGCTCAAGGACACTTCAATCATTGTCTGCTGACACTGGGATTCGAACCCGCAACCTTCCGCTTACAAATCCAACTCTCTAACCACCAGATGACAACTGACCCCTACAACTGAGAATAATGAACAGATTCTCTTTTGTGTATTTTGCACATCATGTACAAGTGCTAGGCCAACAAGACAGCTTGCATTGTGATACATCCTTAACAATGTTCTTTTCTCTTTTTTAAAGAATGTTTGATTCATTTTATCACAGTATAACGCACGTAATCTGCAGCCCTGCTTGGACTTTTTTAATTTAAATAAAAGTGTGGCGTCTATAAATCCCCAGACCAATTGATATAATCCAACTTCTCATAGATCGTCTGTTAGAGATCAACGCCAAAGGATCTGCATGAGCTTATCTAGGATAATATATTACTTAGCAAAATGTCTTCGGCCATCTGCAGCGTAAAAAAGCTCTCTCTCTTTCTCTCTTTCTCTCTCTCTCTCCCCAGCATCGCCATCAGCTTGAGCAGAATCAAACGCGAGGCCACATGTTTTACAAAAACCTTTATAATCGTCACGGAGAAAGAAGCTTCGATTGTTTTCCTCCCAACTCTTTTTGATGTGATTACACAAATTCTCCTTTGTGTACATTAAAGCTTTAGGGGCGGTGTGGGGGTAGAAAAAAACAGGAAAGAAGCGCCACTCTCTTGTTGCTGTGCCACCAGAGGCGAAACAGTTGTGTGTGCCAAAAAGTGTCTTTTGATGTTACTCTCTCTTTTTCATACACAAATCACAGTTGTTTCAGAATGACCACATTAAATACCTTTTTCTGAGTGCTCTAATTTGATTACCTTTGTGGATGATGCCAGGGGCCGGCCGGGGGGCAGGGCCTCGCTGTTGTCCCGGCAACGGGTGGAGAGGTTGAGAATGGATGCGGACGTGATGTTGGACTGGAGGCTGTTGCTTTGGGCTTTGTGGTGACCGGGGCTGTTGTCTCCCGCCACGAGCATGTGACCGGCAGGGCCCAGAAAACAGGAATATTGTGCAGAAGCTGAGAGAGAGAATATCATGTGAATAAAATGCTGAACCAGATGACATAATTACACTTTTACGAGTCATTATTGGTTTTTTATGGTGGAAGGTCATTGCCAATAAAGCAAAGACTTAAAAGCTCGGAATTTCGGATATTTCAGTTTATAAAGTTTTTTTTATCATTTAGATGTCGTTAAATGTCCCTTTAATAAGCTACAGGTATCATTTAACGTTTTATATGACACTTTCTCATTTGAAAAACATTTTAAAGTCAGTTTATGCTGAAAAACCTTTGACAGAAGAGCAATTCCAGCATTGCGGATGTGACATTAAAACACGACGATGGTTCAGTGTATTGTGAACAAATACATATTCTGTTAATATTTTAAAAACCTATGAAGATTAAGTCTAAACAACAGAAAAGCATCAGTGTGTGCACAAGTTTCTATTTTAAAAGAGATTAAACATGCGTTTTGGACCTGTCAATATAAGACATGTCTTATATTGTCTTCTTTTGGAAATTATAAAAATAGAAAGAATCATTTATGTGAATTAAATGCACAAACCAGAGGCAATAATTCCCAACAAGTGAACACGCTCTTTGTAGAACACACAATTCTTCCTACATTTTATTTGTATGTGTTTATGTATGAGGAATATGTAGCGTTATGGATGTGAAAGTCCTGAAAATAGCCCACAGCAGACTATGAAAAATAGAACAAATTATGTTAAAACTCATAGAGAGGCATCGCATGGGTATTTGAACCACCAAATGTTGATACCTGTGCTATTCGGATAGTAAATACTTTGGTAAAAATTTCTTTCATTCATTGGAAGGTTGACATTTTCACAGAACTGTCCGGAAACAGACACTCACAGTCGGAGAAGTGCGAAGACTCGTGGGTCTGGTCAGATGCCTGCTTGCCAAAGACCTGGGCATCGAAACTGGCATAGTCGAACTGGCCTTTACTGAACTTCTCCACGTCTTTAGACATTCCGGCCTGCAACGCTGCCATGGGATGTGCAAATCTGTATGCGAAGTCAAACTTCTTCAGGTTTCCTAAAGGCCTGGTTGAAAAAATATGTTGGTCTGGTTGGTTGTTTTTCCACAACTGTATTTTTTTGTCATTTATAATTCAGCAGTACAACTTGATGTATATTATTCTCTGAATATACAGTAAAAATGTATAACCGTGGAATTCTCTCTGGTGTCTGTCTGCACTTCACCGGCTCCTCCTGCGGCTTGGAGATCTTTTCGGCCGCCGCTATCGGACAGCCCGAGAGACTGCGATGAGAAAATAAATGAGAAGGTTCACCATAGTCGGTTGTTTGGGCTATTAACTTTATATTTGATTTGAAACGAGCTGCTTTAAATGCTAATTGTACAATTAAAATCATTTGAACAGTTTGGAAGCAATAAACATCTCATTGTTTTATAGTCCCTTTAAGTGTCATTAACATTTCGCTTGCGTTTCTCCAGCAACCCTCATGTTTTATTATTTATATATTTATTGAGTTCTCATTTCATCCGCTTGGAGAAATAACCTTGTGTGACCAAACATACAAACAAATATTAATGCATTAAACATTCAAATTCAAGCAAAAAGTTGTTTTTACCTTCTATGTGTGCTGCGGTTGCTGTTAACATGACCTCTTCCTGTACACCCCGGGGTCGGACACTTTAAGACGTTTTCATGCATCGCAAGAACTAAAAGAAAAAACACAAAGATGCTTTAAAAATAAGATCATATGACACTCTTTAGCTCACACATTTAAAGAATGAAGGGGATGGTTGAAAGTCTTTTCTGGTTGATCGGGTCGTTGCCATTAACAAATTGATAATATATAATATATAATCTTTCATATTAACTGAGTAAGACCATGTCAAAGATTAAAATCCCGGTGATTATAATAGGTCAAATCAAACATGTTATCTCAGAATTTGATTTTCCAATGTTGGGCTGCTTCTCACCTGAAGGGTCACAAATGAAACCTTTAAGTCTCAGGTATTTCTTCAAAAATAAAGATACCTTAGAAATGTGTCCAATATAGTTTTTTATATCTACAAACTATTCATTTTACACATCCATACTCTTCATGGTTTTCAAATATTGTTTTCAGGAGACACAAAGTTGAGCAAACATCTGAGCGATGGCCTTTGTGCCTAAACAAAACTGATTAACTAACTTTCAATACCATTTAATTCATTTTTATTTTGCATGTTACCAAACCTCTTTGTGCGTTCGAACACAACATGTCAACACAACTACCATTCAGCCGACACCGGAATTTGTTTGGTACTTGAATCCTCAGTAAGTTTTTACTCTGTTCATAATTTTCAATTAGTTCGGAGGACGTGTCCATTTATTTAACGGCCGCATCCGCCAAATCCTTTGATTCGCAGAATGCCGCCTCGCTTTCATATTGATGGAAAGAAAGAGGAAAAAACTTAATTACATTTTCTCTTCCTTTTGTCGCATCGCTGTTTAATGGCGAATGTTTGTTGTTCTACTTTCAACTGAAGAAAACAGAGCGCGAAAGTGTTTTTAATTTGCATTTTCTTGGGAAATCAAACCTTGGTTGGAAACGTGTTTTCCGGATTTTCCAAACTATTACAAAACTATCTGGAGCAGACCGATGTGCGTTTCATTGTACGCCTTGACATAAATCAAATGTGAATATCATACACAATAAATGCATTTCCCGCATGATGCACAACACATTTTCTTTTGCAAAAAGTCTTTAGGACATGCAAAATAAACCATGCGGTTTAGCAAAGCTATCAGAGGTAACATTTGATCCTGTAACCAGTCCCCGATCATTAGTAAAGCATGAATATTTATGGGCTGTAAACGATTACAGTATTGTTACCGCTAATTGTATTTGTTCTGTTTTGTATTGTGCCGCCGTCAAGGGGGAAAGTGTGTCTAATGTCTTCAGGAAGTGATGCGTAACGTGAGAACACACTCACTCTCCGGGGGCACCCTGACTTTGTGCGGGCATCCCGACAGGCTCCGGTGATGTGGATACAGGCCAGTCACGTGGCCCGTCCCGTCACAGCCCGGGGTCGGGCATTTGATGTCTTTCTTTTCGGTCCGAGGGGAATCTGTAATGGAAACGGTAAACAAAGTGCGCTTGAACAATGTTCGGTTAATCCCGTTCCGTCGTATTTCTGTGTAGGGATGCGTGACATTAGTTAAGGCTCAGGTCTCAGTTAGGCCACGGGTTTCTTAGCCAGAGATTACGCTCAGAGATTACCCATTAAACAACAGTCATGACAAGATTCATAGTGCTTAAAGCTCACATTCGAAATACTTTACTAGGATTTATCACTTAGCGTTCGCTCGTGGCGAAATATCTGGCTGATCAAAATCCAACATGCTGGGAAGATTTCTCCTTCTTTTCTTGTTAATGGAACGCTTGGGTTATGTACTATTAAATACTTTCAAGCCCAAATGTTTTGGCATGTAAGAGGATTTTCCTTCAAATATCAGTCTGGTGCATATTTAGTCATGAAACCACTGTGGGCCGATAAAAAGGCAAGACAGATTTATATAATAGATTTAAACAAGACAAATTCGTTCCCCTGGACTTAAGGGTGCGAGTACACGACACAGAAAACTAGGACAAAATATTATAAATATATATCATAATGAAAAATATAAATATGAGTAATAACAATGTATTAATTGTATTGTTTTACATGAATTTTTACTCATTTATTCATTCATTTATGCACATTGTATATTTCTTATAGTATTTGTTATATATTCAAATTACTAATTTATTTCAAATAAAGGGATCATAAATATTTGCACTAAAATTTACTAATATTAATAATACCTACTTACTAAATCATAAAAGTTTTTTTTACGTTTTTGCATTCTACACATTTTTGTATATCATATCGTATGTTTGCGCAATGAACTACAATAAAAATGACACTTTTACAACTATCAATGTCTATTGAATCTGTGTTAAAGCTTAAGTTAATATATATTCAAACTGTAGCAGCATCGAGTCACCTTTGTTGTTGTGGTACACACTCCTGCCGTCCATCTCCATCATCCTCTGCTGCCTTCTTTCATGGTTCATCTGCTCCAGGAAAAATCGGTCCATGTCTTTATAGGCACTGTGAAGGACTTGTCTGTGTTCAGACTGCAGTAACATAGCCTGCTCGAGAAGACTGAGATTCAACCGTGCCCGGTCCAGCTCCATACGTCTGGCCATCATACCTGGAACCCAAATACCTCCCCGCTCCTCCATCCTCGGCGTCTGGAGCTCCTCCTCGCTGTCACTGAGATCTCTCGGACAACCGTATTCCTCCATCAATCCCCCGGCGTTGTTTCTGTTCATGTAGGCCGAAATGGCATCTTCATGGAGCTGGTGCCCTACCCGGAGTCTCTTTATAAGGCCGTCGTCCGCAGGTGGACTGGGGCTGTGATGGATGCCGTTGACTTTGGTCAAGGATGGAGGACTGCCCCATTCTTCCTCGTCTCTCTCTCGTTCCGGGGACAGATGATAGCCGGTTCTGATCACATCTTGGGATTTTTCTTCGAAGTCATGGTTTCGATCCTCATCTTCATGCTCTGTCTGGTTATCGGACATCCGAGCCACCAGGTCTGGTGAACCCTCGCTTGCTTGTTCCTTCCATGACAACACAATGTGGGAGTTTGTGTTGTGATAGAGAGTATCATCCAGGACATCATCACCGTTGAGATCCTCATCTGAAACACAGAAGAACACAGCTTTTGGGAAACAGTTTTAACAGATGGAGTTTACATTCAGGTTAAGACTTGAATATGACTTAAGAATGAAAAAATATATCATACAGGAAATATTTTTTTTATGATTCAAAAAATGACAAAGATACAAAAAAGTAGAACATCGATAATGCCACAACAGTTTCCTAAGCAACATAACTGTGTCAAAATAACCCAAAAATATTTCATCATAATGCAGCTTTAATTTTAAAATGTGAATTTACGCTTAATGAGATTATAAAATACAGTCAAAAATATATTTAAGCCTTTAAAATGTTTAATAATTCTGGATTGATATGTTGCTTATTAAAACGGATGTTAAAAGAGGATACAAACTTTAATAATACTAACTTCTTTAAAATATATGTCTAAATGTATTTTTTGTATTTAATATATATTACATTTAATATTCCAAACTAACTAAAAGAAATAAATATATTATGACCATTAATGTAACTCACATATTTTCTTAATATAAAGCATTAAAATATGCATTTAAATTAATAATCAATTTAACCTTCCACGTTTTCAAATTTAACGTGTGTGTTTCAAATCGATGCTTCTTATAAACATTACACGCTTTCGAATGCACATGCTTTGGCCAGAAAGGATTGAACTAAAAAACGTATAATAAAAAAGCTTTAAAGCACTATTTAAAGAAGCATTTCTACATTTAATAAATCCATAAGCTTATTTGGCTGATTTACCATTCCCTTTAATAGGGTCAGACGGATCTCAGACCATTTTATCCCCCAAATCACCTTTAAACGACTCTTTGGAATCGTAACAGCCCGATTACATTGAGTCACCGAGTTAATGATTAACAATAGAAAACTCTTATCAGGATTGACTTACAATCCCCCTGATCTCTCTGAAACTTACTCGCCAGGGTTAAAGCTCTCCGGCCACTGAGGTTTAAAGTTCAATATAAGCCGTAAGTACGAGATACTGTACATCTATCCTCTTAGAGGGCCTTACGCAGCCTGTAACACCATATGTATCCACTGTGTTGATTAGATATTACAGCGTTTCACGCGGCATTTCAGGGGCTTCTAATGGGATCATATAGCCTCGCTGAACAGTTGTTGGACTTAAAGAGCATTTAAAGTAGTTTTGCTTTTAATCTTCCCCCAAAACATCCCTAAATGACAGCTAGAGAGCTCAGTGGCATTTACAATCTCACCCGTCTCTTGCCAAAAATGGAAACCAGGCTTTGTGGGGTTAAAGTGCTTTCCGACTCGTTCATGCCATGCCAAAAACGGGCATAATGTCGCAGAGGTCTACGCTGGCGCTGAACAAACACAAGGGCGGAACGTTAACGCACAACCTAAATTTTGATTCTGTTTGTGCTGGTAATTATAGTTTGTGTGGCTGATGTTTGAGGAATGGGCGGGTACTGTGTGCCGCCGTTATTTCTGGAAATCCACCTTGTTTTGTGTGTTTTAAGTGGTGTTGTTGCGCAGATTAAGCATCAGTTTTGATTTTGTAGATAAAAAGCTGAAAGATATAGAAGCACAGCTGTGCTATAAGTGGCATAAATATGTTACCATATATTTTTCAATTAGAAAGAATTACGTGGTAATTTAAAAATACGTAGTAAAGTAAAAGTATTCTTTATATTAATTACTATTCGTACAATTAAACATTTTCATTGAACTGTGGTTCCAGGATTCACAAGCTAATCTTTTCAAGAAACAAATCTTTTCAAGAACGCTATAATAAAAATATATTTACGTAGAATTTTACCTGTTTGACAACACTGCAAAATAGCGCCCCCTTTTTACGAAAACTATTTCACAGTGTTGCTTTTTCGGTAGGAATACATATGTAAGGTGAACGAAAAAATATGTCTAAAAGGATAAAAGCACAAACAATGAAAATAGCATCGCTGGAACAAAAGCAGATCCTACTAAATACTAAAACTTAAAAATAAGATCGTACAAATTTATATGAAGAAACTACTTCTTGTGCCCACGGGAAGCTATTATATAAGAATTGGCCCACATTTGGATCAACACGAGGGTGAACAATGGCAGTTTTTGATTGAACAAATTGTCCTTTTAAGCACATACAAAGCAAACCCCAGCGAACGCACTCGAAAGCTGCCGTTATCCTGATTTTTGACGCTTTTGTCAGCAGCGACCGAGGTGCGAAAACCCGGCGCGGTCCAGCACAGATGAAAAGTTCGCCAGTTATGCTAAGACACAATTAACAAAGCAGACGATTAGGAGTTCTCTGCCATCCAGATGGAGACAGCCCTGACCAAAAAAAAAGATGAACAGTGAAAAAAGAGAAAGACTGAAGCGAACAAGGGCGAAAAATGCTTGGACGCGGCGAGTGGTTTGTGTTTTGGAACAGGTGAATGGTTTATACTCCAGAATAACCATTACCATTGTGTGTATGGAGACCAAAAGCTTGGCTCAAGTGACATGTACACAACAGAACCAAATGGAAGCCGTACACTCCTTTAATCCCCCCCTGTTTTTTGTTTTTTTGGTCATGATTTTCTCTTCCCCTCCACAGATGCATTAATTTTGTCACTTTTACTTGCGTTAATCCCAGTCTCCATTGCATCTCGTTATATATTTAAATTCTTTTCATTTCGATTCGATTTTCCAAGTGGTCTTTGGCAAAAGCAAAAGCAAACATGTTGCAAGACAGCATGACGAATGCGATTTTCTTAATCATTCCACAACTTCAAAAATAATACTGAAAAATTACAAGGGGTCGAAAAAAAGGTTATGATTATTATGGGTAATATGAATTCAGGGAAACAAATAAATTCCATTTCCAATGATGCTGTTCAATTTATTGAGCTATTTTGTTGTCCATTTAACAACCCACATGTGTCCAATAATGAGTCGCGCACATTATGCCTAATTATGTATATTTGGTCTGCGTTCGATGGTCTAACAAAAGCTTTCGAAAGGGACAATTACGTTTGTTGCTTGGTTACATCGTTAAAAATATACCAAATAAGTGCGGATTATAGGGGTGTGGAGGTACACATGTAAAGCATGGGTATTGTTGCCAACATGTTGGTAATTCGATTCATTAGGAAATGGCAGCATTTCGTTTCTGGAAAGGACGTCGCTGCGAAACGCAATATCAACTTTAGCGTTTCCGTGCCGCCGATGCCAAACTTGTTTTGTTTTCGGAGTGCGCGATCGCTCTCTTTGTAAAGGAGGCACAATATAATTTGGTGCAGTCTATTCTCAGTTCCACTATTTGCATAATTATGCAAGCGAGCACACACGCTAATAAAAAAAGCACTTTTGCAGGGGGCATAATGTACCCGGTACAGGCACTTTACCTACAAGTTTTTAATCCGGGTTGCTCGAGATATAACCCTACGAGATAAAACACCAAAGTCTCTCGGCTGAACTTCCTAAGATGTGATAGACAAACGCCGGGCCTGCTGTAAAATGAAGTAAAGGGGGGGTGAGAGGGGGCGGATGGACTGAAAGATGGATGCGGCAGGGGAGGGGGAAAAGGAGACGAAACAAATATATGAATGCAACAGATGGTAGTTTAAAATTCAGCGTCAATTGTTCATCAAAACAGTCTACACAACAGGACATCTGTCTACCTGCTGGAGTGTCAGTGTTCCTGGGCCCGTCTTTATCCTGAGCGGTTGCCAGGTCTTGCTCGACGTCCCCCTCACTGGAACAGGGGCTGGGACTGTAGTGCCGGGGCTTCATTAGGAGCGATTTCCTCTTGTTGACCGGTGCCCCGCGGGCTCCTTCCGCAGCCGCCCGCTTCTTACCCGTTCCGGGATACAAACTGGGGGTGAAGTTAGAGAAGTTAGTGGATTGAAAGCAAAGTTCCTCCGCTTCTGAAAATTAAGTATGATTTTTAGCAATACTATGTTACTACGGTGAAGAAAAATCTTATTTTGAAAACAATCCAATTCTTATTTGAAACAATTATTATATCTGAAGGACTTCATTAGTTTTACATTTCAACAGTCTAACTAACTTATAAACAACGTTTTATGCATAGTGAATAATATAAAAGTTTTGTTTCATAAAATGGAAATTTAATCTAAAAATCTTTGCGTCACGATTCCGTGTAATTCTAAACCTTATCATTGGCACAACGAAAATATTTGTCTTTGTAATCTCTCATCAAAACGTAATAACTTTGATGTCATCCAGCCCTCTTTTGTCAGCCATTCTCATTCAGCCGCCTGTCATTCAAAGAACTATTTAATCCGGTTCGTTTCAGCAAGGCCCAGTGTAGTATATCATAATCTAAAGGTAATGTAAATCGACTTTAAACGAGTCAATGAGTTTGTTCGACAACTCAGGCGGGCATATGAAATGTGACTAAGAATCCAGCATCACAGATCTTCATGTGTGAACTTATGTGTGAACAGAGAGTCCAAAACAGTCTAATATGAACTGGCTTGTTCTTTTCAATGAGAAATCTGTTGCTATAATCAGCTATTACACTGAATAATAAAATACAGAAATGATTGATGCAGGACTGCTTCAGGAACGGTATATGAACACGAACAACATTTCCTTAAAAAGGTTTGTGGTAGTTAAGCAATAATTTAAATACCCGCATGAAGAGCAAAATATAAAATCTAGATAAATGTTAAATGACAAAACAAAAGAAATATTGTTCAGAATGAAGACTGAAGCCTTTGGATAGGTTCTGCTTGTCAAGCGCGGATCTATTGTTAAAGTGATGAAGTACACCTGTGGTTAGGACACCTGTGTAAACTTGAGGGTAACTGACTTCATACGCCAAACATGACATTGGCACCGGTTGGTTGAAACGTTTAACAAAAAAGAGAATTTTGATGGAAAGCTCCAGCATTATTTGTTTAAAGTATTTTTTTACTTTGCATCTTTTGTAGCCATTTCCTGTAACATTTCCATTAACAAATACCATATGGAGACACCGAATGTCTTAACTGTATTTATGACAGCGGCATGTATCCGGTACAGACATACAAAAAAAAAACCTTGAAACTCTGGAAGTGAACTCTGACTTACCTGGCCGACTCAGCCATGCAGTCAGGCAGAACTGCAAACAGAGAGATAGAGCGAAAGAAAGTAAACACACATGTTTACAGCACCTGCCTGTGGTCCTTCACACACTTTAATGTCACATTAACGGATGGACACGATCACAAAGCCTCATGCTGACTCTGATGGATGTTATTTTAAACATATGAAATGTTGGAAAGAAAGTCATACAGAGATCTCCAGCACACTGTAAACTAGGCTTTGAAAATATGGTTACGGATTGTAACAAAAAGGATGCAAATCTATACAAAATGCCCCTGCCGGATTCATTCTTTAAAGACAGACATGCAAATGAGCTTTCTGGTATTTTTTTAAGCCCAGATGAGAGGATACAGCTGGCCTTGTGTGGCATCGCATGGGCTTTTTTGTTGAAGATTTCGAGTAGCGATGGCGAGCTACGGCCCGATCGTCCAGGTGACCGCTTGAGAAGTAATACAAATATACGTGTGGCCTTGTGAAAGAACACAGTATGTCTTCTTCAGAAAGAAGATGGGTTGATTTGAGAGGACTACATATTTTACATTAAGTTGAGAAATGAAAAAAATGAGTTCTTTACCCCTTAAAGAGATTCACCCCTAAGTATAAATGATGTCATAATTTATCTGCAGAAGGTTACAAGGTATATTTTTTAAAATGTTATTGACGACAATGCCCCCCTATTGACTTCCAATGGGACGTTTCACAAAATATCTTCTTTTGTGCCTTACGGGAGACTCATAAGCAGGTTTTGAAAATAAAGATGAAAGGCTTATGACAGAATATGTATTAATTTTATTTTTGCAAAAATAACAGTTTACCTGACCCTTAAAAGAATGGTTTGCCGCCCCCAAAAATCTGCAATTTTATATTTTATTTTTATTTTAATATTTTACATGTTGGTACATGCGGCACAATAAATGTAAATACTTCCATGTTTTTATTTATTTATTTATTTATTTATTTATCTAAATAAATATATTTTGTGCTTGTCCAATTACAACTTATTTAAACAATCACAGCTCTGACAACATGATACAGTCAAAGCCAGACTGTGAACTTGATCTCAAGAGACACACAGAGAGAGAGAGAGAGAGAGAGAGAGAGAGAGAGATTGTGTGTAAGCAGGAATGTGTGTCAGTAGGAGAGAAATCCCATTCACAGCTTCCCCTCAGTCTCCCGGCGAAGCCTCAATAAAAACCATCATGAATTTTTACCGGCGCATTAAAGGGCCAGAGGCACACGAGAGGTACAGTACAAGGCACTAAACACTTGAATAATGATGTCCCCAGCCATGCTTTAGTCACTCGGCCCATTCAAAACCTCCTCCTTAACTCGTTTGAAAGAATATTGCCACATAATGAAGTCACTGTTTCTGCATAATGCATCGCCGCGGCAACCGCACCTCTCTCCACCTAAATAGGATTAATATTAAAATTGACAGATCTGATGTGTGGCTGTTAAACCAGCACTTCAGATCAAATGTGTGCGGGGAAGAGGGTAAGAGAGGGAGGGGGGGCAGCGGGTCACGGGAGGAAGCGGGTCTGTCGGGCGGGCCGTCACGGTGACAAATAAATGACTGCACTGCGGCATTATGGGAAATGTGTTGACCTTGTTTATGCGAACTTTGCACGGGGCGAATAAAACACAGCGTTTGTGTTTACAAACACTGATAACCAACAGGCTGAGCGTCAGAGATTGATGTGTCACAAATCTGTTTTATAGTAGTGTAAATAATAATTGTATCATTTTTTTGTATGCATTTTTGTTCATTATGTATTTTTCATTTCTACAAGGTGTAACCTAGACATATTTATATCTACAAATTGTAGATTTGAATGTTTATCGTTTGTAACAGTAGATAAGGCCTAAGCAAAAGTTCATTTACCTCCATCACAGATTTCACTTCGATTCTCTTCGCTGTCCGACTCCATCTGGAAAGTGCAAAAAGGAGGAGAAAAGTTAATAACAAATAGCACTTTTCAATTTCGGAGAATTATAATCCCGTCTAATAATTCAGAATCTCATCATGAGAATGGCGGCCACGTTCAGGTTATTAATAAGTAAGCCAGATTAGTGTCACGAGCGACTTTATGACCGGGCAACATCGCAAACACTTTATGTAGGCCGTTTGTTCACCGAAGGCACGTCTGCACCGGGCATAACTTCAGAACGTAAAAATCACAGGATTACTGTAAATAACAGTTGTAAAAAGCCAAATCCAATCCCGGAGTGTGAGATGGGACATTATGACAAAAATGAAAGGTCATTGAACTTTACGACAGATTTCGGGTCCATTACGTGCGGCGGGCTACGTATTTTTGTTTGATGGGGTCGCTTTAATTGCCACGAAACGCAACAAACAACGGCGCTTTACTTTGGAGAGGGTGAGACGGGGCGGGCGAAAAACATAATAATGCAAAATCACGCCACAAACAAGAGTAGCGGGGGACAGTGGCCACGTTCAGACAAAAAGAGTTGTTAATACCGCTGCACCTACTCACTTTCTCTCTCCGCACTATAGTCGCTCTGCCAGCACCGCCTTGCTGATCCCAAATAAAACCTATTAAATGTAATTATTCTGGGCTGATGGTGCTCTATAGCGGTCGGAGGGTCTGGTGAGCCCGGTGAGTCACTGGCTTATAATGGGAAACATGACTCCTATCTCCCCTTCTCTCGGCTTGGCTGTTGTGATTGAAGCCACTGACCTGTCATACATTTATAATAGGGGGAGCAGGTGTGGCACTGATGGACCTTAATTTCCTTTAATAAACCTTTTATGTGGCTCTCTCTTAATGCCATGCCGGCCCTCTCCCGGCTCCCGAAGCGTAATAGCTTCATTACTTTTGATTACTGGGGGCCTCTATTGAGACAAACAACTCCCAAACACTATAGATTACATTCTGTAAAAACTAATGTACCTGATTAGTTCATTACGCTTGCTCGGTAGCGGACGCGCCGACGCCGTGCCAGAAGTGGCCCCGACACTTCCGTGCGCCCTTTTTTAGCGGCCAAACTATTAAAAAACGGAACGAGAGAGGTTTTGGTTTGATTTTAGTACTGTTTGGGGTTTCATGCCACGCAGAAATGAAAAGGAATCTTTTATTAGGCCGGGCTTTATTTCGACAAGCCTGCGGATTTTGGAGGGTTATGTAATTTGATATTTTGGGTTCTCTGAATGGTTTGGAAAGACTTCAAGAAGAGCAGGAAAGAGAGAACGGGCAACAGCTGGCCGCTAACAAACCCTTAAATTACCGCCGGCACCGGCTGACAAAACCAAAGCATATGTCAACAAACGCCTCAGGTATCGGTGCGATTTCAAACCTAGCTTTGTAAAGACAAGCGATCCAGCACAAACCAGCTTAAACAATTTAGCTTTAAAGGATTTCGTATTTAATATGTTTTTTTACAGTAACACAAGATGTGAAAGGAATGTAACAATACGACGTGTTTAATTCGTATGAATCGAGGATAAACAAGTGATTATTAAAAAGGCAGATTGTACTAAACGTACGACTGACCTTGTACACGTTAGTATGAAAGTAGTTACTAATCAACCCAAAAAATTTGAATATTTTTAGTTACATGAAGTAGGATGCAAGTGTTTCTTTTAAATGTCATATACCCTGTTGACACTGTACATAACCAATGCGACAATAAAAACCTTTTGGAACATTACAGAAAACAATGATATCATATTTTGCCGTTACTATCTGTTTGTTTTATGTAAACAGAACACATAACACACATTTAAAATATAGCTGCACAATTATTTCAGGAAACTCTTTTGAAGTTATATTGCTTTGAGATATAACAGTAAAGGTTGTTAATCCCTATATTAATGTTACCATCAAAGAATATTGTAACCCTATATTCATTATTGTTCATTTGATTTGCCCGAAATGAGGTTAGTAAGATCTGATGTGAACTTTCACCGTGAGCTTCATTTTGGTCCACAAATGAATATTTAACAAGAAAGCTTTCAAATGCATATGAGAGATAACCCGATTGAGTTTCTCGGCCCAAAAACCCAAACAGTCATTTTACCTTTGTTGGTTTGGCCTGTAATAAATAGGATGTTCTGCGAGGTCCCCTCGAGCTCCGATTACTGCACGCGCTTCTCTTCAGCCGTTCTGAGATCTGACATTTATGTTCTGAGGGCAGAGAAGAAACAACAAAAGATGTGACAACTTGAATCACACGTTCAAGCGAGTATTTTCGTATCATTAGTGTGAAATCAATCTTTCAATCAAGGAATGTGTCAAGCGAAAGGATGAGCCTCAAACAACACGGCAGACTTGAAGAATACACGCTCAAATAGACAGATGCGCTCTGAGACATTTTAGTAATAGTTTGGATTACATTTCCTTTCCTCAAAACTCGTGTGATTCACTTGTTCTTGGAAAACTAGATTTGGGAGCGCGATGGTGGAATCTGTAACTCTAAACGGCATCATTGAGAAACCTGGGAGCGAATTAACAGACAAGACCTCATGTGGCTTTCTTAACAAGATGCAAATTGATTGCTTGACAGAAATCAAATAGCTCGTGTGTAATTAATACGGTTAATCCGGGAAGAGTTCAGTGTGATTGCGCGCACCGGGGACAATTTAAACACGCGCTCCACTCCTCTATTGCTCAGCCATTCATGCCTGCTGGCTTTCAGAGCAAAAGAGAGAGAGCTTTGTGTTCATTAGGCCTAAAACTCCGGCGTCTTCGCTCTCCCCCCATCGCGGGGTCCGGGGACGAGGAGGAGGCCCCCATCATTAGCATAAGAAGAAAGACGGCCCACTCCTCCAGCGGCCCGTCATCTGCTGAATCATTATAAGGGGGTTTCTCTCGCCCCTTCTGCACGCAGCCAGCGTCCCTCCGAGGGCCGGGCCGCTAATGCTCACGGCCCCTTGGTCTCCAAGGAGACCGAGCTTCCTGATGTGGCGTGCGTACGCCCGGGTGCGCGTACGCAGCCCTTGCACTTTGCCCTAACCCATCTGCTCTTTTTCCCAGCGAGACGCAGATAAAGAGATACACTTTATAGCCTTGAAACATCATCAATGGACGTGATTTGTTCACCAGAGTTCTACGCCTTGACCCCTGAAGCCGCTCAAAGATTAATGTCAGCGTATATTCGGGTGGTAATAGAGTTTGCTTTGATTAAAGCGAGCAGAATTGAAACACACATTTGAATTGAGATAAAACTCTATGTTTGCGAATGGAGAAAATACATATGTGACCTTACCTGTGAAGACCAGGCTAAAGTTGGGAAAGGCAATTCTGAGAAAAGCATTAAAATGAGATTTTACCTATCAATTTCACTGAGATTTATATCTTGGAGCTGGTCTTTCTACGTCAATATTAAATATGCCAATGTTATATTCTCATACAACACTCTTTGTGTAGAATGATTTTATGTATGAAGAGGTAAGAACATAAATAATGACTTGAGCTGGGTTTTCACAGATAGGGTCACACATAAAGGTAAAACAAATCTGAATATAATATTGCAACGCTCTGCTTTTTGTTTGTTGATTTAAGAAACTGAGAAATAAGTCACAATGATTTAACGTTTGAAGTGCACATTTTTTTACATACGTTTCATAGCAAAAATGGTCATTCTAGTAAACTACATACATTTACAGTTAACTGTGGTATATTTTAAGTCAAGATTCAATAGTATAGTCCGACTACTATAGGATTAACCATAGTAAATTAATAATTGGTAGTAAATATTATAGCGTTGAATAATGATTACTATAGTACAATCATAAATCCTAGTATCTAGGAATTCTTTATTTGAAATTGTTCAACATTTCATATTCTTTACTGTAGCTAAGTAGTTGGAACAATGTGCTATCAATCCCAAAGTCACGGGATTGATCCCAAGGATTGCACATACACAAACTCATTCAAACTATAATGTAATGTAAGTCGCTTGAATAAAAGTGTCTGTGAAACACATAAACGTAAGCTCTTGTCTGACTAATATAAAAGTATAAAAAAGGTTTAACCAACGTAAAGAGACATTAATTGTAAATACTGCGATCAATACTTCTTAACATTCCAGTTCCCCAAAAACTCGGCTTGCATTAAGATGTGTTTATGTCTGTGCAAGGAAAGAAACAAGCGTAAAAAATGTGTGAAACGTTCTCGTCCTCTCCTGAACGACTGTTATGATTAGATTGTTCTTTCGGTGTAATTATGGAATAAGCAGTATGTGGCACTAAACAATGAATAAATAAAGACCTTGAGCTCTATCTCTCTCTCTCTTCATCCAATCAGCCTCCCTGTCTACCCCCCCCCCCTCTCTCTCTCTCTCTCTCTCTCTCTCGGTATCACCTGTCTAGGCCAGTATCTCACAGCGAGAGTTATGAAGGCGCACGGTCTCATCGCAAGGTCACTCTCCCTATCTCTCCTCCTCTTTTTGTTCGGCTGGAAAAGGGTTAAGGCAGGAATGGATTTAATTATGGAATGAATGGAATCACAATGTGCCCGCAGCAAGTTTGTTCCTCCTTATTTATTAAAGCTGCTGATGGTCCAGGTTTGATGAGCCACTCCGGGCGTAATTGAGTCATCACATTGAGAGGGTTGCACGCATTCAGAGAGGTTTATCAGCTCCAAACAGACCTGATTACTGGCAATTACACTCTGATCTAGGATGGTGCCGCCGGGGGGAGGACGGGTTACTTGTGTGTTTATAGTTTACCCCAGGAATAATTTCCACATTCATTTCACATGCTAAGTGTTTCTTCTTTTCTGTCGCCGCGTAATAAAGCGCGACGACACAGAGAGGAGCATTTCACTTCGGTGCCGAATCTCTCCGCCGTAAAGGACGGGAACGACGGTAATTGAATGCGAATCGGAAGGGCGGTTTGGGTTTTGTTTACAGGCCCTTTGAAATGAAAAGCATGGAAAGGTGTGAAACAAAGTCGTTTCGAGGAGTCTGGCCCTTGGCGCGACTCAATTGCGTTTTTGCCTTGATACTTTATTTTTATATTGTTTGGGGTCATATAATGGCTGTCGATAAAAAGGTAGCACGTAAAAGGAAAAGATTGACGGATGAAATGCATGGATCATAAAATCACATCTGCATGTTCACAACACACGCCTGAAAACAAAGAGAGAGATTAAGAGAAAAGTGGCACAAGATTAGATGGGCGGGGGAGTGAGTGTGTGTGTGTGTGTGTGTGTGTGTGTGTGTGTGTGTGTGTGTGTGTGTGTGTGTGTGTGTGTGTGTGTGTGTGTGTGTGTGTGTGTGTGTGTGTGTGTGTGTGTGTGTGTGTGTGTGTGTGTGTAAAAAGCTGATTTCAGTCTCCATATAGTTCATGCCAGAGACTTGAAACTGTGAAATCTGTGAACTGAAAAGCTGCTTCTTTAACTTGTGTTTGCTTGTGGAATATAAGGCTATGTTTTCTTTCTAGGGCAAGTATAATTAGTTTCAGCATAATTACCTTAAAGTGCATCATGTGTCCTGAGGTCTAATGTGGGAGGAACTTCAAAGATACACTTGTTTCCAACTGTTTAAAGCATCGCTCATCTGATAAATTATTCTAGGAGAAATATGCCTGAAACATATTTTCTAAAACATGATGAAAACTATTTTCATTCATAGATATGCAAAACACACAAAGACCCTTGTACGGTAGTGACCAAAATAAATAACTGAATTATTAAAATAACTATTAATGTTTACCTTAGATATTAAAAAGTTACCGCTTAAAATGAAAGTTATTGTAAATTTGTTTTGTTAATATATTTATATGTAGTCAAACTATAATAATTTAACAAAATATATTTTAATTTAATATAGTTTATTAAAATCACAAATGCACTTTATAATTGTTTATTATATAATATAACAAAATATATATTTATATATTTATAGGATATAATACAAAAAAATAAATAAATAAGAAATCATAAATTTAATCGAATTTTTGAACTATATATTTATTTATATAATTTAATAAATAATATTATACAAATTAAAATGAATTTAATAAATATTAATTTTATAATAAACTAAAAACATAATTACTTATTACATTTTTACACACTATAATAAAAAATAATGACTGATATTTATTTATTTGTTTTCATAGTTTATATTTTATAATCTAAAGTAAAATATTAAAAAACTTAAAACATCTATTAGAAAGATTTATTGAAAATTACACAAAATAAAAACAATATTATTTATAAAAAAAGTTTACACACTATGCACAATTTTACGACTAATACCATGATTATTGTAGTAAAAGCATGATACAATAAACAGAGACTAAGCATGACTAAGTACCTTTTCAAATCTGCTATTTATAACCCTGTAAATGTCACATATCCGATGATGTCACATCTACAAACAAAACCCAAAAGGGAATGGTGAAGTAAACAGGAAACCTTTGTGAGTGTGAGGTCAAACTGCGAGTTTCAAAAAGTTATTAGGCAAAGCGAGTAAACATTTCCTTATGCAAACACCCTCGCAGCGTTTGACTTGTAAATTCAGGATTTGGCACAAGGCAAACACGTCAACCCCTCTTAACGTGGTCTGGAGAAACATAAAAGAGGCGCTGAAAAGAATACGAGACGGCACAATGGCGGCCAGGTGCTCGCAGGAACTTCCGTGGCCGTGTCACGTGATCCGGCCTATTGTCTCAGGCCTGGAAGGTGTCTCAATAGAAAGAGGCATGAGTACTACCAGGTGGTCAGCAATTTGTTGAAGCGGGCGGCTACCGTCGGAGCTAAATCCCGGAGCACAAAAGCCAGGTCTCCAGAAGCCTCAGGCTTAAAAAAAGAAAAACCGTAAGGGGGGAAAGTGTACTATGGGGGGGTTTGAAAGGAGAAGACCCTTTAAACTCGTGATGCCTAATAAGATTGCGCTGAAATGAACAGCCCGCGTGGCAGCTGTACTTTTCCCAGGGTTAATTACCTTTCACTGCACTTGCCTAATGAGTCAGCTGTTCGTGTCATTAAACAACTCCACTTCACCATGGCTTCTTCATCCTCCGCAAACACTATCCCTCCTGTTTGCTCGCTCGTTCCATTCGGGGGGGTAAGACAGAGAGAGAGGGAAAGGGGCTTCGTGGCATATGTTTGGAAACGGCGGTCAGCGACACCGTCACCCTGGCACAGTCTGCCAAAGCAATCGTGCTCGAGATTTAGTTACACATGCAGGAATCAGGATTCTCGGCGGACAAACTTTCACCGAAGTTTTTGCATAAGACCGGGGGCTTCGGGAGGTAGTTTGCTTTGCAAATGACACGTTATGACGGTTGTCAAAGCTCACAATACCTCTAGGGATTATGGCAACAATACGGATTCATCTCAAGACTTTTTGCCTTTTTTTTTTAGTGGAAAAAGTTGCAAACTTTGACTTCTTTTGAAAGTGCAAAAAACTTTTTGTAAACAGTTTTACAATGTACGGCATGATTGGCAAGTTGAGCTCTTGGGTACCATCATGACTACTTTTTTAAGTTTAGTTTGGTTTAGCTTAGTTTACCCAAAATGTGTCGTCATTCACTATCTTGCTATTTCACACCCACAGAACACTACAGAAGATATTTGGAAGAATGTTGGAGATCAAACAGTTGCACCCATTCATATATATGGTATGGACACAAGCCATGAAAGTGAATGTGGGCCATTTAAAAAAGTCTTCAAAATATCTTCTTTGGAGTTCTGGAAAAGTAAGACTATCACACAGGTGTAAAATGACAAGAGTGTAAATGATATCTGAGTTAAGTTTATCTCACAGAAATGTTAGGGATGCTTTACCAATATTAACAATCATTTAAAAAATAAACAATTCTCATTTGTTTATGCACTACAAACGCACACAACACGAGTCAACATCGATCCAACAATCCGCCGGACTCAGATGAAACTGTGTTGTAACTCAATGCAACTCAACCTGAGCAGGTCTATAACACAGCGGAAAATTCGTCTTTGGCCTCCAAACATACCCAAAGCTTCCCGTCCTCAGTTTCAGCACATATCCGTGTGTGCCGTCATCATTTCAGAAAGATGTCGCAGCACACAGTCGGCTTCGGGAGTTTTAAGTGATTTTTGCCAGTGTGTGGTGAAATCCCCCGGCCACCTGGATTACAAACTCTAGTCCTTTAACTCATGCCAGTCTAAATCCATGTTAACTCGGATTTACCTCTGGCATAGGAATTCCCAGTCCGAGCAAAGCTTTGTTTGGAAAGATTCAAGCCTAAGTATTTTATGCATTAAAAGGAGAGCGAGTGGGGAAATGTGATTGAACCGAAAAGTCCGATGGGAAGAGATCATGGATTTATCGTGTATCATTTTGTAATCCTCTAATAAACAGAATGGAAGCAAAAACATTTTCAACATAAACTTGGAATCCTCAACGGCATTGCGAAAATTTTGACATAACGTGAAGCATATAAATAAAACTTTGCATTTTTTTATAAGGCAGCGTTAAACTCCACAACAATACAAACACAAACTGACGGATTAATCTATGATGATACATGGTATGAGTTTTGAAATATGATTATGTGCATTGATAAAATCTTTAGGAAATTCACTTAATTTCAGGATTTAATAAAATGATGTTCGGCAAGTATTAAAGTATTTCCAACATCACCAAATGTCAATAAAGATGTACCTTATGAATTGAAAATAAATGTAAATATTAAAACAGCATTAAACAAAATGTAAATGACTGCAACTTTACACATTCTTTAGGCTTTAGTATCCAAAAAGAGTTGCCAAAAGTTGTGTACAGTACATATTATATTTTAAACGTCAAAAATTACAATTTACAATTGTAAATTACAAGTGAAGAAAATCATCGCAGACAAATGATTTAAATTATGAATATCATTTTTAGGGCAGTTTCAACTTTGAGAAACTTTACTCTATGATCTGGAATAATGATTTTTGCACAAAAGTCTTTTGATAAATATATCCGCAGTAACTATAACCGTATTTAAAAAAAATCAGTTTACTCTGTTGCACAAAGTCCACAAAAAGACAGCGAACACCAAACTGAAATGAGAACGACACAAAAAAAACTTTTCAAGAAGATGCAATGCAATACATCTTAACTACACAAAGTACATGAAGTTGAAGGCCGACGGGCACAAATCACGCTCACGAAACCGAATAACAAACACAATGTACAGCAAAACACAAAGTGAAGAATAAAATCTCAAAGATGAGCGGTGACTCCAGCAGCATCCCTGCTGTCACACACACACGACCCTGAAATGACAGCTTCATAAAATCACAGCTCTCGTCTTGATGTGTTTCATAGATCAAACCCTCCATTCAGCCGAGCATCCTTCTCACCCCCTGTATCTCTCTCTCTCTCAACAAACACAAACGTGAGGACACAAACACGGTCAGCGGGGCAGTGAAGGACCACCTGACTTACCACGTCCACGCAAGCTTTTCACAGCAACATGAAAGGTGTTGTTAGTGAAGAGTAGAGGAGGTGGGGTCGAGTTAGCCATGCGTGTTGCTGTTGTGTCGCGTGGCGAGAGGGAAAACCGAACGCTTTGCCTTTCATTCCCCCCTTTTCCCCCCTTCAGCCTTTGTGTCACTCATTTCACCACCAATCTCATTAAGCAGCCACGCACAATGGGCTGAACTATTTTCAGAATAAATACGCCACATGGTCACCCTCAAGGTATAACTTATGAAGGTCTGTCGAATCTCATAAACGATGGCTTGGGAATAAAAGGATCAGGGGTGTTCAAGCAAAGGTCACAAAATAAATAAAAATGGAATGTGTTGCTCTGATATTAAGATCTGATGCGGTCAGCTGTGTTATAAATATTCAGACGTTTCATTTGAGGAGTGGACGGTTGACGTGAGATTCTTTGTGGAGATGTAATGTGCTTTTTGTGATTGTCACACTTTTATGAACTAGGATTATAATATTTTAAGCATGCACCACAAGAATATTTAAGATGCGTAAAAATAATAACAAACATCAAAGTATTTACACTTCTTCCTATACTTAAAAATATATAACTAATAATGACAACTGAGATATAATTATTGATTAATTAAATTAAATACAAACATATTAATCATTTCATTTCATTTAAAAGGATAAGAGTGTACCTTACGGTTCAAATAGAAATCTTCATAAAACAATCATATTTATACACTACAAAATGTAAATCATGTATAAATATATTTTTTTAATCAATTTTCTTAAAAATGAAATGGATATATTTTTATATTATAAAAAATTCTTATTCCTGGATTAACACACAACCTCACTGTTTTTTCAATTTAGTCTTTCATTTCAAGTTGATAAATCATCGACACCCTTCAACTTAAAAATAAACATGTTTTAAAATGACAAAAAACGAGATCAGATTGTGTGCGTTTCGCAGCGTATTGTCTTTCTGCTTTCATAATTCCATGTAAAATGCATTAAGGTGGCACTCAGACCAGTGGCAGCTGTCCATAATCAGAAGGGACGTGTCTATTGGCTAACTTGACCCATGTCAGGAGACAAAACAAACACACACACTTACACACACTCACACAAAAAAAAAAGATTTCAAAAGCCCAGGACTTGCTGTGCGAGGTCACTGGAGATTTTCCAGACAAACACAATTTATGTGTGTGTGTGTGTGTGTGTGTGTGTGTGTGGTAGAGGGGTGGCGGATGGTGCGTTCAGGGGGGCAGTTTGAGGGGGGGTGTTGAAGAATAAAAAGGGACAGGCTTAGAATCTCATTTTACCAGACCGCACACAATCTGGGCTCCCACTGAACTATCTCTGCCTGACCGCTTTCTATTTATCCCTTATCAGTGTTTACCAACCGCTACTTCTCTTTCATTCAAACTGTGAGGCTGTTCTCCTGCTATCAGTCAGCGACTGACATCATGGAACGGCCTCAAAGGCAAGAGGACGGGATCAAAACTGAACCAAAGCTGTTTAAACAATACAACAGAGGAAATAAATTCATAAATCCTAATTCTTCCCAGCCCACAAGGGTACAGACAGATCCTTTATAGTTAGGCCAACAAACACTCCCGCAGCCAGTGAGGTACCACGGCTATCAAGGTGGATGCTGAAATGCAGAGAGAGAGAGAAAAAGTGCTCCATGTAATTTTCATCACCTCGTGTCAGGGAAATAAAACTTTCTTTGGAATAAAAGTTAATGCAATTGAATCATTTTCGGGGATCCGTCGCGTGTAACCGGCCTTCAACGCATCACAAACACATGCATAACATCTTTACCAAACACGCATGAAGAACTTTAATTCCTGATGTTGTCTAAGTGTTTGCTTTTGTTTGCAGTTCCGTTTCTCATTTTTCGGTTAATTGCGAGCATAATTCTGAAGTCGTCGCATCAAACGGTCGCCACAAAATCAAACGTCGCTGTATTGCGTGTAATCTTCCTGCCATGGTGCTGATTTCACTTCTGTTTCTCAAACACACACACACACACACACACAGCTCTGTTTTCCTGGACTACTGTTCAAAAGTTAAGTAATTAATTACATTCAGACCATCACCAGCTGCTCCACAGCAGATGGAACATTTTTAAAACCTTGTTGAATTAAACCCGCAAAATTCATTTGCCTGGATTAACCGAGTGAAGTTTGCTCGTGGACGGATGCACGGAAGGGGGGGTCGAGAAAAACAACAGGTAACAAGATGCAACACGGACACGCAATTATGAGATGAATGGCCGTGGATTTATCTGCGGATTTAATGACTGGAGTTGCAGCTGAAATGCTCGAGTCGCTGGGCGATCAGATGTTTCTAAGAAACTGAATGGGTGAGTAACAGAGGGTCACAGGGTCATGAAGGTTCAAGCAGAAGCCACATGACCTTCAACCTCATTCAGATTTGTAAAGCAGGATGTCAGAGGAACTGAACGGCTGCTGAACAGCACCATGGACAGTTCCTTATGCGCTTGCATCAAGAGATGAAACTCATGTTTAAAGTGAACATTTAAACTGAACAATTTAGATATAGAAAATATGAATGAGCTTGTTTAGCTATACATATTTGTGTTAAGCTTAATATGTTGAAATACATCATGAGGGATCATGACTGAACTTTTCATTTTAAGAGTATTTGAACATTTATAAAGCAATTAATGAGGGAAATGTTTTTTGAGTCTTAAATCTTGTGATGTCTGTAGAACTTTCACATAAATAATAAAGACTGTAATATAAGATAGCGATAAAGCATACAAAGTAAATAAAATGTGAAAATACGGATGAAGCAAAAACTATTTGACCCTTTTTGTGAAAACCAGGCTAAACTCGTAAAACATGATTTTGAGAAAACAAGCATTAAAGTCGGATTTGAGATGATGATTTTAATCTTTGACCTTCTCTTACTAGAGAAATCTATTTTCTCCCAGAATGTTTTTTACAGTGTGTAGAATGAATTTATGTATCTTAAAGTTAATCACAAAAAAATAAATTAGCTTGGTTTTCAACCGCAAATAATGATGTGCATTATTGTTAATTTTTAAAATAAAAGTAGGAAATAGATTCCCTAGAGTTTGTATGAAAAGGAGAATCAATCACGTTAGTAGGATTAGGGTTATATTATATATTATAGCTTGAAAAGTTGCACTGAATATGCAAAAGTACATCAAAATAAAAACAACAAGTAATCATTTCACCTGTTGACACGGCAACCCCATCAAATGTCAATCAACTTAAAAGTCAAAACTTCTCCGCTTCACAAAGCATTATTCAGTTCAACTTCATCACAAAGCCATTGAAACGGACAGACGTCGTGCCACGTCTCTAAATCAACATTTGCGAAAGAAGAAACTCAACCAACATGCATGGTAAACATGTACACAAATCAAACTTCCACAAAAAAACATTTAAATCTCAATTTTACCCAATGACATCCCATAAACAAAGACATGGGCTTAGATTCATCACAGCTACACAGAGAGATGTGCTGTATACGTAACTCCAGCCAGAAAGTTTGAGATGAAAGATCAGAAGAGCTTCTGTGTGCTCAGCTGCTCCGGCACGAGCCGCAAACAAGCCAAGCAAACCCTGCGCTAACACGCCACGCTTACACAACTAATGCACGTCTAAAACACGTCTAATACACGTTTAAACCCTGCACCGCGTGCATGGGGACTTCACTTAGGTCGATGACGTCTAAAGCCATCCCTTTGATTGAAAAATAGGTCATTTGTCTTTGAACAAAAATCTGGATTTGTCAAATTATGATTGAAAAAATCTTTGTTATTTCATTGGCTGAATTATAGATTTCAATAAAATGCGAAAGCACAATTAAAAAAAGAAACAAAATAGTAAAAAAGAGACATTCTATCAAAACTTTTCTTTTGTACCCACACACGTCAACCCATCGCCTCAACTTGCACACCGCTCGGTCTGGTACCCAAAGGCAACCCTACACGACAACAGCAACCATCATCTCCCCCCTGAAAAGAATAAAACAAGCCCAGGAAGCAAACCTACTTGACAGCGGCTGAAAGTTAGCAGTGATTCTGCTCTCCCGCTCGGCTGATGCTCTAACGCTGGAGCCGGTGGCTTTTGAAAGGTAGTCCCCAGGAATATGACACACTACGTCTGTGACAGCCCGGAGATAAGCACCTGCGTTCTGCTTTCTGCTACGTCACACCTCTCTATTCACAAGCTCTCAATATGATGCACATTTGCACATCAACAGCATACCCCCCCACCACACACACTCACACACACTCACACACACTCACACACACACACTTCACTCCACACCCACATCCGCAAAACATAAAAACCAGCACACAGAGGGGAGGAACAAATCTCTTATTCCCGTTCTTCAAATGCACACACTGATTTATCCCTCTTTCTCCTGCGTGTGTGTGTGTGCACTCTCTCACATTTGCACGCTTGCGTGGAATAGTTTTTCTTTAAATAAGAACTTTCCCTGCTATATTGTTGTAAAGGGTGTTTGGGCATATGCCCTTCCAAACCCATACCCCCCCTTTAAACCCCACCCACTCCACCCACAATCTCTCTCCTCCCCCCATATCAGTTACCATGCAAATGAGATGGAATGTCAGCCTTCAATAGCAGATGGTCAGAGATGATAACAATGGCTCAACAGACCAGTTCCAATGTCTGCCACTTTATTGCTACGGAAACAACAAGCAGAAGTATATGTAATGAGAGGTTGGCCCGGCGGATTTAGATTTTTTTAATTCGCACTCTCAGAAGTAATATGGCGATGTTTGGTTGTGGATGTTGTATTGCGAGAGGTTCTTTTTATGCAATGGCCGTGATGTGATGGTCTTGATGATAAAAGCGACGCTGGTTATTCTACAAGACGTTTCGCAGATTGATGTGATTGCAAAATTGATTTTTAAAATGGGAAATTATTTGAGAACGTCATTTATTTACATCCTCATTTCAATCAAGAGAAAACTACATGTTGAGAGGTATTGCAAACTGAAAATACTGATGATATTAACACTTTACTGAAATTAATTAATTTTAATAATGTTAATTAATAAGTTTTGATATCATGTTAAAATTATAAATACAATAATATTATATTCAAAGGCAATATTTGCTTGACACTGTTTTTCTTCACTTTTTACTTCTTTGCTCAAACTTATTTTTATTCACCCTTACACAGTTATGTACCCAAAATGTTGTTGTGGATTTGTTTGGACACAATATAAATCTGATATTGTGACCGCTGTGACAAGTTTTGTTTTGTAAGATAGTGGAACTTTAACCTTCAATTCAGCACAATGTAATGCTCTTTATCACTAAAGAAATATTAAATGTGAGCTACAAAAAACGACTTACGGAGTTGACATTTAAAGACTCCTGGAGAAAAGCACAAATGCAAAAAAAGAGAACTTTTATTTATAAAAGTTAAATTCTAGCTTAAATATGAATTATCATACACATTTTCTAATAAAACAAGCTGTAAATAATAAACAAATATTAAATCAGTTATTATTTTAAGTGACATGCACACAACTAGAAACAACTTTGGAAGACGTAAGCAATGAAGATCCACCTTTATAACACAAACATTTAAACAAAATACAAGCATAAGAACATTTACAACTTAATCAAAATGTAATACAAAACACTTTTAACATAGTTGTCATATTTCTAAAAATAAAATAAAACTCAAAGCGTTTTTATCTTGTGAAGTGCCCTACATAAAGCACACATTGCATATGACAAAGACACAACTTCTTCTTTAAGTAACACAACTCATATGACAGATTCTTCCCTATCCATCGCCTTTACACAGCGTGACAAAAAAATAAACCCCAGTGATGTCATCATCCTTCATAACACTGACTTCTGTAAATATACACACGCGTACATGTATACACCCGTCAACGAGAGCAAATAGCGCGTGAGCCTTTAACAAACACAGGCCAGATTACAATGACAAAGAGCGCCACACTTCAGAGGGGAGGGGGACGAGAAGAGGGGGACGCCCATGTCCAAGTCCTCCAAATGAGTGCAAACGCATGAGGGCCCAAAAAAACGCTCCCATCTGATGTGTCTCCGCATGTGTGCGTGTGTGTGTGCATAATTCTGCCAAGTCCCCTCAAACCCCCCCTGACTCAATTCAGAGAAAGCTCATATCTGTTTTGTTCCGTCCTCCAGAGGATAACACGCAAGCACAATGTCCGGCGAGTTTCTCATCAGCCGGCCGTGAATTTTTCAGGAAAAGAAACAGAAGGCCGAGTCATTACAAAAGGTTTGGCCGTTGATCTTCTCGTCGAATTTCATTTGAAAGTCTAATGCCGCCACTGCTTCTGGGAGGGTCGACACTTCGACAAGTGCGAGGGGACAGATTGGACGTACTTACCACCATAAACAACATGTTTCTTTCTGTCTTAATCTCCCGCGACACGAGGGAGGAGACGGCTACAAGCGTCTCATTTGTCTCGGGTGTTCCTGAAGAACCCCACATCTGAGGAATCTGATTTCCAGAATATTCGGGTCAAGATGTCGCCAATCTCTTATGAGACAGCTGGCGTAAGAAAAACATGAAGTATTTAAAAGGGATAAACTTTGTTACAACTGTCTTGATGAAGGACAATCTCATCGGACACGCGACAAAGAAAATCCCAAATAATACAGTATATAAAGTCTGCTTTCATCAGGGACGCTGAATCCACAACACCAACAAGTGAATAAAAGTGCATTCTGGGTGTTTGATTTGGGGAAAAACGCAGCGGAAAAAAAAATGTCACAATAGGTGTATATTAGCGGGAAAATTAGCACTAAAGTGGGCGAAATGAAATGACATGTCACACAAAGGTCCACATTTTTTAAAGTACACTGCATGTTTGGAGAAAATGTTTGATTGCGTTTATAAAAGTATCACACTGGGTCACACATAATGTCTAAAAGCTTTTTGCATTAGTCTGCCAATTATGTAAGCAAAGTTAAATGCACTCGGACCCGGTTGTTTATGTGCCTTAGTCAATCCTACACGCTCCATGACGAATATCTCTATACTTTAGATAGAAATGCTTACAGAGCGGCATTTCCTGCAGTATTTCAAAGTCCCCTTGAAACATTTGGAGAGCTCAATTACAGGATTCCAGTCCAACGTGAAGATAAATAAACCACAACATCCCGCACCTATTTCTTGCAGAACTGGAGCGCGGAAAAGCATTTACGCAAACATGAAAATGAACCTGGTTCGCTCTGCATCGTGTACATTTTTGTCGTATATTGGCAGTGTACTCGACCGTCTACTAAAAGCGTCCGAGCAGGAGGACGAGACCCAGAATGGATCCATGGAAAATGCCAGAACGCTTTGATACACCTGGAGAGATGATAATTCAGTCATTATTTACTCATACTCTTGCCATTAAAAGATGTTTTTTTGAAGAATATCGGTTATGACAATGGTTTTCTTCGTTACGGTCATAAAACCAACGGAAGTTAATGGGAACCATGGTTGGTTACTAACATTCTTCAAAGTATCTTCTTCTGCAGAGTAAGGAAAGTCATATAGAGTACATGATGAACTTTTATGTTTAGATAAAATTTATATTGTGGGTTTACTCTTTTATTATTTTCATTTTATTTTTAAATCAAAGATTTTTTTACAAACACAATAAGTTTGTTTAAAACCTGTTTGATTCGATTTTCTGGGGAAGACAAATGTAGATATTTTGAGAAAAGTATCAATGTGTTCATACGATGGAAATCAATGTGCCCAATATTTTTAAATGACCAAAATTCTTCAAATGATCTTCTTCTGTGTTCTGTTGAAAAAGAAAATCAGAAAGGTGTACGCACAAGAGGAATAAATGATGATAAACATTTACACAACACAAAACACGTCAAATTAATTCAAAGGAAAAACATGTACTAAAAAAATCATTGTTCGAAACCTGTATGATTCTTCTCTGGGGAAAACAATGTCATTTTATATGACAAGGGGTTGGGTAAAGGATGACTCTGTTTTTATTACTAGGTGAACATTAAAACGTGTGCTAAAGAATAAAATCTTTTATCTTTTAATCTTTTATCTTTTAAACATTATAGAAAACCCATGTTGTTCAAGACCTGTACAGATATATTCTGTTTAAAATAAAAGAAGATATTTTGAGGCGTGTCTAAGTGTTTTGCGTTTATATAATGGAAACCGACGGGGATGATCGTTGTTTAGTTCCCAACGTTTTTCTAAATATCTTCTTCTGTGTTCTGGAGGACACAGAAAGTCATATAAGTTTTAAATGACAAGGCGTTTGGTAAATGATGACACGATTTTTATTACTAGGTGAACATCAAAACGTGTGCTAAAGAGTAAAATCTTTTATCTTTTAATCCTTTATCTTTTATACATTACAAAAAACCCATGTTGCTCAAGACCTGTACGGATATTTTCTGTTTAAAATAACAGAATTTCCTTGGAGAAACGTCTAAAAGGTTTTATGTTCGATAATGAAAACCTATGGGGCTAATGTTGTTCAGTTACCAAAATTCTTCAAAATATCTTTTTTTGTATTCATTACAAGAAAACAATTATTTAGCTTTGAAATAAGACGAGGATGATGAAATGAGATAGAAGTTTGCCATTTTAAGGAACTATCACTTTAAATGTATTAATATCAATAATATCCTAATATTCATGCCTTGTGACATTCATATCAAGTCGCACGCCTCTGATTTTGTGATTTTATGGCACTTAACATAATTCTAGAATTATATTACTATACTCAAAGCCAAACTGTATATATAAAACAACTCTTTTTACAACAACAACATAACACATCTTTTATTTCAATGTAAGCCTTAAAATCTATTTGATTTAAAAGTACACGAGGGTTAATCATGGCCCAAGTTTAGTTTTTCCTTAAAGGACACAGGATATCAGACATGAAGAGCCGGGTCTGAAACCTATCAAGGCCTGCGCCGTTCACGTGACCACCTCGGCTTAACCCAGGTGCAGTAAATTGTCTTAACAAGGCGCATAATAAGTGAAATGGACTCCATCTGTGTCCACTGATGGTGTGTCAAATGGTTTAAAAACACCTGTGAGAGGCTCACCTGTCCACGCTTGCTCTCTCAATCTATACTAGACCATCCAGAGCAATTCCTAATCGCAGGATGGACACCCATACCTGCTGAACATCTTGATCGGATTAGAATGCTTCACAGTTCAACATATGTGTGCGAGTTGCCAGCGTACCTTTTGGAATCTACAAGCTTCCGAGACATACAGGTGCATGCAGACGTTCTCCATAAATGTATGCGGTGTGCTGCTGTTCACATTGTTAGTAAGGTGGTCTCCAGCATCGCCTGGAGTGATTATCCATGCCTTCCTAACTAGATCCCTCCGTGGACCTGTGGGCAGAATAGCAGATGTGTGCACATGTTTGGGTAACAGAAATGCGATGGCAGTTCATCTTAAACCAATATCACTGCAACATTTTAACGCTTGATCTTTAAGTAAATCATAATGACTTATAAGGAATCTTAAATTATTTCTTAAGCCGTTCTTGAGATCCAAAACGTTGTAAGAAAGCTTGCCGTCTTTTAAATACGTAATCTAGACACAAAATGCCGAAAAACTGCACCATCGATTTTACATTAACATGCGCTGCTGATGATCTGACGCTTCTGCATAAAAATGCAAGGCGCACGCAATGCATTCTGGGATTGCCAAAAAAGATTCCTGGCATTATTTAATTGCCAGACTGTTAAAATGGCCATCGTGTCGGAAGGCACGTATGGTGTCTGTGAGCGGCGTTTTGGTGCAGAGCTTTTAATGAACAATTTGTGAGACTGAGGTTGCTGTAGTTTACCATAAGCGAAACTATTAAAACTATAGAAACGTTGCCTTGGCAAAGACTTGAGATGTCGAGTCACTTATATGATCTCATGGAGAAAATGTAAACAAAAATGATCGTGAAAGCAAGAGAAGATATTTCGAGAAATCAATGGGAGACAATGTTGGTCGGTTACCAACATTCTTCGAAATAGATTCTTATGTGTTCCGCTGAAGAAAGAAATCCTACAGGTTTGAAAATCCCACAAGGACGAATGATTGCTGAAAGAATGTCCCTTTAAATATATATTAATATGATTTTGAAAACTAAAACCCTATCTATAAAAGCAATTCACTCTTTAAAGCATGATTAAATTCTGTGTGTATGATCTTAAACATGCATCGCTTCTTGTTCCCAGTGCCAAAGGAACGAATCTAAAACAAATAACAGAAGTGAATGTCGACACAGTGGACGTCAAGGATTACCGGATGTAAATGAGAATACTTTGATGTTCTCTGTGTGGGATGGGATAAGATTTTCTTTACTGCAGGATTTATTTTACTGCTTCTTAAACTTTGGTGTGACAGAGGTTAATCTGTCACATACGAACACGAGATTCATCCCCAAACCCATTGTACGACATTATTCCCAATATCCGCTTGGACGTCTTTTAGGACTGAAACAAACACGCAGAAACTCTTCGGAGAACTGTCTCTCCATCACGTCGAGACGTGTCTTTAATACCAGAGCGGCGTAATGTCGCGGTTGGCGCGTGCCATTCAGTGGCACACTTGAGAGTCCAAATAACCTCTTATTAATGTGGATGACAATGTTTTGATTGCATCCAATATGGCACAGTGAATCAGCATGCAAATGCCCTTTGAGCAAAACAAAGACATTGATTATGAGGTAAGTTTCTTCGGCACAAGTAGCTCGCTCGGTGTGATTAATCGGCCCGTGCCATTGATTTCCCTTTGTTTAGATCTTTGCTAACTTTTCAGGAGATACAATTATAATTTGTTCGCTAACAATAAATCCAATCTAGCGTACTCAAAGAAAACCTTAATAAGGTCTTTCATGTTATTTGTCCTTTCAACAGCCAACTGAATGCATCTGAAGAGAGCTGGAAAAAAAGCGGGTCGGTCTCCCGACAGGCTTGATTTGTTTGTTTGAAATGCGTTTCGACAGTATCGCCAAACAGAATGGAGACTAATACGAGGAAAACTCAACGGAAAGTGACTGGAGATGGAATCACAATGGCGTAAGAGTTGGCGGATAGAATTCACCTGTTTGTTCAGTCGTTGTAGGGTTTTTCACGGCGACGCAACAAAAGCAAAAGATACATCAGAGTCGTGGCGATACATCGTTCTGTTAGTATTTGCAAGTCAAATGCTCGTGTCGATTCAAAGTACTCCATCAAAAAGCATTTGCGACGTTTCTCAGATTTACTACTTTGAAAAGTCTCCCCCGCCAGATGCCAACTCTCCGACTTGGCGCATCATCTCTCCAAGACACTGATAATATGATTTCAGTCTTCTTTTTTCTCTTTTTTTGCAGTTGAGAAACAAACTGGATTATAAACAGATCACTACATAAACAGCTTTCTAAAAGGAGCCAGCTATTTTAAAAGAGGCTGAAGGAATGCAAAGAGGGATTTAAATTTTAATTTGAATTTACTCCAGCAAGTGAAAGGTTCTTTTCAGAGGGGATTTTAGCAAAGATGACGGTATTTAAAAGTGATAAACAAGCATCTAAACCTCCGGTGAAACGCAGACATTACTGCTTCTTTCCAACGTACGGGCGAGAAAGGGCTTGCTGTGGTCACAGCTGTCAACCCACGACAATGCAAAATATAAACTGAAGAGCGTCGAGGGCTGCAGGTTTCTGAGAACGATGCTTTTCTGTATTGTGGGAAAGAAAAAGTCAATTTGTGGTTCACCTGTGCTTCAAAGCTCAAGAGATTAACTTCAGTGTCATGATAATATTAGTCGATATATCGACACGCGTTAGAATAAAGTACGGGTTCACAGCAATCTCTTTGACATCTTCCGGACATCCATAAAAAAATCTGGCATCATCCGCTCAACCTCTTCACATCACGACCGACCTGTTTGAATTTCAGTTAACAAGAAATTGCTACAGGGGATATTTTGTAGAATGTCAATAAACGATTCACTTCTAATGTATGGACATTTGCCAAGTGAAGCGCACTAGATCCCAACATTCTTATAGATATCTTCTTTTGTGTCGGAGGAACGAAAGTCATAATGGTCTGTAATGACAAGAGAAAGAGTAAAGGATGACAGAAGTGTCATATTTTGATAAACTATCCCAGAAATCCTAGTACAGATTTCTTAAGTTTGCAATGAAAAGTTTAATATTTGAAGATTGAAATATTTATCTCATCCTTTCTCATCAAATTTATACCATCGTACGATGTCTTAGTTGCACAATCTATATTAGTTTTATACTTAACAACTCTCATCCAAATCCATCTCTAAGCAACTTCAGGAGACTTCAAATCTTCCTGAACAAACTCCATCTTCCCACTCGGTCTCACTAAACATCCCTGTGTTCCACAACAGTCTGAAGTATCACTGAGCTTGAGACACAGACATTATATCCACCGAGAGAAAACACACCGGCTTTATCGCACACTGGTCATACGCGTCCTAAATCATAGCTACACTAAACCGTGGCGTACGCAGAACACACAGCGCACAAACAAAAAGTTACATCATGCTGTTGCGCGGTTAATCCTATCAAGGCCAGTCTTTATACGTTTGCTATCTTCAGCGAATGCCGCCAAAAGTAGAAAGTAAACCATTGAACAAGAGTCAAAAAGAACGATTACAGAACCAGGACCGGATACGATTTCACGCCGCTGAATGGCTCAATCACATCTTCCAAACCGGCTTAAAACTGTAGAAACACTACAGGGCATGACTTTCCTCGGGTTTGCTCAATATTTTACTCTTAAAGATGGTTGCCAAGCAGTTAAGGCAAAATGCAGGGTATGGGAGGATCTCTATTAACAATAATTATTAAGAGTGTTGAGCTCAAATGAAAATCTTGAGTTGAAACTGTTTCAAAATCACAATTGAGGCCTATGATCATGATTTGAGATGTGGGGTTAACTTTATGGATATATTTATGGACTTTATGGACAGTTTCATGTTTCGAATAGAGATGGTGAGAGAGTGAGAAAACTTTGAAATGGTAGATGAGCAACTCGAGCATTATGGACGTGACTGTAAATATTTCAAAAATATAGACATGTCAAATATATTTGAAGAGGTCTTTTCAAAATCTTACTTATCAATTTAATCGTTTTCTGAAAATGATAGTGTTTTATCTAGACCCATACATTTTTAAATATTTCATTTATCCTGTTTAAATGGTTTAATGTTAAACAATGATTATTAAATAAGACCGCAATATTGTAGATTATACATTCAAAGATTTTGTTTTCAAAATGCCATAAACCGAATCTTTTCAAAATTTTTTATTTATGTCTAAAAAATATAAAACAAGATAACATATGACATCAGGGACTCATGCTATAAATTAATATAATGACTGCAAATGTCTGATTTGCCATTTTTTACCCTTAGGTGTAGATCTCACCGGCTCACCCAGACCTTCACAAGTATTAATAGAGTTTAAAGAACTCATTTTGAAAGATTGAACACAAACAAACGCTTCAAAGCATTGCCATATTCTATTGCAATGAACAAATTCTGATTGGTCGAGGGGACAAATCACATTTAAGCAAAAAACAAGTTTGGGATTTATAGCTTTTTGGAGCTTGCAGTGCAATTTAAACAAAATTAATGTATAGATTTGGATTGAAACATAGATGGAGCAGATAATAAGTTCACTTCACAACCAAATGTCATGACAAACTCATTTTTGTTAAAATTTTTCACTTATAGAGTTTTGGAAAAAGCTTTGCATTGGTTCACAATACACTGAATGATAAGAGACTGATCATGGGCCTCTGTGTTATTGGTTTAGAAAAGGCCTTAAAAAGACCATTATAAAAACTTATAATAGTAAGAAAAGAATAATAGACATTTTTACAGCATTGCCCAGATTTAAGTTTAACTTTACATTAATTTCAGCAGATTAGAGATTTAAGTCAATAGCAGATGAACTTATACTAAAATATACACAACATCCTTCAAATTTAAAATAAGAATGAATTAATGAAAAGCAAGCCATGTTCGAGATACAAAAGAAACGTCCAATACTTTTCCAATTTTTTTAAGGCCGAGTGCTTAGGTTTCATGAACGAAAAAGATAAACATCCCAACAATTAGTATTTTCAGGTATGATTCTCCTATTCATTGCAGACGGCAATTATTCAGAAAACGGTTTGAATACGGTCACACGGTTAATAAAGTGTTAGTGCTTCACCTTCACCATAACAAATGTATAGTTCAAATGAAATTTTATAAATGCATGAACAACAAGAACTCACATTTGACCTTATTTTTGGGCCTTGACCCATCCATACCCCAGCTAACAATGCTGTTCTCGATATAGTGCATGCCAAAAAGTCTATATACCATCCTGTTTATTAAAGGCTCGGAAATTATCTTTTTCTGACAGAACAAGGTTTGTCTGCTTTCACTTTGCCATCCATTCCTGGATTGAGCCAGGCAACTCTCCCGAAAGCACCGTTTGGAACAATTGGAAATGCGGGGTGATGGCAGTGACTGGAGCATTGTCTCAAGGGACCGCCAGTTTCAATAGGCTCGGAAAGGCAATCCAAAAGGTGCAGATGACAATGGCTTTGTTGCTATTTATGCAGAGCAGATAGCCAGGCATTGAAACGGGTCTCCCCGGAGCTGATAGAAAGACCTCCGAGAAACGTACAAACCAGGTGAAAGGAGAGACATATGCGTGCTGGATCCAGAGAACTACTAATGGAAGCCAATGTAATGAACATTTGAGAAGAAGAAAATAATGGATGTCATTCCTAATGTTGATAATACTGGTAATGTTGAGTGGTGCGATGACTATTAGGGTACTCAGATGTTTTTAGAAGGGGCAAAATTTGGGAGAAAAGTCAAATTTATGGCCAAAAATGTTCTTGATGTAGAACAAAATAAGACAAACAGGCATTAAGATATGGGACCCATTTTTTGTCTACATTAAATATAATATTGATAAATAATAAATTAACTGAGCAAGGTCATGTCAAAAATTGAAATTATATTCAAATTTATTGCTGAAATCAAATTTGAATGCTATTTCCCTGACTTCAGCCTGATTTTGACAGATAGGGAACCATATATAAATATATGTCAAACATACATACCTATAAGAAAAATCACAAACAAAATCTATTTAATATCCCATTTTCTCTCCTAGACATTGGTGATATTAAAGAGAGCTAATGGAAACGTGTGCAAAACAGTCAGAGATCTCACAAATGTCTCCGTTAAAGTTTAATCTCAACAATATTATAAACCGAGCTCAGATTAGACAAAATATAGAAGATCTCAATAAGAACTCAAACATTTCTCATCAAATAAACACAAATCCAGATTATTTTCCCTCTATAATCTACATAAACTTCACACCTCCATACTTGTATTTTTGCAATTTAAGGAGAAGCATCTGAAGTTGATTCTTGAAGTGACAAATGTGTTTCGATCCAAAATCAACTGTGCATAAAAGTATACATCTCTATCGACTATTCCTACATCACACAACTACAGTGTGTAATCATTGTCATAAATGTAACACGTTTCATTGTTAATCCTTAGGAAACGCTCTACCATTTGGCACATGCCAGTTGGCATCCGGGTTGACGTTAATACACAGATAGCTGACGTTAATACAATGCAACTCGGATAAAAGGCAAAGTGGAAAACATAACCGCCGACCAAATAAATATTTCCTCATAAACAGCACTAAAATATATCATCAACACCAACATACTTTCATGTTCATAACCATTCACATTCATCCATTTGCGATGATGAATCTGCTTGATCTGGCGATATTGTTGGTCTTGACGCTGGCAAAAGTGCTCTATAATTATTGCTCTCGGCACCAGACCGAGACAAATAAAAGTTACATCGCAGCTGCATTACCATGTGAATGCGGCTTACGGAAACACGCTCGGTAAACTGCTCCACCTGGCTCGCAACACGCGTCCTTGTCACAAAGTCCACCCACCGCACTGGCTTCCGCTGAAAGGCCTCCCGGGGGACTTCAGTGACCATTCACACTGTTTTCTCTTTCCCCAAGCACCTGTGACTGTTTTTGTGTTTTTCCATTTTTTTCCGCCTTTGTCTGTCTCTCCCTCTCTCTCTCTCTCTCTCTTTTGGCAGAGCTCTATCATTAGGGAAACACTTTCTTTCAAAAGGAACTCTCGCCGCTAACAATGCTTGGTACGGCGGGAGGCAGGCCTACCGGCGCTTCCCAAAACCGACGACGACGGATAAAACGCATCGGCGTCGGAAAGGTGTGCGGCGACGGTCATCTCTCGCCTTTCTCGGCCTGGCTCGCAGGTGGAGTTGGAAAGGCTCGCATCCTCCGCCGCTTCCGAAGGCTCATCCGGATTCTCCATGGTGTTGGACCTTGGAGAGCCGCTTTGCCGTTCTCCAAAGGAGTTTGGCACAATGGCTTTGTCCTCTCTTTTCATTGTGTTCTGTAAAACACATTCACAGCATGACTTTCCAGGTTTATCCCTCTCGTGAGCCATCTAACCCTTCTCTCTTCCGCCCGCCACCAAACCGACGATCATCTCGCCAAACGAAAGTCAAAGAGAATGATGCGATTGTGCACGAGTGCAGTTCTTTTCCCACCTTGGCTTGCCACGGAAGAGTTTCACCTTATTTTTCTTCATCCTCGTTCGTTTGGATTGACACACGAGCAACAAACGGCTGGCGGTACGCGTCTCGCCCGAATTCGGCCCACAAAGGGTAACGGCGGGGGGAGCGGGCAAAATAAATATGCAGATTAAAAAGTAAACATTCTCAAAGAGAAGCAAAAACAACCACATTTTCATATTTAATCCAACTTAGCAGGAACAAAAATAACACATTATGCCCTAATTGGGTGCCGTGTAGTCCACAAATACTATTACAAGGCCGATCAGGATTAGCTCTGCTACATACCTAGTTATCTATTTCCCAGTGCCAAGACTGCAAGCAGTGGGCAACTAAATTTCAAAAGCTGGCAAATCCAGTTGTCTCCTAAATACAGAAAGTACTTAAATCCGGAGCGAACACAAGAGAAAGAGGGATAAAGGGGTACTCTGCATATCACCAAAAAGCTTGTGCACTTTGCAGAATCACTGGGTAGGTTAAACAAATATGCTAAGCAGACATCAAAACGATCCTTTGATCTGCAGCCTAGTTTCCGGAGCAATGGCTGCGCTCCTGTTGTAAATAACTTGTATAAATCTCTACCATTTGCCTGCAGGTAATGTGAAAAAAAGTGCCAAGGAACACTTTAGCAGGAGCGATCAGATAAAAAGCGTGTAAGTTATTTCGACGCGACAGGGCGCAGAATGAAGTTCATCTTTCAAGCTGACAGATACGAGCGCATATTACATTACCAGTCAAATGTTGGAAATATTAGTGAGTCAATAAAGCTATCAAATAACGTCAAGGGAAATATGGAACCATTTAATGTCACCGGGTAACCAATGCTTACAATATCATTTAAAAAAAAATTTGTGTTTTTTTCTAAATGATTCATTTATATTCCATATTATTTGATTTTATCATCTTAAAATAATCTCTTGTGGGGGCGGAGCTATCAGAGACTCGACCCCGCCCCTCTCGTTCAGCGACACATCACTGATAAGGTTCAAATCAACACAAAACATCCAATCATCCAATCAGTTCATGTCAGACCAAACCAAGTCCCGCCTGCATTTTCAGATTTCAGAAGCCTTTAATTGTTACAAAGCTTTTGTTTGATCATTTAAGACTGTGATAGCAACAATCGTGTATTCTTAAAGATGTTTCTCTATACGTTCAAAGAAAAAAAGTTCAACTCTGTTTTGGGATCATGACAATCATAAAAATGTCAAACAGAGCAAACCGTTACTTTTATCTTTTCATGATGTACACATTAGACTTTTTTTATTGTATTTGCACAAGGATCTTGCTAATTATGCATATACGTAAATTAAGCAACGAAAGGCTCTAAGATCCACGCAAGACGTAGATATATGTGCAAGATGACTTTATATTATCAATTCCAACCGCAAAACAAAAATTCAATATGATATGAAACAATATTGATCATATCTTCCAGCAATTGCAGAGACCTCAAATATTTATGTGATACAATGTTTCGATTTCTATTAATTTATCAATAGTTTGATATTACTAGTTTACACAAACTGTAACACTTTTAACATCATTCAAAAACAATTACACAAATAACTTTTAATTGATCTACACAAATAAAAGTACACAAAATTGTGCACAAATGCATAGGCAGATGAACCAGAAAGAATTCCTCATGACCAACTTTATCAGGGACATTCTTTCAAGAACCAAGGAGGCCTGCTTATGCCTTCCTAACCCCTCTTTAACATTTAAACGTTAATTATTTTAAGTTTTCAATCATTTTAAAGATAGGGAGTAACGCAAACGACTATTTCCAACCATGACAGTACATGTTTATCTAATAAACCAGGCAAACCGAGGAATAAAACATCGGGGTAAACATACCTAGAGCGGTCCGGCCAGGTCGAGCTGTCACAAAAACATTGTCAAACTTTATACAAAAGAGGCTTGAGAAATCTGAATGCAGGAAAGCTATGCAACTTGCTGACTAACTTTGTCCTGTGTTTTGATGGAGAACACAATAGAAAACGCTGTCCATTGAAATCAGGCTGGGCGGCAGTGGAACAGAGGGGTCGTGAGGGCACAAGCGCACTGGCACAGAGCGACACCACACCACTCACCCCCCAACAGAAAAACTTTTGTGCCTCGCTGTCCTACGGACAAGAAGTTTGTCTTTTGCCACAAGTTTTTTTAAAGCGGCCGCAAACGTGTACAGTTGTGCTTTTGATTGGAACGGCTGGCGTTACACAGCTTCTGTTTCCGCTTGGTTCAAACAAATAGAAAAGCTCTACTGTCTAATGAAAACGTGAAGTCTAAAGTATAAAAGGCTCTTCAAATCTTGTAAACCCGGGTTTAAGCAAAGTTTAACAACAATCATTTTAATTTAACAATCATATAAAAGATTTTCAAAAAAAATGTATGTGTCAGAATTCTTCTCAATTTAAGTTCTGGTTCAATATTTAAACTTCATTCCTCTTTAAGGAAAAGTGTTTACTCATGCCTTTAAAACTTGTATATGAATCTTTCTGTGTAACACAAAAAAATATATAAAAAAATGTCTCGGTGTCCTTTAATGCAATGAAAGTCAATAAAGTCTTATTTGGATGTTGTTTGGTTACCAACTTTCTTCGAAATTTCTTCTTGTTCTGCTGAATTCATACAGATTTAAAATGATAAGTCTAAACTGTCTAAATCATTTCAGTTCTATTTGCTAACTTGGAGGAAGAAAACATAGTTGTAGTTTCTAATTTGTTGGATAAATTATATTTTGGAATAATCCTATGTATCGTTGGTGGGCTAAACTCTGTGACTGTAAATCTTGATAAGTCAAATTATCTTAAGTGAACTTAACATTTGAATTAGAGCGTTCGTGGAGACTATGTGTATCAAATATATATGTTTAAAATATTGAAAATAACATAAACAATTTAGAAATAAATATATTGCATGGGAATCTGTTAAATACACTTGGATACTCGTGAACTAGTTGTGATGACTTAAAAACTTAAAACTTTATAAAAGTATAAAGAATAGAAATTTTGATTTTTTTTACATCCTAAAGCTTCAATCATGCAAATTCATGACGACACACCACGCCGTGATTTCCAAAATAACACACGGAATAAAAGACCACTAATAATACCAGCAAAGACATTATAGAATATGTTTTGTTCATTTTTGGTGTTGTAGAAATGTAGGAGACGAGAGCGTCGGTCTGGGCACCGTGCATATGCATCGCAGGGCTAAATTGTGAAATAACAGATACAGATTCTGGGTGCGATAGTGTGGAATGACTAACTAATAAGAAGGATGCGTCTGTCTGTTAGCAGAGAGAGGCATTAGCACTCTGGCTGTCAATCACATCCAGGGATGCGGGGGCCGGGTTTGGGTGGGCTGGGCGGCTAAACAATTATCATTTGCACAAAGAGCACAATTGTTATCAGATTCATTTTGACGAGCTAAAACTGATACAATCAAGTGATGCTGAGCCGGAGAGGGGTTGCCAGGGCGTTGCTAGGTGCTTGAATTGGCGGCCCAACACGAGGATGCATAACATGAATTAAAAGCAAGAACATCTAATTAACAACGGACACAAGTTATCTTAGACAACCAGTTCCAAAAATGATCAGGAAAATCCTGTGTGAATTCATGTGCATTGTCTTAAAGATCCCCGATGAACCGCATTAAAAGTTGATTTATTCAAATATAGTAGTTGTGATTTTTTGCCCACGGTCCCTTTGGCCTTCATTGTGGTGCCGGATTGAACATGGCGTGTGACGAAAGTTGTCATCGCTCGCATCCGCGTCTCTCTGAGCAGAACAGAAACAGCAAGAAGTTCTAACAAGAAACAGTGTGCCAGGTGGCGAACTGGCTGTACCAACACAACGCACAATCTGTCCGTTTCTACATCCAAAGCAGTAGCAGCTGCCATCAACAGCCCCACACTCACACTCTCTCTCACACTCGCACACACTCCTAAACACGGTCGCTTGTTCCACTCTGCTCTCAAGTGACAGAGAAAGCCACAGGTCGTCCTATACCGTTATTTAGGGCTCTGTTATGTTATGGCTGGCTTTTAGAAATGAAATGTATGGTAAAACCATCATGGTATGAGTTCACATACTGTCGGGGGTTCATTTTGAGTATGGAACTTATACTGGAACAACACATACAGACCACGGGAAGTCAGTGCCAGGGCACTAATACACATTTTTGATCCGTCCTGTGATCCGGAAAAAACGTTCACATATCATTTGAATCGAGGATTCTTTTAATTCATTAACCTACCCCGTTTGCTTATTTATTGTTTAATTTGTACGTTTTATCAACGACACGCTTTCATTATTTTACAGATGGGTGTAACAGTTAGTTTTGCCTAACGATGATTGTTCACTGTTTTTACGCTTGTTCTGTCTTAACGTCAAACACCAAAATAAGGCACATTGTGTGTTGTTAAAGGTTAAAATAAGAGGGAATAAAACTAGAAAAATGGCATTAATATAAGATGTAAATGACATCTTTTATAACAGAGCTGAAAAAAGCTGATTATTAATTGGTCAGAAAAATACTGGAGAGTACTTTAGTGGAAAAACATTCTATATAATATAGTGTTTTAAAATTTAACATTGTTAATGTTGGACTTGTATAATAAAGAAATAAGGTATTTGAGGACGGGCTGTATTGCGAATAAATTTGTGATTTATTAACGATACAGCCCGGCCTCAAGTACCTTATTGTTTAATAAAACAGTTACAACACCATAAAAAAGTAAAAATATATATTAATTTGTATAAATATTGGGTACATTTTGATTAATTAAAATCATTTACTATCGTCCGCTATAAAAAGTAGTGGCTGACTATCAAAGCTGTTTTATGTTGTTAATGGTTAGTGTTGCTAAGGGGGCTTAGAGATACCGTCGAGTAAAGCGGTCTTAGCTGTGATGTATCATGAATACGACACAGCGGCTGACCAATCAGAATTGAGCAAAAGAACGAACTTTTATATTATGTATTATAATTAACTTCAGCATGCTACAATTTCCTTTCATAAAGTTTGACAGAATGTAACAAAATAATTGTTTGATAAATGTTTGGGCGTAGTGATTCCACAATCTTGGAAGATGAGATTGTTGAGATATCTTCTTCAAATAGAAACATGTTAGATTACTTTAACAGTGTAAGCATGGGTAGGTGTTAAAAGTTATAACGTCCAAGCGTTTTATAACTTAAAAAATATAAAAGCTTCAGCGTTTTCTTTTATCCACATACATTATGAACAATACTGAGTTAGTCCATGAAAACTACAACATTTATAAACTGAATTTTTCTACATTTCGCTACAGTTTGACGTCAAGCCAAGCGCATAAACTGAAAATTAAGATGGCGATAGATGTCTTCATAACCGAAGCTTTAATAGAAATCGGTTTAATTTCATAAAGCTCATATACTAAATATTAAAGCCAATGTGTCACGTGACTGGGATTCTTTGAAGTCAACCAGGCCTCGGCTATATTTTATTAAAACATTAAAACAATCGTACGTTAGAATGCGTGAAAATCACATTTGCGAGTCTCCTGAAAATCTATTGAAGACAGTATATCCACCTCTTCGCTTCTAAAAATAAAAACTTGGCTAAGTTGCGACCATCTCATATCGGTCCTATAGTTTGATTTCACATTTAGCATTTACATCCCCCCCATTCTTCCCCTAGCGCTATACAATGAGACTTGAGTGATTCTGGCAGCGGTTCGGCTCAATCCACCAGTGTATGTTATCAGCAGGTAAACAAGCTTTCCAACAAAGCCATAATGGAGCATCGAGCGGGAAAACAAGGCTCATCTCCAAAAAATTCCGTCTGTCAACGTCAACGTCGCTTCTTCTGCGCATGCGCCGAGGCCTGAAAACACGAGCGGCCGTTAGCGTCAAATTTCCTCCGTTTGAGATTTTCTGACGTAGTAATGCACAAAACGGATGTTTTATTGTGCACATATCCTGATTTAAAAACACAATTTATTATAAGGATTTAACATAGGTTTACAATGTGCATGTTTTATACACAACACATTAAAAACAAAAATATCTATCTGATATTTCTTTTTTTACAGACTATTTTAATGTTATGTCGGCTTTTTTGGTGTAATAATGAGCAAGAACTTAAAATCTTGTAGTTGTTTTACGACCGAACAAAAATAGTGGATGCCCATTAGCTTACATTATTAAAATAATACCAATTGTCAAGTTTTAGAAGAGATCTTAAGATGTGCTCAGATTTTTCAAGATCCAATAAAGAAATTGATACGCACAAACATTTACTCAAAAATATTCTTATAATACTTTAGGAATTAGCATTGTGGTGAGTTATATATTATAAAACATACTATACCACTTTATTATTTGCAATAGTATAGTTAAAAATATTATTTTATCTTGATTTTTCCCTACTACATTTTTTTGCGAACACAGTAGAGACAAAGCCGATAAATAAGAAACACAACTGCTCTTTTCTGAACTATTAAAGAAAAACCTCAAAGCAATGACCATACCTTTATTCTCCCTATATGAAGATAGTATACAATGTCCTAAAATAAATACTAATATACCAAAAGAAAACTGTCCGGCTGCCAAACAACACGAGGAGTTTTTTTAAAGAGTTTGATGAAGTGAATCATCTGGTGTAGTGTGAATACAGATTCTATTCTCTTCCATGGCACTGAATATCATGCTATATTCTGCGGTCTGTCAATCTGGCTGACACACACGCACTGTGATCTTTCTCTTTAAGAGGGAAAAAGTGTCTTAATGCAAACACGGTGAAACATTTCAAATAGCTGTTTACTGAATCTCGCGGAAAAATTATAAATATTTGTGGCACATGTTGCAACGAGCAAACTGTAATTATATATCATTATAAGATGGAGCATTACACCTTCTGTCATCATGTGGGCATAAGCCACATTCACACAAGACGTGAAAGGTGAGAAACATGTGGCATCTGTGACCAACAGCGGTGAGAATGTTTAGTTTAACATAACACCATCACTCTTAACTTCAGACTTCACACTTTATTATTTCTTCCTGCTCATATAACATGACTGTTTAGTGTCGTGTGATGGACTTGGGTTCTTTTTATCCTAGATTGTGGTATATTATGTTTACATTTATGCTTTTATACAAAACATAATTTAAAATAAAAAAACATCCGAATTTTTTCCTCCGAAGGCATGTTTACATTCAATATTTATATACATTATAATAATATTTATTCAATGCTTATATTGACGTATAGTAAGACATTTTGTTTACTTGGTTTAAAATTCCTGTGATGGAATAAATTGTACATTTTGACCTATCCAAAAGTGTCTCAGCACATAAACTATTTAAAAGCATAAGAGGTGTTTTCATGATACAAATACACAATTTACTGAATATCACATGATCACAGAACAAAATAAACCGCAGTTTAATAACCTGTGGCATCTTGAACGTTTGTGTTCCTCAATCCTTCATCTGGTTTGAATGAATCTGTTTGAAGGTTCATGTCAATAGAAAGTCTTTAGAGAGGTGATACATTTCAGAAGCCAAATCTGTTGCTCAATTTTCCCACACAAAGAAAGAAATCTGATGGTATTATGGCTATTTACAGGTCTCCTCTATTACACATAAACGTTGTTTAATTTCTTCATTTTGATCTGCTGACATACAGGGCCGAGATCCTTTTCCACTCTAACCCATGAATGATTCGTCTCTATTATAACCGAACAACGCCAGGATATTAGTTGACAGTGTTTTGTGTAGTTTTCTGACATGTTATTATAGGCATCGACCCTATTAAAAATGTATTGCAAATTCATGCACATGCCAAATCAGAGAGAAGCTTTATGTATACATTTTGTAAAAAGCCAACCGAGATTGATGTATATTTGAGGTATGGCTTAGGAAAAAATGTAATACATTGTTAGAACATTACATAGGTGACAGTTCACTTAATTGCCAATTCTTAAAGGGATTGTAAATAAATCAGTTTATTTGTTGTCATTTAAATGTCATTTAAAATCAGTATGAGCTTGATTCTTCTGTAGAACATTTCAAGAAATGTCTTTTTTATGTTCATGATAGTGACTGATGGTCTGTGTCTTTTAGTTACCAACATTCTTCAAAATATCTTTGTATGTATTCTGCTGATGTAAGAAAACCGTGATGCTTGTGTCATTAAGGTCACGCTTGAGTTAAACAATGTGAAGAAGATTCAAAGCCACGCGCACGGACATCTGACTGTCAATTTCATGATTTTCCGTGAAGCAAAAACACCGTTTGGAAGGATGTCACACCAGCGCCGAGCTCGGTCTTGCCTGGTATGGGTGAGTCCCGGCTCCACAGTAGGGGGCTGTAAACATTTACACTGAGAGGCTGTCCATTCCACATGGTTCTTCCTCACCAACAACCTCAGCATCTCGCGTTTAGTCATTCAGTCCTGTCCCGAGATACTACGAATCACACCATCAATTTATGAAAACGCCATCCAAATGTGACAGCCGACTTATGCTAAACGGAGCAAATAAAGCAAAACATTGCCGAAACACCCCTAAGCCCACATGGTACCAAAGACTCGACGGAGAGCTGCTATGCTCCCCGCTGTGAACTGGGAAAGTGATGTTGGTGCGCCGTGTTCCTCCATGAGGGTACCACCGTTCCCAGGGCCTGATTGAAGCCCTTTTGAAGTCTGTTGCCTGCGAGACGTGCCAACATTAGCACAAGACAGTAGCTAATGCCCCCAACAAAAGCCAACGGAGAAAGATGTCTAAGTTGGGCACGTTGGGAATAATTCCCTCGACCTCGATACCTCGGCGCGGCGTTCGCTCAGAGGTTTAATTTTAGACGGAACATGTTGCATAAGTGATAGACAATGGCAATAAAATGGATCCCATTAATTCCTGACATGTACAGGCTTGTTTGGCATTGACTAGTTTAGTTGACACAATAGAGGCATAATTCTTTTAAAATCTTCCGTTCTGCTTGGTTGGAAATGTTGCCAGTGACTCGAGAGCATCAATAGGCGATGATTGCAAAACTTATGTAAACAAGTGCTTACAATCACAGCGGTTCATGCATTTGCACAGAAGGAGAACGTGAATTGGGGGCATATTTACGGGTCTAAAACCTTTGATGAGGATTTCAACAGGCCTCCGATGTGGAAAGGCTCAACAACGATTTTCAGACTTGAAAAGCAACTGGTGGATATATTTTACACCCAACTTTAAAAATTACTAATTCAATAGATCAACAGAGATGAAACATTGAAGATAGATGCACGTGCTCCTTAAACAATACAAAAAAATAAATAAAAGCAATACAAACATTTTGATGTTTAAATAAAACATACGTGGAAATTAACGGTTTATGATTTTATTTTAGCAAGACCCTTCCCCAATGGATGTCAGAGGTGTGGATTGTTGGAAATGTAATTCACAACGAGAAGTTTGGGTTCAAACCTTTATTGTTTTGAAAACTCTAAATTCTTTTACAATACAGTCATGTTTTTGTTACTTGGTGTGATTTGATGGATTATATACAATGTCGTTGTTAAATTCAATAAAGACACACATTCACAAACATGAAATATTACTTTCTATATCTCAACATCCTACGACAGAGAGAAGATATGTGCTGTTTTTCTTCCGACGCTTGTTTTCCACAGCACAAACGCCTCCCTTTTAGATCAACAAAAGCATCCTGTTTTTTTTTTGAAAGTGCATCTGAAGGATTGCGAGATCTGGCCTCTGCCAGGCTGTCCGAACATACGTCATAATAAACAGGCGGGTCATACTGTACTGTGAGTAACAATCAGCAGTGTTTAACCGATTCCCCCGACTACATCGCATATCCAGACGAGGAAATTAAAGAAAATATATCTATATGCATGCCATGACCATTCCTCTGGTAACATTTACAATAATTGTATATTTTCATAACCTTCTGAAGTAATTAAGCTGATCGTAATAGTGTCCCCGCCCACCCCATAATATTCATAATGATGATGAACTAATATGTAACATCCAAATATGTTTTATTTTAGGTTTTACAGACTTCTTTGCAATGGCTCTGGTGTCGTCATACGCAAGGCAAAGCCTAAATAAAGTTATTATTATTTGGTCCACATTTACAAATCCTCTGCGTATAAAAAAACGAGATAAAACGGCTTCAGCAGAGGCAAAACAAAAAGGGAAAATCTGCTTTGTCTTATGATATTCAGAAAACATTTAAGGATGAGCGAGTCTGTTAAATAAAAATGATAAAAACAAAGTGAGCTCATTACAATATGATCATTTTACAAGGTTACACTTTCTTATTCCACGGTACGGCTTTTACTCTGTAGAATTTGGTGCCAAGAGGAACTTTGAACCGGTTTTGGGCCTGGAGATAAAAAATAACAAAAGAGAGATAATCAAAAGTATGTCGTAGAATTCCTAAATAAACATTTTAAATACCTACAGTGATGATTATTAAAAACTAAAGCAACAATGTTAATCAACAGCATGAGGAATTTGAATTATCCACACATTTCTCAAATAGTTTAATATACTAAATATCCTTGAAACAAAAAGTGGAAACTGGGTAGAATTTTTCTTAACTATGAGTATGCATTATATACTTTATAATATTTGATTTGTGATTATAACAATGTAATTGAATTTTTATAAAAATGTAAAACTACAACCCAAATAAAAAGACATTAAAATAAATTACAGAAATAATATAATAATACCTTTTTGGCTTGGCAATATTCCTTCTCCATGACTTTTCCTAAAACCCACGGCCGCCGCGTGGCTCCTGTCGCTGAATAATAATTAAGAGAAAATGTAAACATAAACGCTTACACCGTGTAAATTATATTTTACATCAATCCCTTCTTCTACATATGTTATTATCTTTATCATCCAAAACCATTTGGATGGTTTAATATGCAAAAGAAATAATTTAAATGGAAATGATTATTTCTGAGATGTAAATTACACAATTTCACAAGAAATATTAAGAGCATCAACAAATCATGGCAGATGTAAAACTAACCTGGCTTGAGGTCCAGGGCTGTGAGCGACTCTGAATGTAGGAAATAAAGGGTGGGTCCGACAGTAAACAGAACATAATTATCATGCCTCTCGTCCAGAATGATGAGAACCAAGTCGCCCACCTGAAAGCTAAAACAAGAGGCTTTCAGATATTGTTAAGGGGAAAAACATCAGATCATTAACATTTATCTCTCCGAAAGCTTACTCTCGAATGGCGATTTTCTCAGAGTGCCTTGATGACACGGACGACATACTCTGTGACATCTGAAAAATGAACAACAGTTATTCAGATTACTTTTTGCATATTATAGATTTGTGTCATTGCTTGCATGCGTTCTTAAAAAAAAAACCTTACCTAAATTCCTAAAAATACATTTAAGTTGCTAGCGTAACATTGTAACATTACAAAATCCACTAACTGCCTCAAGCATCAGATACATGTGTCCAGACATAAGTTTTCACTCTAAACAAATGTTATTTGTCTGCCATCTAGTGGTAGTGAGTAAACAACCCATTTAATAGTACACAACAATAAACATTTATATAGTAATACATTAAGTCTTTACTTAATAAATATTTCAAATTGAAAACAGTTTAAAGTAACAAAAACTCAGTCCTAGATTGTTTTGTCTTGAACTGTCAGGATTGTAAAGTCTCATAAGCTTAATTTCTCTAATAATGAGCTGATTATAATTTTCATAAAGAGATTACACCTACTGACAGAAACAACATCAGGAAAATGTAATTCAACTATATGAAAGAGTTTCATTTTAAATCAACTTCTGAAAATGGGCCATTTGGTTATTGTCAGCAAATATTCAAAGAACTATCTATTCTAAAATAGAACAGATACTCAAATAAGGAAAGCGTGTTTATTATTATTAACTATTTATACAGAAATGTACCATTGCTCCTGCAATTTTTGACTTAGGTAATTGAGTGCAAACTGTTTAGTTTTAATTACTCTCATTAATTACGGCTGCGCTTGTTCAAGTGGTCAATTATGAATGCGAGCCCAAATGACATGAAATACGATTTATCAATTAGAATGATGTTTTTATACAATTACCATCTCCATGAGATATCAGACAAGAGCTCAAATGAGCATGTGAGAATGAAATGTGTAGAACACACACACACACAAAATTAGTTACCAGTCTTTGACTAAGTCTTTTGTTCTCCTCTTCCTTCATATGTAAGGTCTGAAAGACAATAATAAATTACATTGAATGCCATACAAAGAATAAGGTTGAAAACAAAACAAAAAGACTACATGTAATGTTACAAGGGATGCACGATTATGACGGAAATCATAATTGTCGATTATTTGTCTTGATATTTTATTTGGAATTATTATTTTTGATTAATAAGGACGTTTGGAAACTTTGTGTGAAGCAGCTGCAAGGTAAAATCGAAACATCTCAAACTTCATAAAAAACAATTAACAGAGATATGTTGTTAGTAAAAAGTCAAAAACAAATGACTTAAGGACACAACGATTTATACATTTTAACATTTCTCCAAGTCTCCAATGTACTAAGTGCCCAAACATACTGGGGAAATGCACAGAAATAAGCAAAAATAAAAAGCTGAAATCAATGTAAAATGTAAATATAAATATAAAATATGTAAATATAACAAACATATAAGTGACCATTACCCGTTCCAAAATCAGAATGCGCTGTTTTTCTTCAGATACCATAGTGTGGTCTCTAAAAATAAAGATGCAAAATACATATCAGAAACTACAAAGCGGTTGACCATTTACACAACTTTAAAGGGCATGGCGCTCTATAGTTAAAAGATTTTCTAAGCTTTGATATGACAACATAAACCTCATTTTTACAAAACAATAGTTTTTCTTTCTGATTTAAGCAAGTTATTTATACTTAAGTAATCTGGTATTACATGTCATTGGTAGATAAAGGATGAATGATCTAGAACTATACATTGATATTTTCTAACCTACTCATTGTATGAAGAAACTTCAAACTGTATTACAGGAACTTATACTATCATAGCAGACACTTACTGTTCTGTCATCATGCTGGCCTCCACGGCTGACTCCACCCTCTCCTCATCCTTGAACACAGCCATGGATGCCAGTCTCTCTGAGTCAGGAACTGAAGGGGAGAAGACTTCCACGTGGGCTTGGCCAAAGGCGCCATGGGTTTCTGTGGCGACGGGGATGGGATTGGGAGGAAAATATGACGAAGACACGAGGGCGGTGTTTCGTAAGCGGTTAAGCTCCTCCTCCAACTGTTTCTTCTCTTGAAGGATGGTGGCACGGTCTTCTGAAAGTGTCTCGATCAGACCTTAAAGATACCCAGGAAAGCATGTCATGTGAATATAACAAAATAAATAATTAAACATTGATCAATGGGATGACCTTTAAAACTAATGAAACTTAATGTTTTAAACCTTTATCTTTTTCTTGTTGCTGCATGACGCTGTTGAGCTTCTCGGTCAGTTCATTGATGATTTGCTCTTTCTTCAGCTTCTCTCGTGTCAGAACGGTGTTGAAGTTAGTCTGAGGGTGATAGCAAAATTAAAATAGAAGTGAGTGCATGTAAATTGTTTTTAAGGAATTATAGAAGCAAAAATGTCATGCACAGAATAAAAACATGTGTGCAGACTTAAAGCTCTCACCTGCTGTTCAGCGGTAAGTGATGTCTTCAGGTTTTGCATTTCTTCATTCTTCGTGCGTTCCAAGACCTCTAGTTGGGCCAAGAGAGACTCTCTCTCTTCTGACCACTGACCGCTGTCCAGAGGGAAATCACTGCTGGCATCCACACCAACCTCAACAGAAGATGCCACTCTGAGGACACAGAAACAGATGTGAAAACCCACCTGTAAGTCAACATTTAGAAAATTCATGTAGAATGGACAAAAGCATTCATTTTGCTTTTTTACTTTTTTGTGGATTTAAACATATTTCTCCTTGTTTTCAGACAATGGCTTAAAATACTCGGCCGGACCCATTCTTTGAATGTTGTGTGTGTGTTTAAAACAATGCATGCCATTCCAAGCTATTTGTGCTTTGTCGAAAATTAATAACATTACAGAATTCTCTCAAATTCATCATTTAAATGTAACATTAGTAAAAGAATAAATATGCAACGATTTCCAATTTCACAGGATTATCATAAGACTTTAAAAATCTGGTTTTAATTAATAAGTTTCTATTGACACTGGTAAGAGGGTTATCCAATTTCTTGCTCATTTCTACTATAGAAATGTTTTATTGAAACAGTTTTTGTAGGTTTGTTTGATGTGTTAATTATTCAGAAGACTGTGGAACTCTGACTCGTGTGAATGCTTTTAGTTTGTGTTTGTAGCATTCAGTTTTTAATTAATGCTGAAGTTAGACCAAAGCTCATTTAAATGAACCAGAGTTGTGTTGTGGTCCAGAATTACCTGCAGTAAGCCTCCAGCACAATACCATACATAACTCATGTGTTGAACTCAAATCATTTTTGTTTAATTGTGTGGACCAGTGACAAAATCTCCTCCAAATACCAAATAATTCAATTTTCTAATTTGCATGTAACTGCAGAAATTGAAAAAGGGTAAACTACCAAAATATCAGAATATCAAATAGGTGTTAATTTATAATATTATAATTTATTTCTAAGACAACATGCTGATATGCATGTTTAATCAACACAATACTAATGTTGTAAATGTAACAATTTTCATGGGTCTTTGCATTCTCTTGTGTTTGCATTGCTTTTGAGAGTTTATGTCATTCCCGATGTTTGTGAAATGGACTGACACTGATGGTCTTGTCGAAGCCAAAAGCCTTGTCGTTAATGTGCCGACATATTGCACCAATACCCATCTTGCTGATCCTCTGCAGATCATACAGCCACTATCACGATCCAATACTTTCTTTTATACTTTAAATTGTCCTATCCCAATAAAAAAAATGGAGCTGTATCGTGCGGAGAATGTGCATTTACTATAGATTTACAAACTCTTCATTTTAGTTAATATTGGCTACAAAAAGAATAGACAAAAATCTTAATTCTGAAAGCAATATTACAGAACAAACACAGAGCTTTTGGTTCTACTTACATGACTGTGGATTGTCTGTCTTTAAGCTGATTTTCAAGTAGTTCCATTTTTCCTAACAGTCTATTCTCAATCTCCTCTTTTTGGAGATGAAAGTCTCTTAAGGCCTCTTGTAAGGCAGCTTGGACTGCCTCCTCTTTAAGTTTCTCCGCCCTCTGCTGTGCCTCCACCCTCTCCTGCTCCAATCTTCCTGATAGTAGTGTGTTCTCAGCTTGCAGGTCTCCAATAACGGTACTCAGGTCTTTTTCTTTCCCTTCAAATGCCTTCAGCTCATCTTCTCTTTCCCTCCTTATGGCATCAAGCTGGCTCTCAAAGTCCTGCTGGATTTTCTGAATCCGTTCCTCGCAGTATTTCTCTGCATCCTGCGACTTCTGTTTGAGAGCTGAAAAGTCGTTGCGGAGCAAGGTGTTCTCTTTCTCGTGCCGATCCACGAGTTCAGAGATGCAATGGTCTTTCTCCAACCTCATGAGCGCTCGGAGTTCAGCCAGGCCCACCTCGTACTCCTCGTTCTTCTGCTGAAGCTCTTGATTCAGCGTGTCGATCTGCTTTTGCAGGATCGTCGTTTGAGCTGTCATCTCTGCTTTAATCAGCTCTTGCTGAGAAATGTTAGCCTCCTCATACTGTAGCCTTACATCCTCGATCTCAGCGTCCTTAAGCGCCAACTCGACTTCTAATTTGCAGCGGGCATCTCCAAGTTCTGAGACACGAACCTCTAGATCTTTCAAGCGTCCCTCACGTTCTTTGAGTTCGGCCGAATGGCAATTCATCACTTCTTTTAGCTTCACAAGATTCTCCTGTGTAAGTGTGTCAATTGCACTTTGCTTTTCCTGTTGGACAGATTCAATCTCCGTTCCGTGTAGCTGGTTTAACTGATCCTTCAGTTCCTGAAGACGCATCTTGGCTGTGTTCTCCATCTCCTGTTTGATTCTCTGTTGTCCGCGCTCAATCTCGATATGTAGTTTCTCCAGTTGCCCAGCGGTTTCTTCTTTGGACAACAACGCCGCCTTCAGCTCTTCACTTTGCTTTATGATCTTCTCCTCAAGGTCCTGTACGGCCTGTTTGTGAAAGTTCTGCAGCTCTTGCATGGAACGTTCCCTCTCGCCCTCCAGCTGAGATATATCCTTCTCCTTGCGCTCAACAAGTCCCTCGAGTTCCAGCATTGCTCGCTGTACATCTCTGACAATATTCCGATTGCCTTCCAGCTCTTCCGTAAGGGTCAGTAACTGTTTTTCATGATCATCCTTCAGACTCCGGAGATTAGTTTGTTGTGACTCTCTCAGCTCCTCCTCGTGACGATATATAATGCTGTTGAGAATATTACGGACCTCGATGGTCACTGTTTTAAGGGCAAATCCAAAGTCTCGTTGCTCCTTTAAAACAAGTCCTCGAAAGTGGTACAGATCTTCCTTGACTTTCTTTAAATTATTCTGGGACTCTTCCGCAGCGGATCTGTACCTGTCTGCGGACAGCTTGAATGCTGTGATCTTTGAGTTTTCCTTCTGGAGCGTTGTAGTGTCCTGGATACGCTTGCTGTCGATTGCATTAATGACGGACGAGTAAAGAGATTCCACCATCATATCTGGACTTGTGGGATCACTGATAGGATTAGGTGACATCAAATTTTCCTCGATAACAAATTCATTGACTGCTGACATGAAATCTGATTCGGGACTTTCAGCCAATGAGTCTAAATCCAAGGAGCCTTGCTGTAATACAGGATCCATGTTGGGGTGCCCGATTGTTTCAAAATCAAAGGTCTGGGCGTCTATGCTATCTGGTGAAAGATCCTCCAATGGAGCAGGAATGGACAGGGGCTGGCAGTCTGGTGCTTTTAGACTGAGAGTGGTCAATGTTTTGGTGGAGGTAGAGGTGATTTGAGCTGTACTTTCTGATCTGGGTGTTAACACGTGGGATCTTTGAGCACTCTGGCTCCTGAAAACCTACAATATCAATACAACAAGATGAATTTATGAATTAATTAATGACAACATTAATCATATAAATAAGAGTTACTCACCTTTTGTTCATTGAGGAGGTCTGTGATGGTTTGTGACATCTCATCCACACTCTGAGCGGCCTGAACCAGCTGATGGAGAACCTCCACGTGTTGGTTCAGTGGTTTAAAGTCACACAGTGTTGGGACCCTGATGAAAAACAGAAACATCAGAGAAATGTAATTTATAAAGTGGTCCAAAAATGTCAAACCAGGTCTGATGCTCTTGAGACACCAGCTGGTTCAGGTGTGTTTCACTGGGGTACGAACTCAAGTAAAGTAAAGCTCAGGGACGAGAGTATATAACAACAGCAGATTTTTTTTAGATAAAGCTTGCTTACCTGAGGTAAGATTGAACTTCTGAAGGACAACAGGTCTTGAGATACTGCAGGTCACTCAGGGAAATGTCTGGAAGCTCAAAGTCAAACTTTCGAGGCCTTCGGGTCTATATGTAGGCGGAGAATTTTAAACAAAAAATTTATTCAAGAATGCGTTTAACAATACAAAAAATATTTGGAAATGTACATGCAAGAACCAATGTTTTATTCATTTTATATGAATGACAAACATATGATATAAAAGACTCACACAAAACGAAGACGATGGCCATGAATCCAACCCACGAAACAAACGATTTCTGAGAAATGATTTTCCTGGAACAAACAAGAGCTTTTCTTTTGAACCAATCCTCTTAGTGCATTAGAGATTTCAAAAGTACATATAAATTAACATTATCATTTCCATATAGTACACATTTTATAGACAAACTTACTGAAAAGCTTTCCGAAGGTTTCCCTTTTTGCCTTTTCGACCTCATAGAGGTTTTTACCATCTTTGACAAGAGCATTAGCCCACTGTGTCAAAAACACAAAAGAAAACATTTAACATACGACCCAACACTTTCTTCTGTGTTCAACAAGTATGAAATAAAAGGTTGAGTATATATTGACAAACAGAATCTATTTATGAAATATAAACGAAATGGTTATTCTCACCTGTCTGTAGTGTCCTATAAACATTTTGCGCCTGACCACCTCCACCACGGCAAGACAGTACATCTGAGGTACAGTACTGAGTGCTTCCACCACTCTCACACGCTCCAGTAGCTCCGTCAGAAGCCTCAGAAGAGCCTGAAGCTTCTCTCCATCCTGATCTGCGTGAAGCATCACATAGCAGCACCATCTGATGGTAGAGTTTCATTTGTGTTACTTCACAGTTTCCATGATGATGATTCATAAACTATACCAAAACATAGACTTACTTGAGACGAACTTGAAGGTTGTTGGCGAGCTCTTGTTTGGCAGTGGTACATTTCTGCTTGATGTCTAACAACTTCCTGTGATTGGTCAACATGATCATTAGCTGGTTGGCGTGACTCAGACACAGATCGGGCAGAACTGAGGTGTCCTTCAGGTTTTCTGCCCTTTCCTGATTGGCAACAAATCCCTAATGGAACAAGAATACAAACAGAATGTGCAGAATTTAGCATGTGTTTGAACAGCTGTGCTTCTTTCAACATTTCTTTTGACAGACAGTTTCAAATGAATGTTTCAGATGAATGACAAAATGATATTAAAGTCAAAACGGTGTTTAAACATCAACACTTATTTAGTCATCCGTAACTCAACTCATCTGGAAATGAAAATGCAAACTTCAAGAGCAACTGCCATTTAAAACAGAGCTCATTTGCATATAAATGTCAACAGGTAGATAAACCAATGGCTTGTTTTAAATATAAAATTCAGGCAGAGGATGGGAAATGGTCAAAACGTAACTAAAATAATTTTAATACCTATGTGAACTGTTTACCTGAGCAAGTTCCTTCTGTTCATTGACCAATTTATTACAGCTTGCTATCATTTGGTCAAGTGCATACAACCTGTCCTCCAGACCTTTGATGGCCTTCATGTTCTGATTATCCAGTTTGGTAATGGTCTCACGGCATTCCGATAGAAATGGCTGGATAATTCTTGGATCAAGCTGAAAAAACCCCCCAGAAATAAAGCATTTAGGAATTGTGAAAAAGCAAACTCTCCTTACATGACTAGTCCATCACTCACTCTGTTGATCGAGTCGAAACACTTTCTAACCACTGACTCTACATCATTGGGTCTATCCTGAACGTTGATCCAATCCAACAGCGTGACATTAAACAAGGGCATTTCTCCTCTCTCCGGAGACTCCTCCTCTTCCTGTTGTGCTGTTTTTGGGCTACAGCTGCTCTTTAACCTGTCTTGAGGAGAGGAAGACGCCTGGGTTGTTGTCTCTCCTGAAGCTGAGAGCGGCGAAGGTGATTTCTGATTCTTCTGCGTGTCGGCAGGGCAAAGTATAGTGGAACGGGTGGACGTTTCTTCATCATCTTCTTCATCAGTGGTTCTGGGGTTTGGGCTGCTAGATTTCTCCAAGCATTCTCTGTAACTGTTCCGAGTCAAACATTCGAGTAAAGGAATCTTGGCCATGACAGAGACAGCAGTGCCGAGTCTGGAGATGAGTTGACAACAAAGTCAGAATTAGCGATCTGTCTTACATTGAAAAAGGAATGATTATTTCATTTATTCAAATATCTTTAAAGGAGAAGTATCACACTGTTTCGAGCATCATAAATGCTTTAGACGGTTGAACATGTTGACTTGTCATGTGTAGCGTAGTCTTGAGTCAGAAGTTAGTATTTTTGTTCTCAATACACACCCCCCTGTACAGCTTAAGGCTTTGGAAAGCTTCTTTTAAATATTGGACCTATCAACATCATTAGGTTAAGAGTTAATTATTGGCATTTCATTCATAACATCCTTTTCAAACACCACTCAGAGAGCACGGTAGAGCAAGAGCATCAGCGTGTGCATTCCAGGTGAAGTCCTTGAGAGGAGAATTGTCACGAGTGCTGCTTACGGCCTGCCCGCTTGGAGTTCAGCTATTACGGAAACAATCGTCAAGCTAAAACTGTCATCTTCTAAAGTACACAAGATTAACTTAAAAGTGGCAGAAACTGCCTGTGATACCCTCCTTTAAAAATGTTTAAAATCTGCATCTGCATGTTTTTTTTTACTTTGTGAGTTTAAATTTGATGTCCTCAAATTCCTTTTGGTAATTTGTATAAGCAGTATCAAACTTCAGGAGCAGTTTCTGGTAGGACAGGGTGCAGTCATCTAGGTTAGCCATGATGGCCGCCCATCCCTGATGTTGAAGGTGTTCATCATGGACAAGACGCTCACAAAAGGAGCAGAGCTTCTTGGCAACCTCATACATTTCCTAAAAAAACATAAGACATCATAAAAATCCTTATCATTTGCATCTGGAGGTGCAGACATCACTTAGGAATATGACTATTCTTTCATTATATTTTGAGTTTATATATTGATGTACCCAAAACACAAGTTTAATTATACAGATGTGTAAAGAAGATTGGAGAAAAAAAAAGAAAAAAATCAAGACTTTACCAAAGCCAGCTGTGTGCGGGAGGCGACTGTGTGAAAGACAGCGGGCATCATGAGCGACTCCTCCACTTTCAGCTCCATCTCATTCTCTATAGAGAACGTTGTTTTGGGGATGGTTGGAGCTCGGTCGCACAAAATCATCTCTTTGTTGAATAAGAAGATAGGGTTGGTCTCCTGAGAAAGACAGAAACAAAAGAGCACTCAGATTTAAACCAGCTTTATTTCCACTCCAATGTCTTTAATATTTTCAGGTAATTGAAAGCACACCCAGACACTTCATAATACTTAAGTCTAAAATACTTATCAATCTTTGTAGAAGATTTGAAAGTTACTTACTGTCCCAGCGCTGTAGCTGCACACGCGCCTCTCTGCCACCATACATTCTCCTCCATTGACCACCAGCACCTGGTGCTGGATCGCAATCTTATATTTGGCCTGAATGGCATGTTTAAGGTCCAAAACACTAACAAGAATAAGAAGTAAAAACATTTAGATAAAAACATTTAGAATTTTAATACATCAAAACACAGAAGGGGCAAATACAATGATTTTTAAATCCTAGTTCTAAAATTTGAAATTTCACCTGAAAATGTTTTACTAAAAGTAAAAAAAAACAATTATAACATAGCTCAACCATCATGGCAAATGGCAAAATTAAAATATAAATTTTAGTTAATTAAAACTCATTAGATACAAAATTCTAATCAATACAGTAAATTATTAAAATAAAATATTTGTAAAAATATAGAAGCATTTAAAGTCTCAAAATCTTAAAAAAAGACAAGCTCTTACGTTTGGACGGCGAGTTCAGTGTCAAATGTTAATGTGCTTCCATTGTTGACTTGAAACACATACAACTTCATGTTGATTTCTCTGCTGAGTCTGACTCCAGCTTGAGTTGTTCATTTAGTCAATTATGGCTGTCGAAAAATTATATAAGATTAGTAATTTTATCATAAAAGTCATACATGAACATAGAGATATAAAACAAGAATGGCTTATTTCCTACCTTATATAAATACCCAACACATAAATATAGTTAATAGGTAACATCAAACACTTAATGTCTATCACAGAAACATAAGCAACAAGACAAACAATAAGACAACCCCATTGGACTGTCTTCGAAATTAAAGTTATAGTTCAAACGAAAATGACAAATACCAAACCATTATCAATTTATTTGTTTGTTTACACAAAGACAGGGATACTTGGACAAATTCAGTTCTTGGAACCCATTGCCTTAGTGGGATAAAGCGTTCCAGAACTTTACTGTACTACAATCATCTAAATATTATTTTGAACTTAAAAAAACAAAACTTTAATTTTATTTTCTTACTTTGGTCTTCAGCTCAAGGACAAGTAAATCATGACAGAATTTGTATTTTTGGGTGAACGGCATCTTTAGGGACCTTACTTTCCTCAGGTCATCTACATCATGACCAACTTTCGACAAAACTTGTGCTTCACATTATGTCTGCTATTGTCACACTTTAGCGTTAATAGGCCACAAAAGCAAAGTAACACAAACTATGTGTTATCATAATATAGGCATTATTACAAAACAACGGCTATAGTGTATATAATATTAAAGCTTACGTTTGTGCTATACCGCGCAATGAAGTTGTGCAATACTTTGCCTTAGACATTACTTATAAATCACATGATAACATATACATATACATAAATATACACACACACACACACACACACACACACACACACACACACACACACACACACACACACACACACACACACACACACACACACATATATATTATTACATTATTGCACGTTTTATACCATCCAGAGTTCTTCAACACATTGCCTTCTATCATAGTGTGCCAATTTACATTTTTTTTTTATCTTTTGTAACCAATGTCACCTGTCACTTGTCCTGTCACTTTACCAAGCGCCCGGGGAGCAGTTGGAGGTTCGGTGCCTTGTCCAAGGGCATGTAAGTCAGGATATTGCAGAGATTTGAACCCACAACCCTGGGGGTCAAACTCTCAAACCACTAGGCCATGACTTCCCTGTAAGCACACCTGTCAAGAAGCTTCTTCTGATTCTGCGTCTAAATCGCAAAGTTTATTCAGTGAACCCAATTGAAGAGTAAAACATAAACCAAACTTTATTAACCGATTACTCAACGACCTTGCAAACGTCCTGAGTTGTTTATGTTCTTACAGTGTGGTTTAAAGATAAACACGTGTGGTTTCCTCAAGGACATCAACTCTTAAAAGTTTGCTCCTGTCCTTACATCCTATAGGACAAATGTAAACTTTAAAATTATATACACTTAACTGTAACAATGTATATTATGATAACACATGGTTTGTGTTATTTTGCTTGCGTGGCCTATTAACACTTAAGTGTGACCTTTCAGCAAGGTGACACTGTTTACAAATATCTCCCACAGCGTCACCATGACACCCAACCCTGGGGGGATACCATAACATACAAAACAAACAAATCAACATCATCAAGGAACCCCCCCAAATCCTTTTCCCACACCGTCACCATGACACCCAACCCTGGGGGGATACCATAACATACAAAACAAACAAATCAACATCATCAAGGAACCCCCCCAAATCCTTCTCCCACAGCATCACCATCACACCCAACCTTGAGGGGGGTTTAATAACATACCAAACAAACAAATCAACATCTTCAAGTAACCCCCCTCCAAATCTTTTTCCCACAACGTCACCATCACACCCAACCTTGAGGGGGGTTTAATAACATACCAAACAAACAAATCAACATCTTCAAGTAACCCCCCTCCAAATCTTTTTCCCACAACGTCACCATGACACCCAACCTTGAGGGGGGGTATCATAACATACAAAACAAACAAATCAACATTTTCAAGGAACCCCCCCAAATATTTTTCCCACAACGTCACCATGACACCCAACCTTGAGGGGGGTACTATAACATACAAAACAAACAAATCAACATCTTCAAGGAACCCCCCAAATCCTTTTCCCACACCGTCACCATGACACCCAAACTTGAGGGGGGGTACCATAACATACAAAACAAAACAAATCAACATCTTCAAGGAACCCCCCAAAATCCTTTTCCCACACCGTCACCATGACACCCAACCTTGAGGGGGGGAGGTACCATAACATACAAAACAAACAAATCAACATCTTCAAGGAACCCCCCCAAATCTTTTTCCCACAACGTCACCATGACACCCAACCTTGAGGGGGGGGTATCATAACATGCAAAACAAACAAATCAACATTTTCAAGGAACCCCCCCAAATCTTTTTGTCACAACGTCACCATGACACCCAACCTTGAGGGGGGGTACCATAACATACAAAACAAACAAATCAACATCTTCTAGGAACCCCCCCAAAGCCTTTTCCCACACCGTCACCATGACACCCAACCTTGAGGGGGGTACCATAACATACAAAACAAACAAATCAACATCTTCAAGGAACCCCCCCAATCCTTTTCCGACAGCATCACCATGAAACCCAACCTTGAGGGGGGGGGTACCATAACATACAAAAGAAACAAATCACCATTTTCAAGGAACCCCCCAAATCCTTTTCCCACAGCGTCACCATGACACCCAACCTTGAGGGGGGGTACCATAACATACAAAACAAACAAATCACCATTTTCAAGGAACCCCCCAAATCCTTTTCCCACAGCGTCACCATGACACTCAACCTTGAGGGGGGGGTACCATAACATACAAAACAAACAAATCAATATCTTCAAGGAACCCCCCAAATCCTTTTCCGACAGCATCACCATGACACCCAACCTTGAGGGGGGGTACCATAACATACAAAACAAAAAAAATCAACATTTTCAAGGAACCCCCCCCAAATCTTTTTCCCACAACGTCACCATGACACCCAACCTTGATGGGGGGTATCATAACATACAAAACAAACAAATCAACATCTTCAAGGATCCCCCCCAAAAATCCTTTTCCCACAGCGTCACAATGACACCCAACCTTGAGGGGGGTATCATAACATACAAAACAAAACAAATCAACATCTTCAAGGAACCCCCCAAAATCCTTTTCCCACACCGTCACCATGACACCCAACCTTGAGGGGGGAGGTACCATAACATACAAAACAAACAAATCAACATCTTCAAGGAACCCCCCCCAAATCTTTTTCCCACAACGTCACCATGACACCCAACCTTGAGGGGGGGGGGTATCATAACATGCAAAACAAACAAATCAACATTTTCAAGGAACCCCCCCAAATCTTTTTGTCACAACGTCACCATGACACCCAACCTTGAGGGGGGGGTACCATAACATACAAAACAAACAAATCAACATTTTCAAGGAACCCCCCCAAATCTTTTTGTCACACCGTCACCATGACACCCAACCTTGATGGGGGGGGTACCATAACATACAAAACAAACAAATCAACATCTTCAAGGAACCCCCCCAAATCCTTTTCCGACAGCATCACCATGACACCCAACCTTGAGGGGGGGGGGGGTACCATAACATACAAAACAAAAAAAAATTTACAAGTTCAAGGAACCCCCCAAATCCTTTTCCCACAGCGTCACCATGACACCTAACCTTGAGGGGGGTACCATAACATACAAAACAAATAAATCAACATCTTCAAGGAACCCCCCCAAATCCTTTTCCCACAGCGTCACCATGACACTCAACCTTGAGGGGGGGGGGGTACCATAACATACAAAACAAACAAATCAACATCTTCAAGGAACCCCCCCAAAAAGCCTTTGCTTTCATAATGTGTCATTACACCTACATTGCTACACGAGTCAACAATGAACCCCAATCCTCCATCCCATAATGCACCATGCTACCTTCATGTTAAACAATCCTACCTGATCTCTGGTCAGTCCATTCTGTGCACTGCTGGGGCTTTCTTGCTTGTTTTGGGCTGAACTGGGACGGTTTCTGTCAGCTAGAGGTTGAAG
>CM065669.1:2653793-2669700 GCA_033220385.1 Triplophysa yarkandensis
ATTCTATAATATTCTATTCTATAGTACACAGAGAGATCAGAAGTTCTAGCATTCTATGGGTAATCATTTCACATTTAAACTTGTATATTTTATAGGTTTTGTAATTCTATTCTATTCTATTCTATTCTATTCTATTCTATTCTATTCTATTCTATTCTATTCTATTCTGTTCTATTGACAACATAACAGAGGTTCTAGCATTCTATGTTTAATCATTTCACATTTAATCATTTATATTTTATAGGTTTTGCCTTTCTATTCTATTCAAATCTATTCTATTCTATACAAATCTTTTCTATTCTATTCTATTCTATTGACAACATAACAGAGGTTCTAGCATTCTATGTTTAATCATTTCTAATTTAATCTTTTATATTTAATAGGTTTTGCCTTTCTATTCTATTCTATTCTATTCTATTCTATTCTATTCTATTCTATAGTACACAGAGAGATATGAAGTTCTAGTATTCTATGTTTAATCATTTCACATTTAAACTTGTATGTTTTATAGGTTTTGTCATTCTATTCTATTCTATTCTATTCTATTCTATTCTATTCTATTCTATTCTATTCTATTCTATTCTATTCTATTCTATTCTGTTCTTTTTTCTATTCTATTCTATTCTATTCTATAGTACACAGAGAGATATGAAGTTCTAGTATTCTATGTTTAATCATTTCACATTTAAACTTGTATGTTTTATAGGTTTTGTCATTCTATTCTATTCTATTCTATTCTATTCTATTCTGTTCTTTTTTCTATTCTATTCTATTCTATTCTATTCTATTCTATTCTATTCTATAGTACACAGAGAGATATGAAGTTCTAGTATTCTATGTTTAATCATTTCACATTTAAACTTGTATGTTTTATAGGTTTTGTCATTCTATTCTATTCTATTCTATTCTGTTCTTTTTTCTATTCTATTCTATTCTGTTCTATTCTATTCTGTTCTTTTTTCTATTCTATTCTATTCTATTCTATTCTATTCTGTTCTTTTTTCTATTCTATTCTATTCTATTCTATTCTATTCTATTCTATTCTATTCTATTCTATTCTATTCTATTCTGTTCTTTTTTCTATTCTATTCTATTCTGTTCTATTCTATTCTGTTCTTTTTTCTATTCTATTCTATTCTATTCTATTCTGTTCTTTTTTCTATTCTATTCTATTCTATTCTGTTCTTTTTTCTATTCTATTCTATTCTATTCTGTTCTTTTTTCTATTCTATTCTATTCTATTCTTATTGAATAAATTGCATCAATTAATTTAATTTCGTATATTTAGAGTACACATGCATGTAATAAAAGATCTTTTGCTCATTTGAAAGAGCCGCTCGAACGAGCCGATTCCCAAAACGAATCGGACTTCCCAATGCCCGTGAAAGGAAGTGGAGGAGGGGGGGTGTCGGGGAGGGACTTATTGGACCGAAAGGGATTCAAACGTGTTTGTGAGTCTCGAGTAAGAACCGTCGCGAGCAGTGAATGGACTCGGAGCGCAGTGCGATAACTGCGCGCGCTCGGGCTGCAGAACACTGAGAGGTTCGGTGAAGAACACGCGCGCGCACACACACACACGCACACACACATGTACACACACACGCACACACACACACAGAGGTCCACCGTCGCTGGAAACGATGATCCAAACCGAGGTTCGGCTATTATGAGCAAGACGCGCGGATCGCCGGAGACCCATTGATGCGTCATAAACGCCGATCGTTACGTCACAGTAGTTCTTAATTCGCATCCGGTGCGGATCCGTCGCGAAGCCACATAACGGACTTTTGTTCTGTTCCCACGGCGTTCCTCTTCCGCCCACAGCCATGAATTACCAATCGGGGGTGTCGGTGTCCGGTATTGCCCAGCAGTCCCAGCCCGCCATGCCCACCCCGGGCACGGTGCCCGCGCCGGTTCCCCAGTCCATGCCCGCTCAGTTCGGATCGGGGTCGTCCGGGAGCTCCGGGGCGGGTCAGTTCGGCTCGGGCACCGTGTCGGGCCCGGCGGCGCAGTCCGGCCCATCGGGATCTCAGTTCGTCTTGTCCAACTCGGCGGCCATCAGAGCCGAGATCCATCGCTTCGAGTCCGTCCACCCGAACATTTATGCGATATACGACCTGATTGAGCGCATCGATGACCTGGCCCTGCAGAACCAGATCCGGGAACATGTGATCTCCATTGAAGGTAAGCGCAAGGCCACTTCACACGACCGGATGTAAGGATGACACAATGTATCACTCAATGTATCACTCAATGTATCACTCAATGTATCACTCAATGTATCACTCCCATGCATGTTTGTGTCCACAAAACTCATTGTGCATGACAAATAAACAACAAATCTGTTGCAGGCATCACAAAAGAGTCATGGCATAGGCTGGCCATCCTTCATCTTCATCCTTTATTGTCTCTTCTCGTAAGCGGTGGACCACCAGCATCCGTTCCTATCATTTCTGCTTTTATTTGCTCGTTAGTATGGTCCGTATTAATAAGCCACGGCTGTTCGGATCACTTGGGATTGCCAGAAGAGGATGGGATGAGATCCTTACATAACGGCACAAGATTCCAGAACACCGAGCTTTCCTCGGCTCCCGGAGCTGGAAAAATCCCATCGGTGGCACTCCGTGGATCTCAACGGTTCACCGAGTGTGATATCTGTTTCGGAATCCGTCGTTCACGAAGTGAAATTAGGCTCGGGGAATGTCACCGTGCCGGAGAATTGAGCCTGACTCTCGGTTTGCACGACATTGACCTTTCGGCTTCTACATGTATGGTCAGGCCGAGAATTGAGAATAGTCACCGGTCGGTTAGTTGCAGATTAAACTCTTCTTGATGTTTGGGAGGAAGAAAGCGAGGTCGTATAGGACTTTGGGATAACCCTCGTATGCGCTTGTATTCCGTTGGGTGGTTTTCCAAGGAGTTTACAGGGTGTACACACCATCAGACGGCGGAAGCTACCGTTGTGTTTAAATAATGGGTGCTTTCAGAATTTGTAGGCGACATCTACATTCAAGAAATGAGAACCCTTAGCACTGGTCTGGATTTAAAATGTAATGATTCATAATAATTTGTTACGTAAGTGTGTGTTAGTAAATCATGTGGATGAATCTATCGAACTATAGTGATGAACAGGGATGCAGAATTTTCTGGAAGTGCATGCACCCTTTCGAGGGGGCGTCTAGGTGGGCGGCGGTGGCACGTCTTCAATAGTCGGAGGGGAGCGTTGGATGTTTGATGGGTTGAAAGTCCGAATTAAATAATTTTCTCTCTGTATGTTTATCAGATAAACGGCGTGAGTTTTATCTCGTATTGTTGCGGGTGTGAATAATCTGTATTAGTAGTATAATCCAGCTAATCCTCTTTACGTCAGATAGGGTTAGAACTCGAGCGCCCTGGCTGCAGACCAGCACCCTGCTGGCTTATCTGAGTGTGATTGAGCTTTGCAGATGAGACATTTGTATTTGTCTTGATGTTAATTAAACCCGTAGGTACTTTCTCCGTGAGCTGATTTTCTTCAGAACATTCCAGCCCACATTGCTCTTGAATTCATCAGCACCTTTTTTTCACCATCCTTAGCAAACAACTATTACTCCTTCTCCTATCGTAAATGTCAAAGGTGCGGTGTCGGTCCCTTTTGATCCATTGCACACTCATCCGGATTGTTAAGAAGTCAATGCCTACGACACCTGGGCACACCATGCTATACGTAATTATGATACACGACTTGCAAAGCGTCTACATATATACGGCATCGCAAAGAACATGTAATTGATTTCCAGCTCATTGGCCGGCGGTTATACGGCGTAAGGGTGGAAAATTTGTCGCTGTGTGACAGAAGCCGCGTTGTATGGGCCCGAATCTACCAGCAGATGGAAAGTATTTATTAGTTTATATTTGCATTAGGAGTGTGACATCAGCTGCGCCCTCCACTGCCCGCATTGTATTGACTCCCATAAATCATATTATGACAATCAAGGACAGATGACGGCAAAAAATATTGAGTTGGACGTTTTGATTCCAAAGTAATTGTCCCTGCATGGCTGTCACGACAAATCGCACAGACCTGATGCTCGAAGATCTCAGATATAACATCTCAACATTTGACATGATGTCAGACGGGAAGTTGACATTGGAATAGCATTCGTACAGTACTAGTTCTAAACAAATCCATGAAAAATCCTACCATACCAGAAAAATATGGGATAGTAACAACAGGCAACATGTGTATGTGTAAAAATATCAAAGCCTGGGAACTTCAGAGAAAATCGACTCATTTTAATATGCGATGGGATTTCTGTAGTCGACATTTATTTTTAGACAATATTGTGATCATGATGGAGAATAGTACAACCTGTAATGTTTATTATATCCCATAATTCAGCAATAAGATCCACATGGCTGTCTTTACATACAAAGAGTTCTTTTTCAGAACACATATAAAGGCCCCAAAAAAGCGAGATCGTCGTTCCGTTTGCCTGCATAGCGAACCCATCGCTGCGCCAACAGTAGTTCATGCCAAATCATTATATTGTCTTGTTCAAACTGTACCGCAAGATGCAGTTCTTTACCAAACTGCCCTGAGCGCTGGAACTCTTCTTAGCCTTGTTCAGAGAACTGTTCAAATGGATTGATAGTGTTTTGGGAAAGCTCTTCATACACAAACTTGCAGCCCAAACTAGATGGTATTCCTCCCGGATGGTTCCTGGGAATCAAAGAAGATATTTAGAAAAAAAACAGGTACAGAACGGTGGCGGCACCCATTCACTTCCATTGTATGTTCACAATGCAAGTCTGTGGGCGCCGCTGCTATTCGATCACATTTTTATAAATAGCTTCTTTAGTGTTCCGATGAAGTATGAACGTCACATTCGAAATGACGAGAGAGGGAGAGAGTGACAACATGTCAAAAGGTCAGGGTAACCTTGGTCTCAAGGAGTTGAATCAAACTTTCATACGTACGGAACGTTCAGACAGACCGGTTCAGCTTTGTGCATTCTGTTGTGGGAATTAAAAAGTGTGCCTCCATCTGTTACGTCCTCTTGTATCTTTTATTTATGCCTTTCAGTCATTAGAGTACAGAAAGTTAATATGATGGAACATGTTTCGCAAAAGAGCACATTCGTGTGATTTTGTTTCTCTTTTCAGCGGTTGATAAGACTTATCAGCAATTCATCAAAGCAATTACACACTCCAGCACAAGAGGCCCGCAGGAGTTATTTGTGTTCCTCTCGTTGTATTTTACCTTGTCATGCCCGCCTGATTCTAATATTTACATGTTATGTGCCTTTTGCGTCACGACATTGATAAGTTAAAGGAGTAGATCACCCCGTAATGTACATCTTGTCATCTTTGAGCCCCTTCCGTTGTCACAAATTTGTATACATTTGTTTGTTACGCCAAACACATCCAAGTCATTTTGGGTAACCACTGACCACCGTGCCAGTCATTTGTCATACTATAGGAGTCGATGGTGACTTGGATTGAAATATCGTCGTTAGTGACCATCACAACAAGGACGTGGAGGATGCATCTGCGTGGACCACATTGACCACCATAGTATGAAGAATTGCAATAGTAATCAATAGTGCCCCAAACTTTTTGCTGTTAACATTCTTCCAAATATCTCCTGAAATGATTTGCATTATAAAGGAATTTTTGCTAATATGGTCGTCACTAAAGTCTAAGAACTGTTATGTGGTTATACACTTTCTTACAAATATCTTTGTGTTCATCGGAAATAGAAATGTATACAGATTTGGTAAGCCAGTACAAACCAGCTGAGACCATCAAACCACCATTGACGCGTTGATATGCAAATGTGCGTTATACTGCATTAGTTTGTTTTCAGATGTTTTCGCCATTACAGATGTCATGATTAGAGACGTGAAGAATTTTGGTGCAGCTTGTTAATATCGCAGATCATGTTTGTGTTTCTCTGCACAAATGGTGTCTTCCTCTTTCACCGCAGGCACGGCTTTTCAAGGCATGCTGCGAGAAAAAATCAGAGCCTGTGAAATTTGCATATGCTTTGTTTTGTCATAAGCAGCTCGAACGCCTGTCTGTCTATCCACATCGTTCTCGTTTCATCCTTTCTCTCTGCCCGTCTTCCTGAAAGCGTCTCGGCCCGGAACCAAGCGAGGACCTGTGACATTTTAAAGCCAACACCACGGCGATGTTGATTCTAAAGTCGAGGACACATCACTATAAATATCTTGTTTGCGACTCATGCCACGCATGTACTCGAGCACCTATGCATTTCAGAAGTGCACAGAGAATGCGTCTCGTGCGAGGCAGTGCAGGTATTCGGACTGCAGCAGGGCCGACGGACGGGCACGCAGGAGAAACTGTCGTGTGAACATGCACCTGTGCCATGTGTCTGGACTGCAGATACGACTGCAATCGCCCGACGTTATTGCAGAGCGCCTGTTGCTTGGAAACCGGAGCCTTATAGCTTTGTGGAAGATTAGAACAGAACACCTCAGATATTCTCTCTGCATCTCCGAGCTTGTGATTCATGCCTCTAAATATTCTTATTTATGGGGACCAACACATAATCAATAAGGCTAAAATGTTTCTTTTTATTGCATTTATGATTAGGAAGACGTTCGTTGCATTCTGCTACGTGATGAAATGTACTCTAAAGGTTGAAGGCCTCCGAAGCTTTATTATAGTTACTGTAGCTTTACTCTTGTGTCCGTTGTAAAACTACAGGATTACAAAGATACAATTCCTCCAGAATACATTTAGTTGTGGTTTGACTACTTACCATGTGGTTTGAAAACTAACCATGATTTAAGAAGAATAAAAGTGAGCTTGTTCTCGTGGCGTTCAACCACAGTTTTACTTCAAACTTCAACCATTGCAAAACCACAGTTAATTTCTGGATACCGGGTTTACTGTCGTAACCATTACCATGGTTACCGTTATTTTTGCGTTATAGGGTTGTAAAGTCATGCCTGATGGTATTACGGAGAAAGTCCAGTTGAAAATAAAAAATCTGCTACTAATTTATCAACCTGTATACATTTATTGTCTAGTTAAATATAAAAAAGATATTTGGGAGAATGTTAGCGAGGTTTCCGCCAATGTAGAATTTTCTTTTTGTTCTGTTCAAAACAAAAGAAGATAATTTGTACCCACATGAACAAAATACTTGCTTTAATTTTTTTCTACACAATTTTTCTATTGGCCAATAGAGCCCCAGAAATCTAAAATTCTTCGAAATACCTTTTTCAGTTTTTAACAAAACAAAAAATATTAATGAAGGCTTTGAACAAGTTGAATTATTCAAAACAGGATTGGTCTTTATAAGTGAATTTGAGAATGTTTATTACATTCTCAAATGTATACTCTATGCAAAATGTGCGTTTGTTCTTTCTGGGATGTCATGACCTTGTTTTTATGGCAAGCATTGTTCTCTGCTGTTGAAGCTACAGAAATACACTGGACCGCTCTAGTGGAAATGCAGACAGATTACACTTAAAAAGTAGAGAACCATCTGTGTTGCTCGGTAATGCTTTTTGCATTGCTTAAAATGCGTTTTCAGCCCAAGTCCCTGTTATAAAAGGCTTGAATCATGTTATAAAACGAACAGTGCACTAAAAACTATCATTTTATGATGTTCTTCTGCAGAACACAATTGTTTTTAACCAAAACTTCCGTCGTATGAACACAATACATCAGAGACATTTCTCAAAATATCTTCTTATGGGTTTTGCTGTAGAGTAATAAATCTACAGTTTATTACTACTGTTATTTTTTGGTCACTTCTTTCAAGTGGTAAATTTCGCAGCTTATCTTAAAGTAATCTTTCTTCTAATCCGCACGGGGAATAAGTATTGTTATTCTAGACTTTTCATTCTACGATACTACACCAACTAAAGTATCACGGTGCAGAGACATGTTTTAAATTTAAGTCAACCAAATAAATCACATTTAGATACTGAAATTAAATATTGATTATAAGAAAACGTATTATACTGTACGTTATTGTTTTTATAGATTTATAGACTTTTTAGTATTAACTACGACAAAAGATTAAAATGCAGCAAGTACGGTAAAATAGCCTGCTTTTCCATTTACTTGCACTCAAAAACATAAGTGTCTACAGAAATTGAGCAGGTTTAGTAATAAATACTAAAGAACACACTAATATGGAAGCACTGGTACACCTTGATACCCTCCCGTATTCTGTCCTGCAGATCCCTCTCTCATCAGTTTTTCATTTTTTGGGCTGCGGTTAATTCAATCCGTGCATCTGCTTCAGCTTTTTACCAAAGTGTTTGTTTTGGAACAAGATGCGCTGAAAACATCACACGGAAATCCAAATCGAGAGTGGAGTGTTTTGCTCACTTGGACGGGTCTGATGGGTTTTTCAGATGCGTCATAGAAATGAGATCCAGCACATGGTCAAAAGCTGTTTGTCAAGTCTTCTGATGCTACTTCGGCATCTTTTAATAGGACGTTCAGAGATCCGTTGTGTTGTTGGGTGCTGTAAGACTCCGAGCTTGGAAGGTCATAAGTGTAGGGGTCAGGGGTCAAACGGGAGGCTTGTAAGAGACTCCTTTCATAGTATAGCCCCACAACAGTGAAACTGAAGTCTGACGGCTGAATGCAGGACATTGTTCTAACTAGACAAAGGTGCTCTCTCTGTTTGCTTTCAAGCCGTGTTTTGTACTTTTAAGTGAGCACACATGTTCCGGCCAACAGAGACAACTAGAGATGGAGATTGTTATGATGGAGGGAGCATCTGTTGGAGATGCATGCTTGCAAACACTCAACGGTTCACACTAGCTAGTGCACTATAGTATTTTATTTAGAACATCATTGACAACATTGAAGTGCGCTTCTTGTGGAAAGAACTATTTTTTAGGAATAGTTCACCCAGAAATTAAATTGACATGTTCTTATATCATTCCAGACCTGCATGATGTTTCAGGTGCTGGAAATCAAACAACTTTGATCCCCATTGTCTTTTTTGACACCGAACGGCCAAATCATTTCTCAAAATATCTTCTTTTGTGTTCCACAGAAGACATGGATACATAAGAAACAGATTCATAAAGAGGCACAACTATTATTTGTTGATCCTCCCTTTGAAAATTGATGGAAATAGTTAACCTGAAAATGAGAAATCTCTCATCAATCTGTCACCCTGATGTCCTAAATGACTTTTCCACCTCTGCGAAACACAAAAGAAGATACTTTGAGAAATGTGGGCAACCTTACAACATTAATCCCCATAGAACTGCAGAAACGTTTCTCAAACCATCTTCTTTTTTGTTCCAGAGAATATCGTCATTTACAGGTTTTGAAGACAGGAAGGGGTTACCTTTAAAAGCGATGGTCACCCAAAAAAGAAGAATTGTCATCATACTTTCACCCTCTTGTCCCGCATGACTTTCTTCTGCAAAACACAAAGGAAGATATTCTGAAGAATGTTGGTAACCAAAAACCATTTGTCCCGCAATGACTTGTAAACAGAACAATGCAATGCCTTAAAATGGCAAAAGGTTAAGTAAATAATGAGAATCACGATCACTTACCGCTGCTTTGGATAAAAGTGTCTTCTACTTATTTTGGTCATTTAATAATCTACACTTTGTTACTTACTCTGTAATTTTTATCAATGAAATAGTTCACTTTCGGATTCAGATCGGACACTGATCTTGTGAGATCATCTCGCTCAGGATTGGAGGTGATGGATCTGACCTTCTGTAAGTACAGCGGAACAGGCATCTGGACCAGAATGGTTGCCCGATCTCCGGCGCCAACGTGGCTGCTGAGCAGCAGATGGTCTGTGACACGAGAGGAAGGTTTGGAGTGCAGAATCCCAAGCTTGCCAAAGACCCCGGTTCTCCTTGCTGTTCATTCAAACAAACACGGCCGAGCCCCTATTATTTGTTTCGAAACGGCACCGCGATCTTCTGGTTCCTTCGGGGATCGCGATGCCCCCAAACACCCGTAACCCCGGCGAGATCCCTGCTTCTGTCGGACGCAGAGCCCCGTGACGCAGGCCAATCCACAAGGGCCGTTTCCTCACGGTCCAAAAGGGATATTCACGCAGTTTTGGCTCCGCTCTGCGGATACACCCCCGTCCCCCAGCGTTTGTACGGTCTTGGAGAAATGGAGCGCGCCATATGTGGGGGCAGAATGTAGAGTATCTCCACAGCATGTGTTGAGGAGCGTATAGCGTCACTGCCTTCAGCTCCCACTCTTAAAAAGCTAATTGAACTTGTATTTGGGGACGTGAAACTTGCAGAAGTTTAATTGATTTTCTTGAGAACAAGGCCGTGTCACAGTTTCCGTCAGTCGGCTTTCAAGGGCGACCTGGTTTCTGGTTGGGGGAGCACCTCTTTACCTACTTGAGATGTGAAGTGTGGATCTGTTGCTGTTGTGTTGGTAAATGCGGTGTCCCACACATATACACATATTTTCCCATGAGCACTTGGTTTATAAAGCAGAGATGTTTTAGTGTAGAGTGATACTCTTGTGAATGACTGCGGCTTCAGATGGTTACAGCTTCACGCTCGGCAGAAGAGCATCAGATGATTGACTTCCAATCACCCGGTAAAGATTCTGATCCATTCATTCAGAGATGATTCACACCGTTTAGGAACCTGTCAATGTTCTCATTCCAAACCGTGCTGAATGTATAAGTTGAAGTAGAGATGAAATCATCACTTGAGAACATACTCGGCAGTTTTGGTGCTGGGACTGCACGATCGTGGCAATCATTATTGTTGATTATTAACGATATTGTAGTTGCGAGTATTATTTTCCAGCAATATAGAATTTTCGAAATGTTTTATAACTTTGTGTGAAGCAGCGGCATGGTAAGTTTTAAAAACCTCAAATTAAATATGACGTAAATATCAAAATGCTTATGGGAGTTATGTTTTAAGTAAAAAATCCAGAACGAATAACTAAAAGAGACGTCATCTCAAAATGTACGATTTCTAATTCACCAATGTATATAGTGCCTAAACATACTGGCGAAATGCACAGAAATGAGCACACATATACGGCTGTAATTGAGGCTTTTGGTGATTACACATTTGCTCGACCTGTAATTGTCATTGTGATTAGTTTTTCGATAAATTGTGTAGGCCTAATTGCAGTATTGATTAACAGTTAGATAACCACAGGTTCACTTAGAATAACATCACAATAGCAAAACCCTGTGAACATTTGGTAAGCACGGTAACATAGGTCATTCTTTTTACGCAACAAGAAAGGTTTTTCCTCTTTCATAAACGGTTTTATCGGATACACACGCCTGAAGTTAAATTCTGGTTTGGATTTCTTGATCGTTCTGTTTCCCAAAAGCATCATTAGCCAACTACGCTTGCACGTTCCGTTATTTCACCGTAGTCCAACAAATCGAGTGTGTCCCAATACCTCGTTCGAATGAACATTCTCAAACAGCGTCGCAAAGTTTCGTGGTTGGAATTACAGCTGTAGATTTGTGGTCGGAAGCATTGTCCTAATTCTGAGCCGGGTACACGAGCAACGCACCGGACACTCGATATCCATCATTCTGAAAATATACAAAATTAATTCGACATCTTTTAGTTTGTCAAGAAAGGAGAAGCACCGTTTTCTTTAAAGTGCGGATGCGCCTGGACCTAGGTGCTCTTGTTGTTTATCGTGAAATAAAACCGAAAAGAATAAAAATACGGTTTTTAGACGCAATGTTCATCGTTATCAGGAATATTAGAATCTAAAAACAATCCGAACAGGTTACATAGATGATATTACCCCATCACATACGTGACGCCATCAACTATGTTGTTTAATATGCGAATGATATGCAATAATCTTACCAGGTTTTGGGTAAACAGTCGTAAATAGCTAGTTAGTTCCTCAAACAATATATCGTACTATAGCGATTAACCAGCGAGTTTTATCATCGTTAGGAAAAAGCAACACTTGGCTATTTGCTAAGTATATATACTTATTATATTTTGCTTCATTTATAATCATTTTAATGCATTTTCTACCTAATAATTCTATTACATAATAAGTTTGTTGCATTTTTTGGTCTAAATAAACCATTGGTTGAATGGGTCACGTAACCTTCGCATTTCAAGAATAGTTCCTGTATTTAAAATCATTTAGATGAACAGTTTTATAGTGAAATAAACTATGGCTTTAATGGCTCAGTTAACCATAACATTTAAAGGGGATAGTTCATCCCAAAATTAACATCGGGTCATGAATTACTCCAACACAAGTTGTACCGAAGCAAATTTTCTTTTCTTTTGTTGATCATGCACATTTTTTTATTTCGTTATGTACGTCTAAGGTGGAAGTGAGCAAATTGTACGATTTTTGTTTTGTATTTGCTTGATCCATTTCGCCTCCTCTCCTTGTATGTACATGAAGCACCTGTTGTTTAAACCCAAATCTGTCGGATCAGTTCGAGTGCTAATGGTCATTCTTTGCATGTGACTCAGTTTGCTTTCACAGGATCATAAATGAACGGCAACTTTCCACGAGCTGTTTTGTGGGTGTCACGAGGGGGTGTAGAGGCGGCCCCAGGAGTGGAGTGTTGGCTCGCTCCGTTTGCAGCTTCTGCTGATTGTTGTGGGTGTCCGCCTTCAGCTCCAAACACTAATGTGCTTCAAACTGATCGTTTGGTAAGATATCGCATTAAAGAGGATGCGGGCCTTCATTACGCAACCGAGCCCACATGAATGGATTCGCTTCACGAAAGCGCAGTTTGGCACGTAAGGCATTGAAATGTAAAATCCCGAGCGCGGTGTTGGAAACCCGCCCGTGGGTTGGGTGCAAAAGGACATGCGTTGTGTAGATCCCCCCCTCCTTGTCTTTTTTGGCTTTTTGGTCACGTTTGTAAAGCGAGGTGCTCGGCCTCCTCCCCGTGGACGGCAGCAGGAGGATGGGTGTCCTTTGGCAGGACCAGCTGGAGCTGAAGGGCCAGTCGGTTACGCTTGGCACCTCGCTGTGAGTTCACTCATTGTTCTTATTCTCTTTGTCTGGCAGGAGGTTTGTGGGAAGGCCACCATGTTTTTTCCCCTTGATTCTGAACTCAAGGTGTTTTCTTGTAGTTTTGATGAGTTGAGTGTGTGTTATGGCAGGCAATAGAAAAGCAATCTCCTGGTGACCTTTGCAGACATGATTCTGGCTGATTTGAAGGGTTTGATGTTGCCTCCAAATGTTGCTTGGACAATTTTGTCTAGTTTTGGCCTTTTTGACACTTTACTGATAGGGGAAAAATGATGCGGTGGAGGCAGAACAGCTAATGTTGTAAGCCAAATTGAGAGATTAGTGTAGAATAAAATAAAAACGAAGATATTTCATGATCGACTCGCTTTCACTTGCTTTCTTCCGCAGAACACAAAAGAAGATATTTTGAAGCATGCTCTCCATTTTCTTCCATTCTGTAAACACAAAATCACACATTTATTTTTCCCCCTGTGTTTTTTACGTTTGACATTTTACACTTAAAAAATGAGTACATTTTAAAGCTTTAAAGTTGTAAAGCTTTTAAGTTATTATACTGCTAAAGTTTTATATATGCAAGTAAAAAAATGTTAATTTGATGAAGTCAATTATTCATATTAGAATTCAACAAAACTATTTTGTACATTACACATAAGGAACTGGTTAAATTGAAACCTTTGTTTCATTATACAAATTCAAAAAATATTTGGACATTTTAAGGAACTAATTGTTGGATTTTTAATAAATTATTTCAATCTTTTCCCTTGTAAAATCCCTTTAATGTTTTTAAAGATTTTAGTTAATTTATATAATTTATTTTTGTCGTGTTTACTAAGCCACGTAGAATAATTTTTAACGGTTTAAGCACCAAATCGACAAATATTCAAAATAAAAGATATACCCTCTTGTGTTTGACAGATGAAAGAGTCACAAACAGGTTTTGAATGATATGATGGTGAATATATTATCGGTTTAATTTTGGCTATAACTTAAAAGAAATTGATTCCACACGTCTACCCCATAAATGCATAAATCATGGCGTTCACAACGAGTAGTGGGGTCCTCTCTCTCTCATCCCACAGCTGATGTGTATTTTTAGGTTTCAAATCCTCTTTTCTGGGAAAGCTGCTGTTGGTCATTGGGCCAGGGACGAGTTAATAATGATCTGAGATCAGCATCTGTTTTTTCCTGATCTGTGTCCAGCTTTCTAATGTGTGCGAGTATGAGAATTTAACGATCTTGTTTATGTCTCGATTTCCTGTGTTTTGATGCGATTGAGAGCTTCTTCGTCGTCTTCAGCGTCATCAGGACGTTCAGTCCCTGCGGTATACACAGCTGTAGGGATGTCTTTCCAGCGATATCTACTGAACGCTCACCGGGAGAGGGATCATTAGGACTGCTGTACAGAACATTAGTTATGATCGTGTATCAGCAGTTTTCCGCCATAAAGAGGCCAAAATGTAGACGCGGCAGGTCCCGATTGAGAAGTAATGTACACCTGAAAGCGATTTTAAAGGTGGATAGGTTTTGCATTCGAGATGTGAGATTTGTAGGCAAAAGTGCATAGGAAGAATTGGTTGACATGGTTATAAAATACCCAAATGGAAGTTTTACCAACAAATGCAGGGATGTCTCACTGATTTATTTTGACACATTCTAAAGCAAGAAAAAGCGACGCCATGTGAAAACCGTTATAAAGATTGGCTCTGAAAATACCATTAGGATAAACAGCGCCCGCTGTGTTTATCAGCCCGAATGCATTTTGTAGCTCCGACTATCAGCGTGACCGGAATAACAGGTTACATAAGGATACCTGCTGGCAAAAAACAACAGCATCACCAAAACAGAACCGATGCTGAGAGGCTTGCAGAAATCAACAACTCGTAGACAAGGGAAGACATTTCCCAAACGTATATTATATCCTGGAGGTTTTTGTGACTGTAGGCAAACTGGCGTCTGATTTTTTGCGGTCATAAATATGAATGGAGTCGCCGATGGTACCCTGTATGAGGATGCTGTAACCATGGCGACGTCGATACAAGAAGGTCGTTAGGGAGCCGCATCACTGATGCGCGTGCCATTTCTGAGGCTGGGAAAGATGCGTCTGTCTCACATCTTTTGTTATTCCTGTCATTTGTGGCTTCAGAGCGGTTTATCAGTCAACATTTGGTTTACTTGAGCTTGCGCTAATGAGATTTCTGTCGGTCTGTGGATATAAATCATTGGACATACCGCATTAGTTTTTCTCACTACGAAATTCTTGTACGAAGTAATTAGTTATCGGTTGTACTTTTGTGTTACATTTTAGTGGACCATCTCAAATGATCTGTGCATAAGAGGGTGATGAGTCATGGTGATAATGATATTCCAAAATAAAACCTTTCTTACTTTGGGAAATAATATCAGAGATAAACACCTTAGCAACACCCTGGTAACCACAGCATCCTATCATCATGACAGCCAAATTTTTTATGCAATATTTTAGCAGTTTTTATGGTTAGGAGTGATTTAAATTTTGCTTGAAATTTGATTAAACTTAATAAACATTTCAGATTGTATTAATTGAAATAGAGAGTTCACCCCGACCTTATAACATAATTTAGGGTAATGGCTTCAGGTCAAAGGTTAGGGTCAGGTTGGCGTCTGGGATTTTGGATGTCGACAGGAATTATGGACAGGTAATGTTTTAACAAGCACCATTTAAATGGGTCTCGTGGCTTCTGATACTTGTATTCATATATTATAATCATATATAATTAATATATTTGTAGTTCTTTTATTTTTTATATACTTACCACAGTTATTATAGTTGTATTTATAGTAAAAATATGGTAGTACAAATGGCCCCCAAATATCTATACAATAACCATGGTTTATTTTCTTTTGGCACTGCCTTTTTTAAACAGCTAATTATATCTGTAAATTGTATCAAAAGTCCTTA
>CM065669.1:2670200-2685200 GCA_033220385.1 Triplophysa yarkandensis
ATTTTTCTTCACTTGATCATGCAATACAACTGTGCTCACAATTGATCTATTTTTCAATCTATTTGTCAGTTTTGGTCGTCTATATTTAAATAAAAAATGTATTCTTAATTTGCCTGTTTGCCGAGGAAACTTGACTCACCATAACAAGGAATAAAGCACTTTCTGATTCTGATATGTGAATTGTTGAGATGTGTACTATTGCGATGTTTGAAATTAAAAACACCAAAAAGACGCATATTGTGAATGCAATTTTAAAACGAATTTCTCATCACATACTTTATTTGCAGACGCAGATGGAATGATAAACAAAGGGACACAGATTGTTCCTATGACCCTCATGATGCATAACTGGGTCGTGCCATCACACATCTTCGCCCATAAGCTGCATTCTCTATATCCTTTATCAAAAACCCTATTAAATTTCTTTAAACGTGGTGTTTAACTCAAAGATTGGTGAAACTGAACCTGGTGCAGTATAGGAGTAGATTATTTTGAGCGTAAGAGTTTCTCTTGATTTTTTATGATTTATCCTTGACTTGTGATGAACATATAAGGACTGTCCAGCAGAAAAGAGAGGACAGAGACGCACACAAATCTGCCATTTCATCAGGTTGGTGGATCCCTCACATCTAAATGCATTTATGCTTGCAATAACTGAATGAAAGAATTCATGTGTTTTTTATACCCCAGAGAATGGATAAATCAGTTTCGGTTGATGTTTGAGATGGATCCTCTGTTAGAAGAAGCAATGGGAGATCTCTGGGCTCTGGTCAGGGTTGAGGGAAGCGACTCACACTATCAGCTCTTCAATGCGCCATACATGTGAGTAACTCTAATGGCTTGAAAGCCCTTTAAGATGCAGGCTTATTATTACAAGTATTGTTTAATAGCATCCCAGGTAAATATCACCCAATGTGAAAAAATTGCATAAACATATCAAAACGCTCTATGATCACACTTTAATTTTGTACTAACCATGCAAATAAATAGTATTTTATAATCTTTTAATGTACAGTATACCTAAAGAGGAACAATTTTGCAAACACTGGCTTTTATTTTTGTAGCTTTCAATTATAAAGTGGAATGTGAACGAAATTATAGTCTTTCTACTTATTTTTTTCTATGTACTTTATAAAGGAAAACAAATGTAAATTGTAAACTCTTGTAGTTTTCCTCTCAAATATACTACATCAATATTCCAAAAACATAGCCCATAGGCTGTTTAGTAAGTTATACTAACTTAATAAACTATTTTCAAAACATCAAATATATTTTGTGGAAAATATTAAAATAAATTATTAATTATCCAACGGTTGATTTGTTCAAAATTGTTTGTACTTTTGTAAACAAAAGTTAATCAGATATACATTTTTTTGAATTACTTATACACAAAATGTAAACAGTCTGTTTAAAATAATTTCAATGCTTTAAAATGTACCCTTTTTATTTGTGTAAACTGTTTCAAGTAAAAACCCAGTACATTTTTTTTCAGTGTAGAGTAATAACAATGTCAATAAAGAATGTGCAGGTGTCAATATGTTTCTTCAATAGTGAACAGGAATGTGAATTTTATCCGTCACGTCTGATAAATATTTTATAACCACCAAATACATTTCAGCTTAGTCTGTGAAGTAATTGTAAGTGTTTGTTTCAAGCTATGTACTTTGATTATTGATGATGTGTTTGGTCTCTCTGTCTGTGACTGATCCCAGTAATCCTCCAGTGAATGTATCTCAGACGGCTTCTCCCTCGGTGAAGAAGAGGAAAGTTTCCTTGCTGTTTGACCACATGGAACCAGATGAAATGGCAGAACACCTAAGCTATCTAGAGTTCAAAAACTTCTGCAATGTCTCTGTGAGTCACAAAATTTCTAAAATCAATTACCGTCACTATTCAGATGAAATTTTAAATACAATCCTGAGAATCACATACATTCAGACGTTCAGCCAAAAATGAGTAAAGTTATATAAAACAACAATTCGTCCAGTCTATATTTGGTTGACATTTACAGAACATAGTATGACGGAACACACTCATCCCGGTATGACTGTCGGATGAATCGACCGTCGTCACACCCCTTTGTACTCATACCTGAACATGTTAGTTCTTATCAGAGTATCATTGGAGGCACATCTGGGGTTCTGAATATGTCTGTTTGTGTTACTTCAGTTCCTGGACTATCGAAGTTACGTGGTACACGGCTCAGTGAGGCATAACCCGGCCCTGGAGCGTTCAGTCATGCTGTGTAACGGAGTGTCGCAGTGGGTTCAGCTCATGATCCTCAACAGACACACCCCACAACAGCGAGCTGAAGTCTTCACCAAGTTCATTCATGTAGCACAGGTGATGATCAAAACATATCACACATTCAGAGATATTGGATTTCAACTCTTTGTGAGATGTAATACTTCTAATGAAATAGAAATGCTGCCAGGTGTGAAACCACAAAACAAGGGGTATAAAGCAAATGAAAAAAAGGTTCAGATACCTGTCATGAAATCAGATTTTTACTACGTGATTATCATGTAGTTAAATATATTCACAATATATAATATTAATTTATATATTATTACATTCCCACAGTTGGGGGTTCAGTGCCTTGCTCTAGGGCACCTAAGTCATGGTTTTGCCAGCCTGACAACCCACAACCCTAGAAATCAAACTCTCTGACCACTGTAGGCCATGAGTTTCCATGTCATGGTTAATGTCATGGTTATTGTAATGTCGGTATATACTGTACATGCCCAAAAAATATTAAAATGATGTCATCTCTTACTAACTCTCTTGACATTCAAAATCTGTATTTCTCTCTTTTTTCCTCAAAACACAAAGCATGATATTTTGAAGAATGTTGGTCACTGGCACTCATTCACTTGCATTGGTTTTGAAAGTGAATGGGTGCGTGTACTTTTAGGTAATAAACGTTCTTTGAAATATCTTCTTTTACATGATATTGATTGCAGTGTTTTTAATATCATGGTTATTGTCCTATCCGTAAATTGTGAACCCCTTACATTCCTAAAAATTTTAATGATGTCATCAGTTACTCGTTCCCATAACATTTCAAACCTGTATGTCTTTCCCCCCCCTCAAAACATAAAAGAAGATATTTTGAGGAATGTTGGTAACCGGCACCCATTCACTTGAATTGGTTTTGTTTGCACACAATGGAAGTGAATGGGTGCCAGTGTTGTTTGATTACCAACGAAATACACCTTTGCGTTCTGCGAAAGATAGAATCTCATACAGGTTTGATATGACAAGTGGGTAAATGAGGACTGAATTTAAAAAATCAATCTAAGCATTAAGAATTAAAAAGACCCAATAAATTAAAAATTACATTATTAGGAAACAAGAGTCTTAAAAAGTTGGGCGCTACATTGGGGATGTGAAAATGAAATGGATGTGCGTGCTAAAATGTCAAAGTAAGACCGGGTCGAAAATTACAGTAAGTTTCCACCAAAGGCCCTGACGTAAAACATAGAGACACAAGCATGACAAAATATGTGTTTCAGCACAATAGTCTGCGGCTATTCGTTTTTTGAGGTTGCCTGTGATATCTGCCCAGAAGTGTCAAACTTATTCTATAACATGTCATAACATTACATTAGAAGTATGAATCCTTTTCACCATTCCAAAGCTTTAGTAACGTTGCAATGTATCATATCAGTTATAAACCATCATCATGGTATGCCATTAAAGTGAATCACTTTGACAAGAGCAGACAAAAATGTAGATTAAGAGGAAATGGTTACATAATATGCCCTTCGTGTACTGCCCTGAATTTAACCACATTAAAACAAATACACGAACAAGACTTCTTGAAGAAAACACCTAGGAAATATGCACATGCGTCATGTGATGTGGTTGTGTGGAAATCTAATAAAAGGATGCCATCAAAGTTATGTTCCTGTATTGGGAAATGATCCGGGAGACCTGTTGCATAAGTGTTGCTGTCAAGTGCTGTTTTACAGGAAAGAGGATGTAGGCAATGATGCCATGTGCTCACAAAGAGAATTTAATGTTATATTTCTGTGTGTTTGTAGAAGCTAAGAGCCCTGCAGAATTTCAATACACTGATGGCAGTCATAGGTGGTCTGTGTCATAGTTCCATTTCCCGGCTTAAAGACACAGCAAGTCTGCTATCCTCTGATGTCACAAAGGTCAGTCTGAGAATTGGTTGTTGCACACCTTCCGTTCCCTTACACAAGATCCTCAAAGGGCTCCGCTTATCTGTTCCATAATAATAATGTAACATAATGTGAATGAACAGGTTTAAAGTATGATTTTACCCAAATCCAGAGATTTTGTAAAAAGTGAAATGCAAAGATATCCATGCATTGAAAATAGTGTTATCGAAGTAACTCAATTTAATCATTGACACTGTTTTTTAAATAAAAATTTTCTGGAAATTGTAAAAATGTGAATCAAGTTCTGTTCACAAATGTATTATGTGTGGAACCAGTGTCCATGATAGAATTGAGTAATCCCAACCTTTACTTAGTGTGGTTACGAATATTGAGATTTAAACAATTCACGCCAAAATATAAATTGTGTCAAAATGTATCCTGTTTTTAAATTGTGTCAAACATGTGAATATTTCTTTGTTCTGTTAAACACAAATTGTAAGCGAGCGGTGTAGACAACTACAGACCATTTGACAAGACATAAAGAACAGTGAACCAGAAGCACTTCCTGTTTTGCTGTTTAACACTTCACACATATAAGAACACAAACAACAACATTTTGAACTGAATGACATTCTTTTAGAATTATATATTTGAAATAAAAACCAAATAGTCAAAAAATTGTCTAAAAAAATAGTCTAAAAGATTAACAGTATTACTCGCACACATGTTTTTAAAATCAAAAGCTTTGAAAAACATACATTTTTATATTTTATGACTGTCTCATTTTTTCTTGATGGAAAAACTTTTTTATTCCTTTGTATTGCAATTGTTAGTATGGCGTGAAGAGCCAATATCTTGGATATAGAATGTTTTTTTTCTTTGGCTGTTGGTGTAAATGGGCCTCGACCTAAAGATTGTTGGTAGAATTGCATTCTTAAACAATTTGTGCAAGTATAAGTGACTCTGTAATAACACATAAAAAAATATATTCTATTAAAGGTCCAGTGTGTTAAATTACGAGGCATCTAGTTGCAAGGTTCTGAATCACAATCAAAGGCTCAGGCCACGTCTCAACCCCTGCTTTAGAAACACTATGTTGGCTGTAACAGGACAAAAATATCATCACGTTTCTCCTTCTTTGCAGAAGATGACATACAGTATTTACAAAACACGAACTGTTTTCTGTTTAGAGCTACTTTAAAAACATGGTGGGGGTTCCACGTAATAACTCATTAATGTTACAATGCATAAAAATGTAAAACTATGATTATGTTCATTATTTAAAGTTTAAATACACCTCTTAAGATACAGGTATGTCATTAATATTGCACTTTTGTCAATAGATCCTCCAAATTGTTACACGTTGAAAATAACCATGGTGAAATAAGAAAAATAACTGTACAGTAAAAAAATCTGTGAAAATGTCAACCTTGCCATGAAAATATATAGTTATAAATAGTTTTTACCAAAGGATTTTAGGATACTTAAAGCATGGCTTTCAATTTTTGGTGGTTCAAATACCCATTGTATGTCTTTAAGTTTTTATAGCATTATTTTTCATGGTCAATTTAGGGCTAATTTCGGGATTGTCACATATACATAGCGCGACATTTTGCTCATGAACGGACACATAAAAATATTTTTTTTTTAAGTATATCATGTTCTGTAAAGACATAACCCTAGGCCATTTGTTATATTTTTGATACTGGTTTGCATTTTAATTCACATAAATCTTAAAAAGTTTGTTGTCTTCAAAAATCTGTATCCATAATGCAGGTTTATTTATCTTTTTAAAATAGAAATCGCAGAATTTCATGTCCATAATGCTGAAAAACTGCTTCAGATCCAAGCTTTGTCTCAATCATGTTTTGCAGACTCTCAGCGAGCTCACAGAATTGCTGTCATCCTACAGCAACTATTCCAACTACAGGCGGGTTTACAACGAATGCAATGGATTCAAAGTTCCCATCTTGGGTGTTCATCTCAAAGATCTGATCTCCCTCAATGAGGCCCTTCCAGACTACCTGGAGGATGATAAGATTAATCTGGGCAAACTGCAACATTTATACAGCAACATCAGTGAACTTCTGGCTATTCATAATAGTACCCCACCGTTTGAAGCCAACAAAGACTTGTTGCACCTGCTAACAGTGAGTTTGAGGGGAAATGCTGGTGTGATAATGATCTTATACAAGATTGTCTTTTGAAAGCGACATGTTCTCAGAAATGTTTATTTTGCCTTCTGCCATACAGTATGAAAAGTACTTTGTGTTTTCTGAGTATCTGTCCCTTGAATTACACAGAACAATTGCACATTAAGAAGCATGTAAACACATCTCCTGTCAACTTTAAGTGATAGTTCAGCCAATTCTCACATTATTTTCTCCCTCTCTTGTCAAATTAAACCTGTTTGAGTTTTTTTCTTCTGCAGAGCACAAAAGAAGATATTTTAAAGTAAGTGGGTTTCCCGTACTCATTTACTTGCATTGGTATTGTGTCCGTACTGTGGAAGTGAATGAGTGCGACTGCTGATCGGCTTCCAACATTCTTCAAAATATCTGTTTTGTGTTCTGTGGAAGAAAGAAAGTCATATATGTGTGAAATGATAAAAGAGAGGTATACTTGACAGAATGTCCTCGTTGTTTGAGACGAGATGAGTTTGAGTTTCTTTCTCCTGCAGAACAGAAAAAGAAGATATTTTGTAGAAAGTGGGTTACTGACACCTATTCACTTGCATTATTCAGTGGCCAAAGAAGGAGCGGTTCATTTGTAAGGTTTCAAAGAAGTAATTAGCAGTGGTATCAGCGAGAAAACAGTCACGTTTGGAGCTTTAGATGTTAAATACACAATGTATTTAGATCATTTATTCAGAAAGGCATATTTGTTAACTTGATGCAGAAGCGAAGGTTGTTTTACATAAAGGGAGGGGTACAAGAAGACCAATCACAGTGCTTGCGTTCCGCATTGCATTGATTACATTGGCTACGGCATAGGCTACCATATAGGACGGACACAGAAGTAAAAAAAGCGGCTAAAGTGCAACAGCTGCTTTCTTCAAAATATCTTCTCTTGTACTCTGGAAAAGAAAGAAAACCATACAGGTTTGAAATGACAAGGGGTAAGTAGGTCATGACATGATCTGAGTTTCTCTCTTCTGCACAACACAATAGAAGATATTTAGAAGAATGTGGGTTTACTGCACCCATTCACACTCATTGGTTTTTTGTTCATACATAGGACAGTTCTGCTACCAACATTCTTCAAAATATTTTTGGGCGTTCTGTAGAAGAAAGTCACATAGGTTTAAAATGACAAGAGGCTGAGGAAACAATGAAAGAATGATCATTTTTTTGGCGAAATATAACTTTAAAGAAGTGTTTTTCAATTCTAACTGTACAGCCCTTCGGTGGTTCAGCTTTGGTGTTTGTATGTAATACTCAGAGATGTGGACTGCAAACAGTGCCGTTTAACCACGTCTAACGGTTCTGCCCCACCTTTCCCACAGCTCTCGCTAGACCTGTGTTACACCGAAGATGAGATCTACGAGCTGTCCTACGCTAAGGAACCCAAGAACCCCAAAATTCAGGTGAGGCCCTTGACATTCTGAAAAACTCAGAAAAGAATGCAGACAATTGTATGGACACAAAACCACATTTTTTTGAAATATCTTCCTGTGTTGAACCCTTGAAATTCATTTGGGCTGAACGGTCTATTTAAGAATCTGATAAGAACAAGTAACAAGATTTCCGTAAAGATGTTCTTACATTTCACGACAAGCCTTGTCGGCTAACCTTGTATGTGGCCTGCATATGTGCAGGGATAATCCCATCCCAACGTGTGGGTACAGTGCACTCTTCTTTGTGCAAACACACTTCAAAGGAAACCTCGAAAAAGACGCCAATGATTTTATCTGGTCCGCTCTGTGCGTGGGTGTTATTACGTACAAGCGTTTCTGATTCTTTCCTATAGAGCGCTCGCATGTTTCGCTATTAAACCAGACTGACATGTGCAATGTTTTTGCAGCAACAATCTACCGTTGCTGATCTGCCAAGATGAAAAGTTGCTGTTGAGTGTCAAAACAAAACTCATTGGTGTCACCCGCTTTTTTCATCTCCTCCCCCATAGCCCGTAGCTCCAGTGAAGCCCCCCGTGGTAGCCGAGTGGGGATCGGGATTGACACCCCGTCTGGACCCCGCCACCATCTCCAAGCACGTAAAGCAGATGGTGGATGTAAGTGAGAAACATATGCTCATTCCCACTGTTAGGCCAGTTTCTAACTGCGGCCGCTTCCTGGCCGTCCACTTTCACTTCCTTCGTGGCGTGCATGCTCTTCACGGCCAAATGTCAGTGGTCTCTCACCTCTAAGACTGAAACTATTGTGTCGCCCTCCACAGTCCATCATGAAGAACTATGACTTGAACACGGACGGCTACATATCTCTGGAGGACTTTGAGAAGATCGCCGCAAACTTTCCTTTTTCTTTCTGCACGCACGAGAGTGACAGGTAGGAATGGACTGTTGAAATAATAAACTGGCATAAGTTCTACTTATGTGCGATGTTGGAGATCACACTATGCTTGATTTTCAGAGAAGGAGAGATCAGCCGAGAGGAAATAACTACTTATTTCATGCGAGGGATGTCGGTGTGTGCCAAGCTTGGCTATAACCTCCACAACCTGCACAACTTCCACGAGACCACGTACAAGAGACCCACCTTCTGTGACAACTGTGGAGGATTTGTGAGTGTTAAAGTGCATTCTGGGACACATGGATGTATTTGAGCGTCGTCTTATTTTGTTCTTTCTGCTTTCCACTAGTTATGGGGCGTCATAAAGCAAGGCTACCACTGCAAAGGTGAGGACTAACCCAATGGCACCAAATGTCATTTTTGACTATTGAAGCAAACAGAAAGTCATATTTTCATCCGTCCCTTTAGACTGTGGAGTCAACTGTCATAAGCACTGTAAGGATAATGTGGGAATGGAGTGTTTAAAGAGGTTACCGGTGACCAGTAGCTCATGTCCCTGCACCCCTGGCCCTGGAACAGGCCTCCACACTAAAGGCAACAGCTGGAGTGAGTTTGTCATCCTTGGCATATATGTTTAGAAAGAAATAATGTTAATGTATATAATGTGTATGTGTACAACTTATTGACTTAGCAAATTAAAATCAGATTGGGTGTTTATATAAGAAACAGTGTACCCAAAAATGAAAATGTGCGTGAACTTTTGCTGTAAATCTCTCAGTAGTGACCACTGCAGTGTATGCCATTCCCTTTAACACCAGAATATTTAGAAATGTGTGACTGTTCAATGCCACAGTTGGTCAATCAACGTAAACAGTTGGTTTTGTTTGAGAAAACTTGGATTTACGATATTTCTTACCTTAAACTGGAATGTTTGATGTCCAACCTCGGAATTCACAGCAGATTGATCATTTCTGACCGCGGAGGTCACACCCAAGATGCTTCGATTGACATTACCTTCAATCAAAGAAAATATTTTGTTTTTACACAAATTGTCAATGTATAATTTCACATATAGTATTTTTTCAAAAATATACAAAAAAACATAAGTATTAGTATTAACTTTATTTAAACACGTCGGCATAAGGAATTGCTGCTTTGTATACATTATATTGGAAATGGAACTTGGTTGGAATAAATCAAAATATTTATCATGCATTTTATTTCCCAGTACATTCTTATATGTTTTGCAAAAAAAAAATGTATATACTTTTTTATACATAAAACCATTTTATATATATATACATTCTGCGAGAATATAACATTGATATCTTTGACGTAGACTGGAGGAGACCACGTCAAAGATTGAAATCATGGTCAAATTAATTAGCAAAATCAAACGTTGACATATTCTCAGAATTAGATTTTCAGACTTTATTCTGGTTTAACAGACAGGGTCACATTCTCACAGGACAAAGTGATGTGAAATAAATTTAAGTAATACATAATACAATACATTTTGTTTTGGGTGCTTTTCGGTGTGCCGTGTCGAAACTAGGACGTCCTCACCTCCGACGTCATCTTGAAGGCATGTTATTTCCATTGCGATAAACTTATAACTCTGTTTTGTTACTTTCTTTTAAAATAGGCTCCGAGGAGGAAGCATTCGTCTTTCCCAACGGAAATGCATCTGAGCACTCCAAGGGCCAAACTTCATCAGATAGCGAAGCGGAAGCGGGGACAATATCAGACATATCCACTCAGACAGACCCAGATGTCTGGACACCGGTGGCAAAGCGGAAGGAATGTCAGCATTCCAGAAATCATCCACCTCTTGAAAAGGTATTGCTAGATTAATGTTTACCAAATAAATAGAAAAATCTAATTGGCTGGTTGAGATTGGTACACAAAACATCTTGAATTGATTCTCACTAACATGATCTACCTGCCTTCACCCCAGAGCGCCACGCTACCAGCAAGGGTACGAGGCTCCTCTGCCCCTAGTTCTCTCCTTCAGGAGAAAATGGATGAACTGAAGCTGAACAAAGACAAACGCAAAGAACCGGATTGAACTTGTTTGTGCATGTGGGCATGTGTTTGTGTGTCTCACCGTCCAACAGATCACTGGATTTCAATGTTTGCCTAGAAGCGTAAACCATCTACACTGGACACATGTGTCTCGCAAACTGTGCTGTTCTATTGTGTTCAACATTATTTGTGATGTTCATTAATGAAAATCGACTCAAGGACAAATGCAAGGGATTTTATTTAAACAATTACGTTTTGTTTGAAACTTTACGGTACGAACTCTATGCACCAGCATCTACTGCCAGTGAGGACCACATCATCGGCCTCACGTCTCTACAGGTACCCAAAGGTGGATTTTTTTCTGTATATCATCATATATCATCCATCTCACTACCAGTCATCGCTGTGCAAGACTAATGGATTTTATGTACGTAAAAACTGTATTGTGGACAATGGCCTTAATAGTCACACTGGTGGAAACTGTGTTGTTCACAAGAACAGCATGAATGTATTGCCACTGTTACGTGATTTTGGTGCTGATATAATACCCATAACCCATCACCGTGCCTTATGCAATGACCATTTAACAGAGACTAGGAGACAATGGGTCCTATAAAACTGGTTAAAACCAACAATAGTCCTGTTGCAATTCAACACGATCACAATCGTTTTCATTCGAGCTCATTTCTATGATCTGAATAAGGTAAATCTGGCTTATTAAGCCTGCTTGCACACACCCACTGTATCAGGCCATCAGCACTAATGAAAGAAGAGGAGAACTGAGATGAACCATGAACATTGTGGACCTGTTTCCAATTGTTTTTTTTTTCTAGTTTCACGTCTGTTAGATCTTTTGTCTTGTACAACTTGAATGTGTTTTACTAAATCTTGAATGTAGGCTATAGATTTTTTATTTATTGCGGATTGATGAATCTGAAGTATTTTCCATAAAGCACTGCCTGATTAAAAAATAAATGAGATGAATCATGGGGGTGTTGTGCATCTCGGCATTGGATTTCGTAAGGGTTTTGACATGCTTTGTGACATTGTCGGCTATCACAACGCTATTATGTCAGCGGAGACACAGCGAGTCTTTGGTTTGGAGGAGATTGAGCAAATTATGATCCCAAAAACACTAGTATGAACTATTTAAACATAATAATCATTGTTTTTAGAATCAAAAACATTTAGTGTAATGCAGAATAAACATCCCTCTCTTATTAATAGAGTTTGTATAGAATATATGAAACGTTAAACGTGCAAAAATTTATATGCACTATAGAAGTAATATTTGTCCGCTATATGGCAGTTTTATTAAAGATATCTACAGTGTTTCGCAAAATGATCTGAACCGTGATAATAAACGCTACCCTGACCACAGTGTTGCAAGCTGTCAGTGCGTCACACACTTTCTACATATGCAGGCCATTTGTGGTATTATAAAGACAACCACACTCATGTATATTTAATCATATAATAACACTCGTTTATATCTTATTCCAGGGTCTAATTATATCCTTCCAAGTATAAAAGATTAACCACATTTATACAAAATATATACAAAAAGTCTGAACATATCAGTCATGTTTGAAATCATTACCTTCAATTTAACCGTCTAAACACAGTCTTGGAAAAAAGTCCAAGAAGGCATTACTGATATATATGTTAACTGAATATATGTAGGTTTGAGGATCCAGAGAATATTGCGAGAGCGTGGTTATCTCTTCGATGTGAACCTTGAGTCCCATGTGACCTTTGGCCGCCCTGCAGTCCACGAAAAAACCTCATGGGCCCTCTCACTTATCTGGTTTAACTGGACCTTAAAAAAAAGAAATACATTCTAGAAAAAGATCATTATACTGTTTTAATATCCCCTGTCTGAAGCTTAGTTGAGGTCACTTCATCCCGGACATCACCCAAAGAACTTTGAAGCCCAAAGTCAAGAAGAAAGAAAGAAGAGGTCACAAGACGAACATAAACCAGACTAAAACGGAAAAAGACAACGGGAATCGCAAAAACAATCTCCATACGACTGCAAACATATGCTGCCTCAATGAAACATGCTAAACTAAATGAGAATTATCACAGGCACTCAATGTTAAGTACCTATACATGTTGTTCAAATCTCGGTAAGTGTTTTGTTCAATCAAATTGTAAGAAAACGGATACAAATTTACCATTATTTCCGGATAAAGCCGAGCTCCCGCAGGCCTTGAGCCGCACTCGTGACCGATCTCTTCGCGGGGGCTTCTCCAGGAAAGGTGATGCTCGTGCTCTTTTGTGCTCTCTGATTGGTGCGTTGGCGACTAGTAACGAAAAAGGTTGGATGTTTAAAAGAAACTTTCCGAAACCTTTGTCTGTATGGGGGGAGTGTATTTGGCAAAAATACTATGTTATACGTCTTACTCGGTTATCAGCAAATGTGCCCGGTTAAACATGAGAACTCAACATGTTTGACATTCTTCAGTACTTGAAATGCATTAAAGAATGTGATAACCATCCTTCTAAGCTACTTTACTTGCTTGTGCTTAACATGCAGAAACAAGTGTGATGAAGGTAACCGAGATCTTCACTTTGATGCCAACTTTTGAATATATAACAGAAGTGTGATGTATTACATACAACACGGTACAACCCCTGAACTGGATAAGAAGATGGACAATTGCAAGAGCTGTCATCCATAATGGTCCCAAGATATCTATTGAAGGTTGTCCAAAGTATATCAGTGCTGCCATCTGCTGCCCAGATCTACAACACAATTCTAACTGTGTGATACAATGTGACAAAGAATGTCTGCCAACACATTTCACTTCAGATCAACTAGGGATACTTACAAGATATATGAGACTTGACTTGTTTTAAATATTCATTTTAAAATCATTAAAGCATTGCTTTTGAGAGCTGTTCATTTATCCTATAGTTGTTTTTTATTATAAAAATATGATTAAAATTCTAAATAATAGTTTCATTATGTAATTGATCAATGGATTTTGTAAGCAGGATTGTATGCTGTAAGTGAAATCATTGTGTACCATTGCAGCTAATGGAGGTTGGCATTCAACCACAACTTCTTTCACAACGATAGAATATTTAATTTTATTTAACAATGATAAATATACAACAATATACACATGCCATATTGCACACAGCGGTCTTTCTTGCAGCACATTCAGGGGCTCTGTTTTCCCACAAATCCACACATCTGTTATATAAAATGTCTCATTCAAGTATTCAGAACTCAAACGCACCTTCGGATGATTTCGGGGTTGGCTGCTCACGGCACGAAAATGGGCGTTCATCCCCAAAATCATGTTTGAAACCAAAATTGTTTTGGAAGAAAAAATATTGAAGAGCCAACAGCGCAAAATAAGCCCAAACGTGAATGCTTGACAGTATAATGCAATAATAAGGAATGGGAAGTAACGAATGTGAACCAATAATGTTACGCAGGTGGCCAAACACATCACACTAACACAGAGCTCTCGGGTTTCTTCCTCATTTTATATCACCCAGCTGTCAGCAGCGACAGAAAAACGCAAGCAGGATTATCTTCCAGAAGTTTGATGTTAAGGGCCAGAGCTCTCTGTGAGCGCATGGTTGGGTCTACCCTAAACATACGTGTGTTTGTGTGCATATGGCAGTGTGGCACCATGACTCAGATGTCTCTCTTAGGATGTTATGTTGGTTACGCATGTTGTTATTTGCTGCTCGGGGCTGGCGGAAGAGACATCAGAAGTCTATTGATCTCTCTGATTTGGGCGTCCAGGGTTTCTGTGGCTAGTGCAAGCTCTCCTAGTTGTGTTTGGAGATTGTTAATGTTTGTCGTCAGTTCCTCTTCCTTGCGTCTGGAGTTGGCGGCCTGTCGGCTGTACTCGAGCACCATGCAGCCTCCGCCGATGATGAAAATGATGGCTTCACCGAGCAGCTCCGCTCCGAGCTCCGCGGCCGCCTCCTCATTCAGGGGTTTGATGGTGGAGCCGCGGAAACCCATGATCCTCATTTTGGTTCTCATCTCGATCCAGTGGTACGCTACGGAGAACGCATTAGAGATTAAAATGTGTCATGCGAGCTGAGAAAATTCGGAATAAAAATTAAAATATTTTTAAATAAAAATAAATTTTATATAAAAATATTAAATCAATTTTGTATAAAATTAAAAATATTAAATCAATTTTGTATAAAAATAAAAATATTAAATCAATTTTATATAAAAATATTAAATACATTTCATATAAAAAAACAAATATTACATAAATTTTATATAAAAATACAAATATTAAATATTAAATAAATTTTATGTAAAAATACAAATATTAAATACATTTAATAGAAAAATAAGAATATTAAATAAATTTTATATAAAAAATATTAAATAGA